>JAJOZX010002920.1:0-77500 GCA_023014485.1 Bathynomus jamesi | reverse complement strand
CCTCGTAGCCAGCCACGCATGACTGGTCAGGGACTTTGCATAGGAACTTGTCCAGCCGGTTCTTGAAATTATTCAGGTTGGTGTGCTGGAGGTTCCTCAGTTCTTTGGGCACTACATTAAAAACTTTTGGGCCTCGTATTCCGAGGTTATTTTCCGTCCTCTTTTTCATGGCCCCATGTCGCACTGCAGCTGGGAAAAAATCTGCCTCTTCTCTTATTTAAGTTTGTTTCTGTTTCGTTTCTTAAGTTAGGGACATAATCCTCGAGTATTTTCCACATATATATTAATGTGTACCGCTCGCGTCTTTTCAGAGAGTAGAGTTTCAGGGATTGCAGTCGAGGTCAATAGTCTTCACCTTTCGTTCCTTCTGTCTTAGACGTAAAAGTCCTTTCATTGGCTTCAATGTTCGCAATGTCTCGTTTTCTGTATGGGCTTGTGAATACTGAGTAATACTCAATTATTGGTAGGACTGGACTCTTCATAATTTGAGCATGATGTTTACTTTTCTGCTGTGGAAGCTCCTCCAGATGATTCCAATTATTTTTCTAGCTGTCGTAATTTTAATGTTATAGTACTCTCTGAATTCTGAATCCGACAGTATTACTCCAAGATCCTGACTTTTGGGGTTTGGTGTTCTCTTTGGCTTGCGGAGTTTTGTACCATTTATTCTGTATGACGTTGTTATTACCATATTTTAGAAGTTGAAATTTTTCTTCGTTGAACTTCACATTGTTGTCTTCTGCCCACTGGATTATGTTTCAATGTCATTTGGTAAATTTTCTGTCATCTTCGTTTGATATTTCTTTGCATATCTTTGTATCACCTGCGAAACCTCGTTAACATCGTTCATGTTCCGTGTGTTCATGATCACACGAAGGTCAAGCTGGTGGCCCCGCCTCTAGGTCTGGCTTGGTGGAGGAGTGAGTTACTTTCTTGCGCTCTCCACGGTACATAGCCAGGTACACCCAGTTTATCTGGTACCGTCCTGAGCCAGGCATCTAGTCTTCTCTTGAAGACTTCAACTTTGACCCCTGTAACGTTTCTGAGGTCCTTTGGAAGCTGGTTAAAAGGTCTTGGGCCCCCTGAAAACCAAGCTATTTTTCTTCAGTGTTGAAGAGGTCCTTTGTCGGGCCTTTAATTTGAAAACAGTACACATCCTGACTTTCCTATTTTTCAATGTTGTTTGAATGGTAATTGGGTTTAGTTTGAGGTTTGGTATCAGTTTTTCGATCATCTCCCATATGTAGATTATGGTGTTCCTCTCTCATCTTCTTTCCAGGGAGTACAGATTTAGTTTACGTAGTCTTTTCCAGTAGTTGAGTTCTTTGAAGTCATCAGTCTTTGCTGTGAAATGTCTCGGAGTTTCTTCTACAGTCTACACTATTAGTTTCTTCCTTTTTATATGGGGACGTCAAGACTGAGCAGTATTTAAGTTTTGGTATAATCAGTGTTCTCAGCAGGGGAATCATTATTGTCTTGTCCCTTCTTTTGAACGTTCTTAGTACATGTCCCGCAACTCTTTTTGCTTTATTTATCGCTATTTGATTTTGTTTCTCGAATTTCGCATCATCGGTCATTATTATCCCCAGATCGATCGCTTTCGTGCTTCTCTGAATTTCCTGTCTATCTGCAGCATAATATGCCGTCTTTTTAAGTTCCTCATTTCTACCATATCTCCAGAGCTGAAATTTTTCGGTGTTAAATGTCATGTTGTCTTTTGACCATTTGTATATTTTGTTCGTGTCCCTCTGCAAGGCCTCCACTTCATTTACATCGCTGATATTTCTGCTGATCTTTGTATCGTCTGCAAAGGATGTTACTATACTGTTGCTGTTTAGTCCGCTGTCTATGTCTGTTAGCATGATAATGAACAGGAGTGGGGCCAGCACTGTACCTTGTGGTACTGAGCTGCGTACTTCCGATTCTGATGATGATATACCTTGAATTTTGACGACCTGTAGACATTCTCTGAGGAAGTTGTAGATCCTTTTTCCCACTTTGCCTGTTATTCCCATATATTTCATTTCATATGCTAATATACCATAATCACATTTGTCGAAAGCTTTAGCAAAATCCGTGTATATGACATCGTAGTTGTCATTGACTTCCAGTGCATCTAGAATATTGTTATAGTGCTCTATTAGTTGTGATAGGCATGATCTACCTGATAGGAATCCACGCTGATTTTCGTTGAATCTTTCCAATGTCCCCAAGAAATCGTAGGTTTTCTCTTTAACTATTCTTTCAAATACTTTGATGAGGTAGGACGTCAATGACACTGGACTATAGTTCTTTGCTTGAGATCTATCCCCTCCTTTATATACTTCTTTATATATAGAGATAATGTTTGCTCTTTTCAAAATGCTCGGTATTTCCTCAGTGTCTCGGGATCTTCTCCATACCCACTATAAAGGTGTAGCTCTTTCATTTTTAGTTTTTATTCAATAATGCGTTCCAATTGTCCGGACCTGCAGCTGAATTTGGTTTCATTTGTCCTATAGCTCTCGCTATATTTTCTAGGGTAAAATCAAAGTCTGTTATACACTCCCCTTGCAATTTCTCTTCAAAGAATGCATCTGTCAGGTATCGCTTTGTCATTTTTTTGGGGTACTGAAAACTGATTCATACTGGGCTCTCAATGTTTCAGATATTTCTTTTAGATCGTCGGTTAGTTCATTATTTCTCTTCCTTAAAGGCCCGATAGCGGTGAGCGTTTTAGTTTTCCTTTTCGCATAGCTGTAGAAGTATTTTGGATTTCCCTTTATTGCTTTATTAATGACAATATTGTCATTAATATCTGCAGCAATGTCTGCAAACATTATTATAAACAGCACAGGAGCTAATGGCTTCTGAGCCTTCAGATTTAACTCTATTTTTTTTATGCAGGACGAAGGGGCGAAGGGCGATTGCCCCCAAAAGCACCCTCCTCCCCATAGGAGAAGAAGAGAAAAAAAAATCAAGGTCCAGGGTTTTCGAGATGCCTGGACACTCTGCGTTTCACAGATTGGAGGTCTATTCATAGACGGGAGGAAAGATGGATTGAGGAAGATTGTTCCAGAGCTCACCGGTTGAGTAGATGAAAGATTGAAAATACCGATTAACCGTTGCATTAGAGAGTTGGACAGAAAAGGAATGAGAATGTGTGGAAAGTTTGGTGCTGCATGCTCTCCTTAAAGGAGGAGACATGCAGTTAGAGAGTTTAGAAGAGCAGTGTCCGTTCCCTTATAATAGCGATAGTAAAGAGAGAATGAGGCAACACTGTGGGGAAGAGAGAGGAATCGAAAACAGTCAGTAAGAGGCGGGGAATTGATGAGACGAAAAGCCTTTGATTCCATCCAGTCAAGTACGGCTGTGTGGGTTGAGCCACCTCACACATGAGAAGCATACTCCATACAGGGGCGGACAAAACCCCTGTACAGAGCCAGCAACTGAGTAGAGGTGAAGAAAGTGTGGAGGCGGTACAGCACACCTAACCTCTTAGAAGCTGGTTTGGAAAGAGAGTATATGTGATCTTTCCAGGAAACGCCAAGAATGTTAAGAGAAGAGGAAGGATGATTTGTATATTGTTGAAGGTAAGGGGATAGTCGTGTGGAAGATTGTGACGAGTAGACAGGTGGAGGAACTGAGTTTTTGAGGCATTGAAAGCCACAAGGTTTTCCCTGCCCTATCAGAGATAGCAGAAAGTTCAGAGGTCATTTGTTCCATAGCCGACCTATGTGAATCATGGAATGACTGTTGAGAAGGACGCTTTGGGAAGTAAATAGTGGAATTGTCGGCATAGGAGTAAATAAGACAGGAAGTGCGAATTAAAAGATCATTAATAAATAAGAGAAAAACAGTGGGTGACAGAACCCTGAGGAACACCAGTGTTAATAGCTTTAGGAGAAGAACAGTGGCCATCTACAACTGCAGAAAGGAAAGGAAATTAAAGATGAAGGCACAGATAGAAGGATAGAAACCGAAGGAGGGCAGTTTGGAAATTAAAGGTTTGTGCCAGACTCTATCAAAAGCTTCCGATATGTCTTGCGCAATAGCAAATGTTTCACCGAAATCCCGAAAGGAGGATGACCAAGAGTCAGAGATATGCAAGATGATCGCCAGTCGAGCGTCCCTTTCGGAACCCATACTGACGATCTGAAAGAAGATTGTGAGAAGAGAGGTGTTTAAGAATCTTCCTATTAAAGCTAGATTCAGAAACTTTAGAAAAGTAAGAAATCAAAGCAATTTGACGATAGTTGGAGGGTTAAGAGCTGTCACCCTCTTTTGGGACAGGCTGAATGAAAGCGAACACTCAGCAGGAAGGGAAAGTACCAGATGAGAGACAAAGACGAAAGAGTTTGCCTGGGCAGGGTGTCAGCACAGAATCACAGTTCTTCAGAAAAAGAGGAGGAACACCATCAGGACCGTAGGCCTTCCTAGACTTGAACCCAGACAGGGCAGAAAAATATCTTTAGAAGAGATTCTAATTTTAGATATAATAAAGTCAGGGAGGAGGAATCGTCCATGCTTGAATTGTAAGCGAAAGTTTGAGTGAATAGTCTTTGTCAGGAGAAGAGACCGCAACTGAGCTGCCTGAATGGAAAAGAGGAGGGAAAGAAGAGGAAGTAAAGTTGTTGAAAAGGTTCTTAGCTAGATACCAGAAAGAGCGAGAATAATTAGAATTGGATAGATTCTCATATTTTTGTCGGACAAAGGAAATTTTGGCGAGTCGAAGAACAGATTTTGCACGATTCTGAGCAGAAATATAAGCTAAGTGAGAGTCAGGAGTTGGATGGCGACGGTACCTTCTGAAAGCCTCTTCTCTGTTGCGGATAGCATTAGAACAAGTAAAGTTAAACCAAGGTTTCTTTGCATTAGCGGTAGGAATAGAATATGGAATGTACGCATCCATCCCCAAGAGAATCACCTCCGTGATACTCTCACCGCACTCGGAGGGGCCTCGGCCAAGGAAGCAGTAATGATTCCATGCGACATCACAGAAGTACTGCCCAACGGCCTCCCCATCAGTGGCTCTGAAGTGCCGTGCCAAAGGCGTCTCCCCTTGGGAGGAGCCAAAGGCCGAATTGGAGCGCTAGGACAGGAAACAGATATAAGAGTGTAGTTGGAGGAGCTCAACGAGGAAAAAAAGTTTGACAGAGTCAGAAGAAGAATGAGAGGTGAGAAATAAATCTAGAATGTTGGGCCTATCTCCAAAATGGCCGCTAGAGTGAGGTCCCAGCGTGTCCCCACCCTGGAAATGTTTCTACAGTATATGTCAAAAGGTAACTTCATGCCAAATTTCACACTTTCTGCCAGATCTGAATGATTTGGGTGTAATTTCGTATTAATCGACCCCACTAAATGACTCATAACTGCATGTAGTCCTCTTTGATAGATAATACAGAAAGGAAATTGGCATACTACGACAGGTTTAAACGCGTCAGGAGCAGAAATTATATCATCCTACATTAGCTAAAACATTTTCTGCTGGAATACTCTCAGCTTTGGGGTAGATGGAGCATTAGTAATTTGTTCAATTTATCATCTATATACAAATCTGGTCAAGAATTGAGCTCCAAATTTCTCGGAAAACTAATGTGATAGCAAAATTTCGTTATTATTTTCGTAATCAGGGATGAAAAACGCAAAGGAAACAACTTCCATCATCTGAGAAAAAAAAATGTTGCTGAACAGTATAATCTTCTATGTGCACTTTATCACATGCTTTTTGAAAATCGAAATATATACTGTAATAGCTACTGTTTTACTTTCGTCATATATATGTCCAGTATCATTAAAGAAATCGAGCAGATTAGTAAGACAAGAACGATTACGTCGAAAGCCACGTTGAGAATCTTTGATTAATGTATTCATTTCTAAGTGATTAACTATTTTGTCCCGAACGATCGTCTCCATCAGCTCACCAACTACTAAAGTCAGTCTAATAGGACGATAATTTCCCTAAAGCGATTTTTCCCCCTTTTTAAATATTGGTGTAATGTTTGCAAGTTTCCAATCGAAGGGAATTTCTCCAGACTGTAACGATTTATTATTATTATTATTATTATTATTAAATATATATGTGAGCGGAGAGACTATTACACAGTTCATTTCTTTAAGTACCCTTGGATTAGAGCTCATCTGGACCAGGAGTTTTATTAGGATTAATTTTACCTATGGCCGAGAGTACTTCGCTTTCACAAATGGTAAAATCGTGAAGTTTTAATGATAATCACTGAGCATGATTACGGGAACGGGAATGTTGTTTGTATCATATTTTCGTTAGTGAAGACGGAAGATAAGAATTTATTGAAAACTACCGTCATTTGTAAAGGTCATTGTAAATTTGTTCGTTGTTTTCGCCTATGAGTGAACCAATTTTCTGCGAAGCTACTTTTTTATCCTTAATATAATTTCAGAAACTCTTCGGATTCGATTTAATTTGGTTCACTATATATATAGCTCATAGTTGCGTTTACTTTTTCTAATAAGTTTTTGTTTCGCCTTCTCAATAGCTTGTGAGCATTTTCATCGGACAAACTTTTTGTTTCTTTAAATTTGAGATACGCGTTCCTTTTTAACGATAAGCTACTTTTAATTTCACCATTCCGACATTTAGGTTTAATAGACTTTGCCAGTCTTTTTTTACGTAATGGGATATTACTTGATTCTAAACGTTTAAAATAATTAAAAAAAGAAATCCATGTGCCACTATATATCATCGCGCAATACAGGCTCATCCCAATTATGGGTCGAAAGTTGCAGTTTCATGTCATGAAATTTAGTTCTTTTAAAATCCAAAACGTTTTCCAAACTCTCCGAATTACAAAAATTAATTTTATTTCCAAATGTTATTTGCCTGTGATCACTGGTGGAGAAGTAGTCTCCTACAGAGATATTATCAACTAAGTCGTGGTCTGTACTTAAAACTAAATCTAGAATATTGCGTTCTCCAGTGGGTTCCCTGATCATTTGAAAAAGTGAACTTTCGAGTAAACCATCGTGCAATCGACGACCGGAATTAGACTGTAAAGGAACCCCCCCCCCCCCCCAACTCTCTAATCTCTGCAAGGTAAATTAAGATCTTCCATAATGATCGTATCATGTTCGTTACTTACATCAAAAATTAATTCCTGAAGTCTGTTATCACTATTGACAGTTTGAGAGAGAGACCGGTACACTAAACCTATAATTAATTTCTTCCGTGAATTGTCTTTAATTTCAACGAACGTCCCGTCGACGAGAATCGAACCCGTGGCCAGTGGATTCGTAGTCAGCGATGCTCACCACTGCACCACTTAGGCGTAATATATATATATATATATATATATATATATATATATATATAAGCAAACAACCACAAGGAAAAGGAATATATCACGAAAGCGCTCGGACTTTGTGTTTCCTTTTCCTTATGCTTTTATAAACAGACATACTGTATTACAGTTTTACTCGAACTGATAACATCAACTTCGTTGTTCGTGAAGAGATCAGAAACGGGAATTTTTGTCTTAAATTTAAATTCTCGTTTTGCTTTAATCCAGACGCCATTAATAGGAGGACCACCGACTGATTTGTTACGGACTGTCGGGAATAAATCCATACACCTGATAATAGGATTTACTTTAAAATATGGGCAAACTTTGACATTTCGAAAGAATGAAAATTAAACATTTTCTGTTCCTTTTTGTAAAGTTTGAATAGTTTTTTCATTCGAAAGATTATAAAACTGATGATTCTAAATTGCTTTCGATAAAACAGTGTTGGCCACATTACGAAAAATCTCCGAAAATAAGATGTGAGTATATAGAGGACTTTGGTACAGTTATAGGAACTCTGTGGACCGCAGAGAATGATAATTGGTAACTGTTGCTTTAATTCATATTAAAATTGGTTGATTACAGAAATGGTGGTGTTTAAGGTTGAGAGAAATAGCCAAAAATAAGGCCTATTCAGAGGATTCAAAATTTTATTTAGCTTCTTATAAATTAAAGAGAAGCTAACAATTTCTTAGCCTTGACCCCTTCGAAGAGGTGTGTTTCCTTATTAAATAAGCCATGTCATGAAAAAAAATGCTGCCATTAAAATATGAACTGTTGATGATACATAAATTGCATAAGTTTATAATTGTTTTTAATGTTTACTATAAATAATGGTATACCTCATTGGAAAATTTATGCATATTCTACAGTTATTATAATGTTTCAGACCAACAAAGACCCTAGGATCCACTCATGGCTGGTCTACCTAACTGTGTTTGTAATTGTGTATTGCGCATGTCCTCCGTGGTGGCGGAGGGGACCTACAATTTTACGTGGATTCCGAACCACAAAAACCTTAATTTTACTACCTTAAACTATACCCAATCGGATCTTTTCCGTTTGGGGGCTAGCAGCGAATTTAGATCTTTTCCGTTTGACTGCCGCCATTGAAATATAATTAAACTTTTTGTATTTTAACTGAAATGTCTTGATGATACAAAATAAGTTACTTTATAAAAAAGCTTTTCTTAATTTCCCCTTCAAATTTTGTTTCTTATAAACAATTTTAATTACTTTCAAGATCCATGTTTAATTTTTAAGTTTTAATCGTGTACTCAGAAAAATAAGGGGATCACCTGAAGATCAGTGCCTCCAGCCTTCTTTAGTTAGCTTTATAAGGCTAACTAACAAAAATATCACGACCTAACCTAACCAATCGTCAAGGTCGTACAGTTGACCTAACGATTGGTTAGGTTAGGTCGTGATATTTTCGTTAGTTAGCCTTATAAGGCTAAGTAAAGAAGGCTGGGGGCACTCACCTCTTATGTTTCAATGGCGGCAGTCAAACGGAAAAGATCCGCGAATTTTAATGAAAATTGGTATACTAATGTAGTTTTGGTCACTGATTTCAAAAATAACTTTCTTTTTTTGGAGGAATGGAAAACAAACATGTTAGAGCACTTTTAATAATTAATGTGTTTTTAACGAAAATATCATGACTTAACCTAACCAATCGTCAAGGGCGTACAGTTGACCTAACCTGGCATTCAACTGACCTAATCTGGCATTCATTTCACCTAACCGGGCATTCAAATGACCTAACTGCGCATTAATTCTTGATTTTTTTTCTGCTACTTTCACAGATCTGCCGGGATCCTTCAAAAAACGTATTCTTCGTAAAGTTGCACTTTTTACCATTTCACCGACGCTTTTGGCAACGAAAGAACTGGGTATTTTTATCAAAGGAACACACTTTCCCACACTTAGAGCACTTTTTCATAAACAGTAGCAGTTTGTGACTGTGGCTAAATTTAACACAATCCTCTGTAACTAGTTTAAGCTAGTTAAAACACATATTAATTATTTAAAGTGCTCTAACATGTTTGTTTTTCATTCAAAAAAAAAAAAAAAAAGAGTTATTTTTTAAATCAGTGACCAAAACTACATTAGTACACCGATTTTCATTAAAATTCGCTGCTAGCCCTCAAACGGAAAAGAACCACCCAATCTATTAATATATGCGCTTAATCGATTTTTAAACATGTTTATAGACGTGCTATTAATTACGTCTACCGGCAAACTATTCCACCTATTTACTATTCTATGCGTAAAAATGTGTTTGGCAACTGCTGTCTCGAACCTTCTACTTATCAACTTACACCCGTTATTTCTAGTTCTATTATACTGTGCTATTTCGAGAAAGCTATCTCTAGTTACGTTATCGAACCCATTCATAATTTTAAAAACATGGATTAGATCATCCCTTAGCCTCCTAGTCTCGAGTGTAGTCAATTTTAACTCCTTAAGCGTATCCTCGTACGACTTCGACCTAAGCGACGGAATCATCTTAGTTGCTCGGCTTTGAACTCTTTCGATTTTATCTATATCTACGCGCATATACGGATTCCAAAACTGGATTGCGTACTCCAAATGGGGTCTAACTAATGATTTATAAAGAAGAACAATAATATCGCGCGATTTGTACTAAAAATTCCTAGCTATAAAACCTAGCACCTTGTTCGCCTTATTGACCGCTGTTGTACTTTGTTTCGCCACTTTTAAATCACCAGTGCCGATAACTCCTAGATCTTTTTCCTCTTCTACGCTTGCCAACTCCTTCCCTGACATACTATACGCAAAATTACCATTACGCGAACCTATATGTAAAATTTTGCACTTATCGACGTTAAATCTCATTTGCCATGTGACTGACCAATCAACGATTTTGTTCAGATCTCCCTGGATTTTACCTCTATCTTCATCATTAATTGCCCTACCACCCAACTTCGTGTCATCCGCAAAATTTGAAACTGTACTGACTAGGCCGACATCTAAATCGTTAAATATATATAAGAAAAAACAAGGGGCCCAATACAGAACCCTGAGGAACGCCGCTCGCTACATTAGCCCAAGACGACCCCGTTCCATCAACGACCACCCTCTGTTTCCTACCTCGCAACCACTCTTCTATCCAATTTATTACTACACCCCTGATTCCATGAGCCTTAGTTTTTTCAATGAGTCTTTTGTGCGGTACGGTACGGTGTCAAACGCTTTTTGAAAATCTAAATACACTACATCTACCACCCGATGACTATCGTAAACTTCAACCTCGCTTTGAAAAAATTCTAAAAGTTTAGTTAAGCAAGATTTGTTTCGCCTAAAACCGTGCTTGTATTTCTAATCAAGTTATGCAATTCCAAGTGTTCGACTATACGATCCCTAATTATTGATTCCAGTAGCTTACCTACAATAGATGTTAAACTGATTGGCCTATAATTTCCCGCCGCACCTTTATCGCCTTTCTTAAAAATAGGTGTTACATTTGCAAACTTGAAATTATCTGGTACGCACCCTTCAGAAATAGACACATTAAAAATCTTTGTTAGCGGCACAACAATGCTTCTCTTTTAATTCTTTTTGTTGTTTGGGATATATGGAATCCGGCCCCGGTGATTTACACATTTTCATTTTATCAATATAGCGCATTACCTCCCTTTCACTAACCACAATATTATCTAAAGTATTACCAATGTCAAAAGGTATTATGTCTATGACCGTAAGGATATTTGTTACATCTCTATTGTAAAAACTGACGTAAAAAACTCGCTTAGCAGGGTAGCCATTTGCTTGTTTACAGAAACTAGCTCACCGTCAGAATTTTTCAACGGCCCCAAGACGCCCTTTACTGGATTCCTATTATTGACGAATTGAAAGAATCGCTTGGGGTTTTCTTTGCCGTCACGAGCTATGGAGATTTCAAAATCACGCTTGGACTTTTTTATTACGCTTTTCGCTTCACGCCTTAGAGATATGTAGTTGTTTCGTAACCACAAATTGTCTTTATCGCACTTATGTACCCTATAAGCTCTAGCTCTACTCCTTATAATATCCCCTACGCTAGAAGTAAACCACAAGGGCTTGTTATTTACTTTCACACGCTTAAACTTGTACTAGGGTGTGCACGAGTACCGAAACTTAGGAACCGGGACCGATACCAGAAAAATTATCGGGAACCGGGAAATCCCGGGAAAAAACCGACTAAAATTTTTGTTTTAACCATTGTTCGTAAAATTAAACTTAGTCTAATTGGCATAAAAAAATCTAAGCATTGAGATCAATTATGTTTATTTATCTTGTTTTACATCATTTATGAAGTAGTATTTAAAGAAAATTTGAGCATTTAGAACCGCATCAGATAATTGAGAACGAAAAAATCTAAGCATTGAGATCAATTATGTTTATTTATCTTGTTTTACATCATTTATGAAGTAGTATTTAAAGAAAATTTGAGCATTTAGAACCGCATCAGATAATTGAGAACGAAAAAATCTAAGCATTGAGATCAATTATGTTTATTTATCTTGTTTTACATCATTTATGAAGTAGTATTTTAAGAAAATTTGAGCATTTAGAACCGCATCAGATAATTGAGAACGAAAAAATCTAAGCATTGAGATCAATTATGTTTATTTATCTTGTTTTACATCATTTATGAAGTAGTATTTTAAGAAAATTTGAGCATTTAGAACCGCATCAGATAATTGAGAACGAATCTTTGAAAGAAATAGACCAGCTGCTGAAAAAGCTCGTTCACTTTCAACGCTTGTAGGCTTAATTGTTAGAAGTGCAGCTCGCAATCGATCCAGCTTTTCTGTGCGATTCCCTGTCGCTTCAAACAGTTTGAATTCTTTGCTGGCATCGAAATTTTCTTGATTTTTTACATTCTTTGGAGATTTAAGTTTATTTACTACATCGTAGTATTCCTGAAGCAAAGGGTCGTTGGACTAGTTGATAGTATCGGGCGTATTTTGATTTACTTCTTCAATACCAGTCCTTTCTTCTTCGTTTTCTTCATTAGTCTCTGGATAGAGACGTTTGTAAATTGCTTCAGCAGACTTCTTCAGAGATACTCGTGAAGCTGCAGGAAATTCCGTCGACTCAGAGGTTGGATAACTTGGATTATGGAGATATTGAAGCAGTCCTGAAATTTCTTTCTGCCTTCGATTTATGAATCGATCAATCAAAGCTCGTCTTAGGTTCACAGTTAGGCGATCTTTGCTTCTTAATTGATTTAAAATGAAAATGAACAAAGACTCTGCTTTTAAAAGTGAAGCATCTCTGGACGATAATTCTTTAATTACAATCTCTAGTGGCTTTAAAACTTGAACAATTTTTCGATTCTTTGCCATTCAGAATCTAATACCGAGTTTTCGTATCTTATGGCTCTCAAAGCTTTAGGGATGCGTAGATCCATACAAATTACAATACGTTTTAAACGGAAGGAATATTCTCTTAAGATATTATTTTTATGACGTAAACAGTAAACACTGCTTACGTCATAACTCATAAGTAGTCAAAGTTACGTCTACGCAGTAAGCACTGCTTGCGATTGCGACGATCCATACAAATTACAATACGTTTTAAACGGAAGGAATATTCTCTTAAGATATCATTTTTTATTTTTAAATACGTAGAAATCTACTTATTAAGTTTTTTTATTTTTAAAATACGTAGAATCTACTTATGCAGCTCTTGCATAGTAAAAACAATGCAACTGTTTTTAGAGTGTATTGGAACCGGAAAATCTTTTCGGTTCTCGGTTCGGTTCCTGAAATCTAGGAACCGGGAATTTCCCGGGTAGCAAGAACCGGGTGCACACCCTAACTTGTACAGTACACATTCTTCATTTATAGTTCTAAATACTGTTTCAAACGATTCCCACATTATTTTTGCGTTGGAGATCCCCATTACGTTTTTCCAATTGACGTGTGACAATTCATTTCTAAATTTACAAAAGTCTGCGTGCTGGAAGTTTGGAATTTTAGTCGAATTAGCTGGCTTCGAGTGACTTACTGAAAGGACAAACTCTACCATATTGTGATCGCTATTGCTTAACGATTCTATTACTTGAAGATGAAGTGATTAGCCTATCGTCCGTAGTTATTACTAAATCTAAAGTACTGTCCAACCTCGTAGGTTCCCCAACCTTTTGATTAAGATAGCTATCCTCGAGAAAATTAACTAAACGATTATCTTCCGCGTCTCCCTGCATTGTATCGTAATCCACGTTGGCGCAATTAAAGTCACCCATAACTAAGGCCTGCTCACTGCCTATTATTATCTTAAGTTCACGATATAACGCTTCGTCCGTATCAGCTATTTGATTAGGGGGCCTATATATAACGGCAACAAGAAGTTTGAAATCGTTCAATTTAAGTTCTGCCATAGACTTAGGCTGACCATACGTACCGTTTTGAACGGGACAGTACCGTTTGTTTTATATTTCCTGGCCGTCCCGTCGTTTTAATAAAAATGTCAATTTTGTCCCGGTTTATGTACTTACTTTTTCATGAATACAGAATATTACATAACCCCCGTCCCTTTTTTGCCATCCCAATGTCCCGTTTTTGTCTCAAGGAAATATGGTCAGCCTAGGGCCCATAGTCGAATCTATCGATTCTGGAATTCTGTGCTTTACTTCTACAACGTTCGCAGTATTATCTTTGATATACAACATAACACTGCCTCCTCACCTACCTATTCTGTTTTTAACAGAAACTCTATAACCTCTAATTTGATACTCCCATACAAAGTTACGTGGTTCAGTGCTCAGCCACGATTCATTTATCGCAATTAAATCATAGTCTTTACAAGCAATTAAAGAAAATTTCTTTATTCTATTTCGTAGGATTACGAGCATTTAAGGAAAGAACCTTTAAATTGCTTGTAACTGCGGTACCTTCGCGCGCGCAAGGGAATTTTAATGAAATTACGCTGAGACCGTTCGAGTTACGGCAGCCTGAAAGAAGAAACAGTATTATGAAATAGTCTTCCTAAACGTGCAACTCCAACGTCATTAAGGTGAAGTTCATCTCCGAAGAACAAGTCCCTCCTGCCGTAGAAACTGCTCCAAAAATTCGCAAAATGGACTCCTTCCTATTGACAAAGTGACTTTAGGTTATTGTTAATATAGGTCGCCTTGCTGTAGAACTCGTTACGTTGGATAATTCGAGGAAGTATAACTGTTAAAACAAACTTAGTTTTTTCCTTTAGTCGCTCTAGTAAGTCTCTGTACCTAGCCAGCAGCTCTTCCGATCTAGAATTTAGAACGTTGTTAGTACCACGCGAATAACATACGTTGTGTCCTCAGAGGTTCCATCTGTAAAAAAATCAACACTATTAGTTATATCCTCCACCCTTCCACCAGGGTAGCAGTAACGGCGCCTACGACGGGGGTTTCTCCCACAGAATTCCTCGAGCTGCCCTCGAGCAATGGAATCACCAACGAGTCGTATTTCAGGTTCATCTACGTCTTCGAAGCGTAAAACAGAAAACTTATTGTCTCCAATCTAGCCCATACTTACGTCTTCTTTTTAGTTCTGGTAGGTAACTAGTTTCAATGCATTCTGAGAAATATTATAGTAGTTGCAAAGTCTTCGTAGGCTCTTAATTGAAAAAATCTCGGTTCATTCATTACAATACATTTAGAGTACCAAAACTGTGACAAGGTTGCCAAATATGGCAAATGTGACTAACAGACTTTTAAAATTTAAAAAATAAGGTCTTAACTTCATTAAAAGCTCCATAGTTTCTAAAATATTATTTTTACGCCTGAAAATATGTTAACATTTCCGTAGAGAAGCCATAGAGTATGAATGCAATTTAAGTGCAATAACCGGACTTGCTCTTTACGTTTTCTATCAATTATGAATAACAAATCTTGAAAATAGGCTATGCTTACGCTATAGTGTTGGATATGAGCTTCAACTATTGATATGGATAGGCCTAAGCTTAGGTCTAACTTCACAAGCAGGCCTAAGCTAAATCTTCCAATAGTCCTATTTAACTATTTTCATAGATTTAAGTCATTAATTGGTAATGTTTAAAAAATGTTGAAAACGTTTAAAAAATATAGATTTGAAAATAGGAAAGGGCGCAAAACCATGGATAAAAGGTCTAAGTTGGGCCTACTTTTTACATGATAAACTAGATTTGATTATTTTTAACGTGGGACAGGTTTGGCTATCCCGCCAAATGAATATTAGATATTCACTACCTGTTATGGAGTAAGAACTATGTTTTGGTGAAGGGCACACTCGCACGATTTCGAAGTACTGTGCTTATCTTATTAACTAATCCTATATCTGATTACATATTAAATATTAAATACAATATTAAAATATAATATAACATTGTACAAGGTGTTCGAAAAGTTCCGTCACCCCTTAAAAAATGTACTTATTGTAATACCAATTTTATTTCTGTGTGATTAATTGAATTTATATGTGGTTCATTGACATTTTTTTTCTTTTCCAGGTATTAGAGTTGTGTGAACAATGGCAGACCAGTCCACTTACACTCTGGAGGAAAGGATAGTGATGAGCACATGGGCTCATGAAAAGCCACATTCTGGCAAAACGATGCATGATATCCAGAATGATTTCAACACAAGATTCAATAGGACTGCACCACCAAACAAGACGATATTACGTTGGGAGAAAAAGCTGTTTGAAACTGGCTCCATCAAAGACAGACCACGGTCAGGAAGACCAACAACGCGAGCAAAAAAATGTGAAGGTGTGTTTGCATCGGTGGATCGTTCACCAAAAAAAATCACTTCAGAAACGATCACAAGAATGCAGTCCCCATGTCCACAATGAGGGATCACATGACAAAAGATCTCGGCATGAAACCATACCACCCGTCATTTGTTAATGAATTAAGCGAAAATGATGGTGTACACACAGATATTCTTGATTAGTAACTGTATTTACTGTAATTAAAGTAACTGTTGATAGTGACTTTTCTTAAATTACACCTACCACATATAAATGCAATTAATCACACAAAAATAAAATTGGTATTACAATATTTACATTTTGTAGAGGGTGACGGGATTTTTCGAACATGTTGTATGTCGACCTCAAATTTACCCGAACGGTCGAAATACCCATTATATCTACAAGGTGTCCCAGAAGTCCCTCCCCCAAAGGCTAATATCATGTACATTATGGGGCATGACTTTGGGGACACACTATATATATATATTTCTAAATTTTGTGTTAAGGTACAGGGTGTCCATAATTTATTTTTGCACATTCAATTCATTTTCAATTGAATTTGTAAAGATAATATATGGACACAGTACATTTCTTTATAGGATCATCGACGTTACTATAAACTTTTCAAGGACTGTTAATTCCCTGAAGACGGGGTGATAATTACAGACTATTTAGAAGAACGATTTGAAAGGGTCACTGTATGGTCACCTTTTTGTTTATATGTTGCGAAAGTATCGGATTTTATTGCAAGACGATGAAATTAAGTTTCTCTTTGGCTGACGTTGAGAAATAATTATCATTACGGGTCACATTACTTTCAAGTGTGTACATATTTTAGGTTACTGTCACCCATTAATGCATAGTGTCCATAAAATTAGATGGTAAGATTAAATACACACACTTTTATTGAAATTTCTAAGACAATACATAAAAATCAGCCAAGTATCTGCAAACTTTATGCACTAATAGGTTAAGCGCCTTTGAACGACGGTTTAGAACTGACCCGCGGTCGATCCTTCTACAGCATCCCGTCTCATCTGGAGGATTTGATAGAGGAGAGATTTGCCTTCCACTCTCATGCTGCCCTCGTAACCAGGCTACGCATGGCTAGTCAAGGACTTTGCACAAGAACCTTTTCAGTAGATTCTTGAAATTATTCAGGTTGGTGTGGCCGAGGTTCCTCAATTCTTTCGTAAGCACGTTAAAGGGTTTTTGCCCTCGTATTCTCAGGGGATTTTCTATATTCGGCTTCATGATACCGCAGAATCCACCGCACAGACACTCACTCACTCACTCACTCACTCACTCACCAACTTGCTCGAGTTTTTCCACGTCATGTTGGATGAGTATGATAAGAGTAGGGCGATTGATATACTTTATCTCGACTTTGAGAAAGCCTTTGATAAGGTACCTCACCGCCGGCTAATGGCGAAAGTCCGCGCGCTGGGTATCGGAGGGGAAGTAGGTAGGTGGATTGAAAACTGGCTGAAGAATAGGCGGCAGAGGGTTGTAATTAAAGGGGTTAGTTCGGGTTGGGCCTCGGTTACTAGTGGGGTTCCTCAGGGTTCCGTTTTGGGGCAACTGTTGTTTATCATTTACATAAATGATATCGACTGTGGCATCGTCAGTCGGATCGCCAAATTCGCTGATGACACCAAGCTTGGGGCCAATGTTGGGACGCCCGAAGCGATCGAGGAACTGCGTGCGGACCTAGGTAGGATAGGAGAGTGATCCGGAAAATGGCAAATGCCGTTTAACTTGGGTAAATGCAAGGTGATGCACATTGGCTACGCCAATCCCTTGCGGATGATCTGAAACTGAAGACAGACATGGGAATGTTAATGGGTATTTTACCGCGAATGAATGCCAGTGACCACGCGCTCAGTAAGGTCATTGGCATCAACGAGAGGGTGCAAGATTTGTGCGTCTCGCTGGGCGTGAGGTTTATTGACCCGTTCGACGCATTTTCGGGTAGGTGGGACCTTTACCAGAGGGATGGTGTCCACCTCAATAACAAGGGTAAAGGTGTGCTAGGCGCGCTGCTCGACCGGCACCTATACAGAATGGTGAGGTCGAGTCCGGGGAGAGATGATGGGCCCCCACCGGGGAGAGATGATGATGAGCAGGTGGCGGACGTACCTTCAACTGAAGGGTGCGTCCAGGTACAGGTGGGTGACCCTCCTTCCACGTTGGAGGGGGCTCAGGCTCAAGCGGAAGTTGCCCCCTCGTTAGTGAGGGGCTCTTCAACTCCCGACAGCCCTGCCTGTTCGGGAAACGGGTCGTGCTAGGGGGCGGTCAGAAAAGGGAAGGCTCCCTCCGTGCAATGCTTTTTAATGCTAGGTCGATTAGGAACAAGTTTTGCGAGCTACGGGCGCTCTTAGCATCAGAATACCAGGATATCGTTGCTATCACCGAGTCCTGGATTCATACTGATCGTAGGGACTACGTTGGGGAGTTCGAAATTCCCGGGTATAGAATGTTTCGCAAAGACCGCACCCGTGGGGAGGGGCGGGGTACTAATATACGTGAGGGACACGTTGAGTCCGGTTGACTGCCAGTTCCTGTCGGAACGGGAGCTGCTTGGCTTCGATCTGAATGAGGGAGGGACGAGCTATAGGTTAATCTTGGTGTACAGACCTCCGCATCTCCTCCTCGAGGAGGATACAGCCCTGTACACCGAACTCAGTAGCCTGCTTGCGGATAGGGTGTGTGTAGTTTTAGGAGACTTCAACTGTCGCGGCATAAAGTGGGAAGACAGGACTGCTGATGCTGAAGGGAGGAGGCTAGTTGACTTTGCTGATGAGAACTTCCTCACTCAGTGGGTCAATGAGCCTACACGAGGCGAAAGCGTTCTAGACTTAGTATTCACGACCGAAGACAACCTCGTCACTGGCCTCACCATTGACGAATACTTGGGCGGGAGTGATCACGGTCTGATTAGGTTCCGTGTGTGCGTCCCTCGGGTGAAGCGTAGTAACTCGAGAGACAGTAAGCTCGATCTACGGCGGGCGGACGTTGTTAGCCTCCGGGATAGCGTAGGTGAGATGGGGTTAGAGGTCGGCGGCGATGTTGAGGGAGTGTGGAGTGCATTCCGGGACGAGTTTATGGTGCTGCAGTCTGCTGCCATACCCTCAAAATCGGTCACCCCTGCTTCAACGCAGCCTAAGTGGTTCAATCGTGACATCGCTTCGGCTATCCGAAATAGGAAAGTAGCGTATAGGAGGGCGAAAGCTAATCGTTCCCATGAGAACACTGAAGCGTATGTCCGCCTGTGTAGGGAAGTGAAGGCGAAGGTTAGGCTAGCAAAACGTAACGAAGAACTACGGGTGGCAAGCCTCTGCAAGGGGAACCCTAAGGAGTTCTTCAGTTATGTTAATAGTAGAAAGTCCATTTGAAGCGTGATAGGTCCGTTAAAGGACCGAAGCGGCGTTCTCCGGACCTCCAACGCGGACATCGCTAATGTGCTTAATGAGTGCTTTGCGGGAGTGTTCACCAGGGAGGACACCCGCATCATCCCCGAGCCAGACGTCAGGCACGAAGGTGCTGGCCTGGATAGTGTTCGATGTACCGCGACAGTCGTTGCCGATAGAATAGACAAACTGAGCGCGTTTAAAGCTCTGGGCCAGACCAGTTTCTCCCCAGAGTGTTGCGAGAGGTGCGCGACCAGGTGGCTCCCCACCTGGCTACAGTCTTCAACAAATCGTTGGAGACGCGCCAGGTGCCTGGTGACTGAAGGGAAGCCAATGAAACCCCTATCTTTAAGAAAGGGGATCACGAAAGTCCAGGGAACTATCGTCCCATTAGTCCCACTTCAGTTGTAGGTAAATTATTAGAGGGGATAATAGCGGATAGGATCGTTGACCATTTGGATTCCTACAAGCTGCTTAAGGACTCCCAACATGGGTTTAGACGGCATAGGTCTTGTCTCACCAACTTGCTCGAGTTTTTCCACGTCATGTTGAGTGAGTATGATAAGAGTAGGGCGATTGATATACTTTATCTCGACTTTCAGAAAGCCTTTGATGAGGTACCTCACTGCCGGCTAATGGCGAAAGTGCGCGCGCTGGGTATCAGTGGGGAAATAGGTAGGTGGATTGAAAACTGGCTGACGAATAGGCAATCAGAGGGTTGTAATTAAAGGGGTTAGTTCGGGTTGGCCTCGGTCACTAGTGGGTTCCTCAGGGTTCCGTTTGGTGCCACTGTTGTTTATCATTTACATAAATATATCGACGGTGGCATCGTCAATCGGATCGCCAATTCGCTGATGACACCAAGCTTGGGGATGTTGGGACGCCCGAAGCGATCGAGGACTGCGTGCGGACCTAGGTAGGATATGAGAGTGGTTCGAAAAATGGCAATGCCGTTTAAACTTGGGTAAATGCAAGATGATGCACATTGGCTACGCCAATCCCAAGTCGGACTACTCGATGTTGGGGGCAATATCGAGGGCGACTGATTTGGAAAGGCCTTGGGTGTGCTAATTATCAGCGACCTTAAGTTTACCAACAGTGCGTAGAGGTGGAAAAGAAAGCCCGAAAGCTGTTAGGTTATATCAAGAGGCATTTCCAGTTTCGGACAAGGAGATTGTGCTCTCTCTGTACAATTCCCTGGTTTCGGCCGCACCTCGAGTATGCTATGCAGTTCTGGTCGCCCCCCTCAGGAAAGATATTGAGAGGCTGGAGCGAGTGCAGGCGAGGGCCACAAAGTTAATCCCTTCCGTTAGGCATATGGGCTACAATCGACGGTTACGCGCCCTGAACTTGTTTTCGCTGGAAATTCGGAGGATGCGCGGTCAACTGATCGAGGTTTTCAAGCTCTTACGCGGGTTCAACGATGTCGATTTTAGAAGCATGTTTAGTTTAAATGATAACCCAACTCGCAACAATGGTTGGAAGTTGGATTTGAAACGGTTTAGGACTAGTGTGTGTGGGAATTACTGTACCTATAAGATCTGTGACACGTGGAACAGGTTACCTTCAGAAGTTGTGAACAGTTCCTCTGTGGATCATTTTAAGAAAAGGTTAGACCAAATCTTCCATACTATTTAAGTGTGTATAAAATTTTCCGTGGCACCCGTTGCCATTGGTACCTCCTCGGTATGGGCCGCAAGCCTTTTGAGGTACTTCTTTTCCTTGTAACTCTCTCTCTCTCTCTCTCTCTCTCTCTCTCTCTCTATATATATATATATATATATATATATATACAGGGTGGTGCAAAACTCTGGACCCATAGGCGGTTTATATGGAAAAAAAGTGTGGCCTGCAGGAAGTTTATTGTGAAATGAAATTTAATTAACCATACACCAGTGACTAAATTATGTTAAATTTAACGTTCTAGTTCAGAATTTACAATAAGTGTAATGGTATTTCGTATAATCGAGGCATAAGGAAATTTGCGACTGAACGTGAGGTGGCTCCTTCTTTTGCGTACAAAAGCACAAGCTCTATTCTTTCTGCTATTGTTAACTTGTCTGCCATAGGGTAACAATCTGAAAAATATGTAGTAAAATTATAAACAAAAATTAAATTATAAAAACTATTATAAAAATCGAAAGATATTTTTTATATAGTAAATTGCCTATGGGTCCAGACTTTTGCACCACCCTGTATATATATATATATATATATATATATATTTTTTTTTTTTGTGTGTATGTGTGTGTGTGGTGCGTGCGTGCGTGCGTGTGTGTGTGCGTGTGTGTGCGTGCTTTAGGTACGTACTGTATGTAGTATATTCTTTTTGCGGATACCTAATTTTTGTTAGTTTTGCACGTAAGTCAACAATGCCTTTAGAAAAGAAAGAAGCAAATAAAGAGTAGAAAATATAGGAGAGAGAGGGAGAGAGAGAGAGAAAGAGAGAGAGATATGCATAAATTAATGTTTCCTCTCCTGATTGATTCTTCCTCCTTGAAAATCACTTCAATAAATCCATAAAAAAATTCAATTGTTTTTTTGAAGACATTTCCACTGTGACATCACGAAGTAGTCAAAACATTTGCGTTGTACTTTTGTTTCTAACTGTACTGCAAAGCAAGTATGACACTCGTACTATTATGATGCGATGATGTAAATGTCCGAGCGAAAGAGGAATTTGAAGTGTTCAACTCTTTAAAAGACAAAAAATGGCCAACAAACGAATGACCCAAAAAGGAATGGCCGAAATGCTTAATAAACAATTTAATTCATTGTTTAGACCCTTAACCTGAAATGAAGATGGACAACCGAAATGCCTTTTTAAAATGAAATGAAATGAGTAAATGATTTAATAAGTGGTCCATCGAGAATGTGTCTTCCTCGTGACATGCGCTCCTCTTTTAGTGCTTTGTTCCGATTAGAACAATAGTCGACACATGGACCTGACACAGAGAAGTTAAGGTTGCTGAAAAAATTGTGTATGGTTTAGCGAAAGTATTATTACATATTGTAAAGCATGTCACCAGCCGCAATGTTGATCCCATATACTTCCTTAAAAGTGCAAACACTGGCCGTGTTTACAAGGACGGAAAAGGTTTTTGCAAATAAGAGCAAGCAAAAAAACTGCTCTTCTGAACTTTCGAACTGCATGCCTCCTCCTTTAAGGAGAGCACGCAGTACCAAAACCCTGGACCTTGATTTTGGCTCTCTTCTTCTTCTAATGGTCGGAGGTGAGGACGTTTTTGCGGGCATTTTCCCTTGGCCCCTCCTTCCTGCATAAAAAAACTATGACGTTCGTACGATGCGACGATGTAAATATTCGAACGAAAGAGGAATTTGAAAAGAAAAGAAAAGAAAATGTCGACTCAAGTTCGCAATTTTGTCCTTTCTTACAATTTGGTATATAGTAAAAATAATGACGTGGGACATGATTGCATTTGTAAGGTACTAAAGTGGGATAAAGTCGGGATGGGGCCTAATAGATTACGCTTCTTGGCCAAAGTTCAAGAGCAAGTTAGGTTCCAAAAAAAAGGTTGGATCTCCGCCCCCCACTGGTCTAGAGAATTGCAATTTTTTTTAAGCCTCCCCCTAAGCTCCCCATTCTTATACATATATACAATATATATATATATATATATATATATATATATATATATATTGTACAGTATATATATTTGTTTATTTATTTATTTATTTATAAATAGTGTACATACTGTCATAAACATGGTAATAATAACTTAATTGACGACTCAAAGTTTCTGAGGAAAATAATTTTATATTAAAAAAACTTTTTGAAATTTTGAAAACGAAAAACATCAACAAAAAAATTCTTTTGAATGTAATTAATAATTAAGTAAAAAAAAAATTTTTCTCTCATAATTGACTCTTCAAAGCTAAGGGAATGAATTAAAAAATATTATTTTTCTCTCATTTAATTAAAAAATTAAAATAAAAATTAATATTAAAAGAGTGGAAGTTAATTACGCATTTTTAATATGGCATTTGCAGTCATGAATATTTTACGCATTTTTATTTCAAATTTTGTAATTAAGACTTTGGGTCATAAAACGATCGATTTTTCTATATTAAAATGAATGAAGAGAGTCATAAATATATAAGTACAGGTGATGAAAACGGATCCTCACTTTCTCAATTCTGATTGATCGATGACGGACACAATCCTTAACGCAGTGAGTGACTTCCTCGAACACACGCGTTTTAATCGGCTATCTTGATACATTATGTACCCTACGATTTGGGTATAGATCAGTTCACCGGTTTTGATGGAGACTTGAAACTTTTTACAAAATCCCGTGGATAATAATAAGAATAATAATAAGAATAATAATAAGAATAAGAATAAGAAGAAATCAGTAAAGGATTTTACAGACGAAAGAGAAACCGCAATAATGACAATAAGTGAGCAATAAAAAAATTTAATAATGGTGATATTATCATGGTCATATAGGCTAGGCCTTATCTGTCCATATACCATTTTATATATATATATATATATATATATATATATATATATATATATATATATATGGGATGAATTTCACAGTTAAACACGTGAAATGAATGAATGATGTAAACCCACAATTAAAAAGAAAAAATGATGGATAATATGAGTTTCATCGTACTCAGAATATCAAAAGCAAATATAATTATAAAATATTAAAGCATAATTTTCTCATCATTTTCATATAAGTCACTATGCTCGCAGATGCGTCCTTACCAAATTATGTAGATTTGAATATTATGACATTTTTGTGGCATTTTTTTCCCGCCCTTCCAATATTTGATTGGTGACGTCATGAGAACATGATATATGAGCTAGGCTTTTTAAGTTACTAGTTCCACTTCTGTAAGCTTTTCATAGATGTTGGTCGCGATGACGTGTGAAGGGTGCGAATATTATTTTGAGGATTTAATATACGAAGTGCATTCTAATGACTCCCGAGCAATAAAAATATTTACAAAACACAATATTTTACCATCGACCCGTAAGTGCGAATTGTGCGGAAACGAGTGCTCGTTAGTAGAATCTCGCCATAGATTTAAGTGCAACGCGTATTCGAAAATTGATACTCTAGGTTAGGTAGGGTTAGGTTAGGTTAGGTAAGGTTAGGTTAGGTAAGGTTAGGTTAATTAATACCAAAATACATTTTCCTAGTAATATTTGATGTGTTTTGCTTAGATTTTGAGCTCCATTTCCCTTGAAAATGAGCCAAACTTCAAAGTACTATAACTTTGTTGGATCTCATTTCCGAGGGAAATGGAGGTCAGATTTGAACAAATCACATCAAATACTACATTTTGGTGTGTAAAATGACTGAGTTACTCTTTATACACAATTATCAAAATGATTCCAAGGTCTTTCGTGTATTCAGAAGTACACTTCGTCAGGGAATGAATGCCATTCCCTGACGAGGTGTACTTCTGAATACACGAAAGACCTTGGAATAATTTATATATATATATATATATATATAGGGTGTCCCGTAAGTCTGGAACCATAGGGCAAAATGATAAAAACAGCAATAAAAACGCCGAAGAGACTTTTGGGGACTGTTTGTAAAATGAGCGAGGATGGTAGCGGCTGTGTCATCGTCGGTGGATGTCCTCGGAGGCCCACTGCGTGGTTTATCTCCTATGGATCCCGTTTCCCTAAACTTTGCTACAAGTTTGCCGACACAGCTGTGTGTTATCGGCGCGCGGTCCGGATGCAATCTGTTAAATTCCTCAGCGACCTCCCCCTGATTCCGATTTCCTACGAGCAGAATTACTGGATGCGTTCTTTCTTACTCAAAGACATCATGGGCACTTGCATAAACGGAAAAACATGAATTACTTATTTTACCCTATGATCCCAGACTTATGGGACACCCTGTACATATAACCTTTGGTTAGCTTCCGCCCGAATTGTTCATTCTGGCAAAGGTCAAGCTTTTCACTCCACCTTAGACCTACAGTTTAACGTGGAATCCGAACCACGCCCCACCAGCAGCCCAGCATCTAGGCCACCCAGGGTACCCATTTATCTACCAACCACTTTCTTTATTGTGTGGAAGGATGAACAGCTGGGTTTTGCTGCGCGCCGGCTGCCGTCGGGTCTCGAACACGGGGCTGATGGATTCGTAGTCAGCGACGCTAACCACTACACCACCGAGGCGCATATATATATATATATTATATATATATATATAGGGATTCGCAAAAGTCGCGCATTATAGGAATTTTCAGTGTTGACTATAATATTTTTTTTTTTTAGGTAGGGAATAGCTGCGAAATTAACAATAGACGAGAGGGTAAGCTTGGTTTTAATGCATGGAATACCAGGTACTACAAATCGATGAATCGGTACGGAGTTTAAATTCTGTACCGAGTTATCGATTTGTTGTACCTGGTATTCTATACATTAAAACCAAGCTCACCCACCCTTTTGTCTATTGTTAATTTCGCAGCCATTCCCTACCTAAAAGAAAATATAATATAGTCAACACTGAAAATTCCTATGATGCGCGACTTTTGCGCCACCCTGTGTGTGTGTGTGTGTGTGTGTGTGTGTGTGTGTCTTACATACCATTTGTTTTGTTTTTATAAACACATATATTGTGTAAATCTTCGTTTAAATTTATAACCACAAAACCTCGAAATTTGTTTGAAACTTTCAGTATACAAAGTTAATTAATCAATTTTTTACGTAATTTAATGAAGAAGTTATTCACTTTCAAAGTTACTCTATTGAGTTTCCAGAGAAAACTTTCGAAAATGGAAAAACCCTTTTTAGAGAAAGTCAAACTTGCAAAAATTATTAATTTACCTGTTTTGAGTTGAACAGTAATGGCTAACATTTCTGTTTTTTTTCCATCATCATCATCATCATCATCATATATGTAGGAGAATTACGACTTCTGATCGAGTGAGGACCATGGTGTAGTGGTTATCATATCTGACCGGCAATCGGAAGATCCCGGGTTCGATTCCCGGGTGGTTACCTCATTTTTTCATTTGTTTGTTCTCCCTCCTCATCTTGCGCGGAATGTTCTCCTATACAAGCGTCGTTCTTTACGTTAATTATACTGCGTGTTCTTTGCAGTTGAATGTGTGTGTATATATAGATATATATATATATATTAGTTCGAGAAAGAGGCTTGTTCCAAGAGAAGAGCACAGTACTAACGATATAAAGTACATTCGATTTCCTTCCTCTTTATGGTTGCAGTAACCAAAAGACCGAGAAATGTGCGAAGGGTATAATGCTTAATTACTCTCAGATGGATTTCAAATTTGTGTTTACAAACAATTTTACAACTGGTTCATTCTCTACATTTGAAGAGGCTCTGCCTAAATCACTTGTATCTGCTATTTATATTATCTTAATTGTGGCTATAATAATGCCATATATATATCGGCTTTATGACACGGCACTCGAAGTTAAGGGTCGATGAGCGTGTGGAAAATTAGGAGAAAGACCTTATTACTAAACAAACCGAGTAAGTCGTCCGTCCGTGACCACTGCGTAAGTTGCAATTCTAGTTGGATCAAATATCTCTTTAAGATCTCGCGTAAAGAACAATATGACACGGATTTAGGAATTATAGAATCTTTGTACATCTTCAAATATAATCCCAAACTCAATCAATGACTATGAATCTTTCTTCTCACTAAATATTGTCGCGTAATCATACTCATCATATAATGTATTTTATGCGATTTTATGTCAAATGTGAGCCTGTTGTAACATCTATCAATTTTAATATTTTTATTTTACAAATGTTGGAATTTTAATTCTTAGTTCCGATTTTCGTTTTTCTCACTAATGATGAGAGGTGGTCCATCCGAAACATTTGGCTAATAAATGTTAGTTCAGTCGTTCCACTTCCCATTCCTTTTATATATACTGTATATGTATATATATAGTATTATTCACTAATCTCTCCGCAATTCGGAATAATAGGGGCCGAATTCAGGAGGATTCCGAATTAGGTGAAATTTTGCGAATATTTTGTAATTTTTGGAAATATTCCGAATTACTGTCGGTACTCCATTTTGAAAAATTGCAATGGTAACGCAATTCGTAATGATTCCGAAATGTAATTCGCGATAAATTTACTAAATTTTATGCACATTTCGGTTTCAATTAATTAATACAAATTAAAAATAAAAAACAATTATATGGTACATTACGATTGTGCAATTAACATTCGGAATGGTTACGAATTGAACAGAATCAGCGGTTACTTTTCAGAATATTTCTCCCAATTCGGAATATTACGAATTATTAGGGATTTCAATACTGGATTTCGGAACTAAAATGTTACGAATTAGGAGGAATTCCGAATTGCGGAGGGACTAATATATATATATATATATATATATATATATATATATATATTATATATATATATATATATATATATATATATTAGGGTGGTTGGTGCAATAGGGGTGAAAAATTTCATTGCAGGTAAGTCACTGAGCATGTGAATTTTTTAATTCTATTTGTTTACAAAAATCATGGCAAATTTCTACTTGGTAGCAAAACTTTTAGTGGGTGCTCAAGCTCATGAGACACGGAAAAAGATCAGCTAAGGAGGACAGTGACAGGAGAAACGGGAGTTCCAGTATTCCCTGTCTCCTGCCTAACGTCCCCCTTGGAGTTCTTCCCTGGTCGATTGGTGTCTACAATCTCCTCCTGGTTTGGCTTTGTTTCGTTTGAAACCTTGTCGGAAAACAAAGATGAAAATGGTTGAGGCAGCAAATTTATTACAGAGAGAAACACTAAAGAAAGATCGGAGAAAATACAAAGGAAACGTTTCAGTAGAGAGGATGGATCTCTCAGACTTTGTCGATTCAGCATCATTCAAGTTATTTGATCCTTTCAAGATCAGCCGAGGGTTCTTAGGACATCTGATTAGTGGTAAAATCACCAAGACGACAGACAATCCCTCCTATCCATGTAAAGACTCAATGTTATCAACGACAGTACTGAAAGGGGCGTGTCCATGATGAAGAATTTCAATGCAACCATTACCAAAGCCGAGACTCAAAAGCAGTTCCTCTTACACGTAGTGGAAATGCACCGGCACTAATTTCCTGATCACAATAAGTCGACATTAGCCACCGGTAAAGGTTCAGGCGAATAGATTTCATGTATGATATTAAGGTGATATCAATGCATTTGTGCCATCACTGAACGTTATATTGTGCGAATTCATTGGTTATCTAAATGTTATTTATCCATTTCACCCACTGTACATATTCTAATGTTTGAGCACCAAGTAAATACTCTCGGATTTCACTCAAACTCGTCTCAGAGTTTATGTTCTTAAGTCTAATAAAAAAAGTATATGCTTGCTTGAATTTTTAATTTTGATTTATTTGAACCGCCCTAATATATATATATATATATTAGTGATGTAGCGGATGTCATTTTTTTCACATCCGCGGATGCGGATGCGGATGAGGATGTTTGATTTCAACATCCGCGGATGCGGATGCGGATGTCTACATTTTCGTTATTTTTTAGGATATATTCGAGATTTGTTGTGTTTAACGTATATAATAAGTTATTATATAGAGAGAGCTGTAGCTATAATGTAGTATAATTGATTAATTGTACAATAATTGCTGTACTTTTCTCTGAACATATAAAATAATATCAAGCATCTAACTAATATAGAAATCAATTAGTGAATTCGTCTGCAAATAAATTCGTTATATTTTGTTGAGTTTCAGCCACAATTAGAAACCATAATTGTGTTACCAGGATGCGGGACGTGAACCCAACTCAAATGCACCCCACCGTCCTCTTTCCCCAACCTCCACCCTTATAGAAAGAGATCTTTAATTAGCTTGATAACTATTTATATTAAGTTTAAAGTTTTATTAGGCATATTTATAAATGAGTAATTAAAATAAAGTAAACTAAGATGTTCATCGTTTAATGTTCAAACTTAATTATAGGAAGGTTATGCT
Organism: Bathynomus jamesi; assembly: GCA_023014485.1. Lineage (NCBI taxonomy): Eukaryota > Metazoa > Arthropoda > Malacostraca > Isopoda > Cirolanidae > Bathynomus > Bathynomus jamesi. The sequence continues at coordinate 48,079 of JAJOZX010002920.1, read as the reverse complement.
TAAGGAACATTAATTTTTCTGCCTTTTCTGCTGCCAGTCTGTTTCTCTTTTCATCATATATTAATCCAGCACTGCTAAATAATCTCTCGCTTGGTACGTTTGTTGGAGGACAGGCTAAATGTTTCCTTGCAAGTTTACTCAAGTATGGATAGATATTCTGCGTATTTTTCCACCAACTAATAGGATTGTCACATGCAACCAGGCGTTTTTCTTGGTGATAGCTCTCGATCATTTTTACTACATCTTTGACATCGCGTAGGTCTCGCCATTGCTGCTTGACTCAAGAAACTGAGAGACAGATTCTGTGATAGATTTGCTTGTTGAAGGTGTTGGTTCTGTCACTGAAACTTTTATTCTTTTGGTGGGTGGCGAAGCGACAGATTCAAGAGATTGAAACTCTTCAACTGCTTTGCCAAGTGATGATTTAACTCATTCTAATGTACTAGGTGAAAATAACTTAGCTTTGTAACGTGGATCTAAGTAGGTTGCAAGAGAGTAACTTCATACAAGAACAGCCTCTCGTCTTGTCGCTTGCATCACTTTTGCGCACAATGAACTAGTTCTATTAATATAGTAGAATTTGATCATTTCCGCTTATTAATGACGTTTTATCTCAACGGTCCACATCCGCACGACATCCGCAGTCCAAAGTGCGGATGCGGGTGCGGATGCGGATGCGAGAAAATGTGCGGATGTTCCGCGGATGCGGGTGCGGATGCGGATGTGACCTACATCACTAATATATATATATATATACACACACGAGAGCCACTCAATATATTTTGCCCCACCTTTTTTTTCTTTCCAAGTTTCCTTGTAAGTTCCAGAAAGTTTGTACACAAGTAGTTACATACCTTTTTCACAAGTTTTTATTTTTCCACATAGTCTCCATCCTTTTCTACGACTTTCCTCCACCTCGAAACAAGGGCCTTTATTCCTTGCTAGTAAAAGTCCACTGGGTTCAGCTGGAGCCACCTCTTAACCTCCTCAACAACCTCATCGTCACTCTGAAACTTTCTTCCACGAATAGCATTCTTCATTGGCCCAAACAAATGGAAGTCTGAAGGTGCCAGATCCGGGCTGTATGGAGGGTGGGGTAACAAAGTCAAGCGCATTTTTGTGATGGCCTCTCTTGTTTGCAACCTGTTGTGTGGTCTTGCGTTATCGTGCAAAGAAGGACGTCTTCCAGTTTTCTCTCCGGTCGAACTCGTTTTATAGGTTTCTAGAGTCTCTGTAGGATAGCAATATATGCCTCTGAGTTGATTGTTTGTCCTTTCTTCATAATGTCCACCAGAATCACCACTTTCATGTCCCAGAAGATGGTGGCCATAACGTTTCCTGCAGAGGGAGCCATTTTGAACTTTTTCTTGCATGGGGAGTCTGCGTGATGCCACTCCATGGATTGGCGTTTTGTTTCAGGTTCAAAGTGGTGTACCCAAGTCTCATCTCCAGTCACAATTCGTGAAAGGAAGTCACCCCCTTCTGTCTCGTATCGAACCAAGGACTCAGAAGCAATTTCTTCTCTTTGGGCTTTGTGATCTTCAGTCAGTTGGCGAGGAACAAACCGTGAACACACTTTTGAGTATCTCAGTTGCTGAATTATCGTATTTACACTTCCTTCACTAATTCCTAGCTGCAGTGATAGCTCTTTGTATGTGACGCGCCGATTTGATCGAATGATGCTGTTATCACGTTGCACAGTGTGAGATGTGACAGCCGATGCCGGGCGACCGCTGCGTGGCTCATCATCGAGGCTGGCTCTCCCTCTCTTCGATGAGCTCACACGTTTAGACCAGCGTCCAACTGTGCTTCGATCAACAACAGCATCTTCGTAAACGTTTTGTAGACGTTTGTGAATATTTCCAACTGTTTCCTTCTCTGCGGTTAAGAACTCGATAACAGCTTTCTGTTTACGACGCACTTACGGCCCAAAAGACATTTCAGCCCCATGGCCTATTATTTGGCTAAGAAAAAAGGGGTGGGGCAAAATATATTGAGTGCCCCTGATGTGTGTCCCATCAGGGTTGGGAAACTGAATCGAACTGGAATCGATAAACTAATAAAACTGATATTATTTTATGAATTGAAATCGAAAAAAACTCGAACTGAAAAAAATTCTGACAACTAAAGTCGAAATTCGAAATGAAATTGAAAAACAATCAAAAACTGAAATCTGGATTCGAATAGATTAAAAATAACAGTTTTGCGTTTCAGTTTTGACGAGCATTTGGATTGCAAAAAAATATAAGTAACGTGAATTATTTCCCTTTTTGCGAATTAATATTTGTATGGATTTAAAATATCTATTTATCCTTTAATTCGATGTAGAAAATAACGCGGCTGAAAGTTCTAGAGACAATGGTTTTAAAAATGAAAGAAAAAAAAATTAGGGAGGAAAATTTTTAGCCCATATCAAAATACTTTTCAATAATGACGGTGCTCCTTTCGTTGACCTAAGTTTAATCACTTGGTAAGGAAGCCTTCAGTTTTTCTGACCATTAAATTTTTCAGTTCGATAATAGCTATACTATCTATATCTACGTAAGTGGGTGAGCTAATCCGTGGGAATGAACAAACTTCAACTCAAATGTTAATCCTATGGAATGTTGTAACAATAAAACCCACACTAATAGACGGAGCTTATATCCACAACAGTTTCAATGCCCACTGGCATCCTCTTCGGGTGGATACAGAAAAACGAATAAACAAAAAAGTGACTAAGGAAACAATCCAGGGAAGGTAAGGAACATTCTAGAAGGCCAGAGACCATTAAAAAATTAACACCTAGGTTAGATCCCGTTCACCCGACACCGGAAGGGATTTTTTGACCAAGAATCTCATTAAAGGGTCCAGCTTACAAGTACCTTCGTACAAATTAAAATTATCTTCTTGTCAAGAAGATAATTTTAATTTGTCAAGATAATGTTATGCTATCCGAAGTAGAACAGGAGCGTGCGATTACTCATTTGAACCAACTTCACACGAAAATGGAATCGACATCTTTGGCAAGCTTGGCATCCAGTACATCAGAGGATGAGTTGAAAAACATGCTTAGAGCTGCTGCAAAAAAAAGAAAAACTCAACCAGTGCTACGAATAGAAGCATCATTTCGGCTCTTCGAGATTTTAAGAATATTGAAAGAATTTCAGCAGACAGTAACCTAATTGCGTGGTGGAACGCAATGAAGATAAAGCATGAGCTGTACAAATTGTCTTTAGTTGCGCACGCTGTTCCAATGACACAAGTTAGTGTGGAAGGGCTTTTTTCTCTTTTCAGATTTGATTTTAAGTCCTCAAAGAAACAATTTGTTGCCCGAAAACATTAACAATATTTTAATTGTTCGCTCTAATTTTAACACGTGAGTTTACGAGGTATTTGTATTTTGTATATAATAAACAGAGGCGCATTTAATTGTTTTATTTCCCTTTCTAATACTATTATTTATATATTTTATACGTGAAGTGCGCTTTAAAATTTAAAAAGTGTATGAATTAATAAAATATTTCGGATCAAGTAAAGATAAGCACCCCCAGCCTTCTTTAATTAGCCTTATAAGGCTAACTAACGAAAATATCACGACCTAACCTAACCAATCGTCAAGGGCGTACAGTTGACTGAACGATTGGTTAGGTTAGGTCGTGATATTTTCGTTAGGTAGCCTTATAAGGCTAATTAAAGAAGGCTGGGGGTGCTTATCTTTACTTGATCCAATATTTCGAATTGAAAGTTTTTTGTTGAATGAAACTTTATGTGAAAGAAATGAAGCGAATAAGTAAAAAAAAAGATGAGTGTTTCGCGCTCATTCAGTTTAATCGTACAAAAGTTAAGATGGTTACTAAAGTAAATTCTCGCTTTGAAAAACAGAAATCGAATGCGAATACAAATATAAAATTAAATCTGAATTTGTCAATAGGCTACCCTCCGAAAAATAATACAAATAGTACAAAGAAATTCTTAAAGAAATCTGAAAAAAAAATGGAATCGAAATTTAAATTGAATCGAACCGAAAAATATAAAACTTGAATCGAAAAATAAACTCAAAAATAAACTCAAATCGAAAAAAAAATAAAAACTGAAATCGAAAACTGAACTTAAAAATTTATCGCTTTCCCATCCCTGATATATATATATATATATATATATATATATATAAATAGGGATGAAGAGGTGTACTGTTGAATACACGAAAGACTTTGGGATAATTTTTTCCTTTTTCTTTATGAGTTTGCATCATATATATATATATATATACACAGTATTTTATATATATATATATATATATATATATATATATATATATATATATTTTTTTTTTTTGGTGTGTCGGCGTCCGCCGTTAATTTTGTAAGAATTGAAGAGGGAGTGAGATGTAGAGAAAGTGTATAAAGTAGATGCGCGTCCATTTCGCTTATTTTAACGCTACATTTAATACTTTTCAATAATCGTTCGTAATTAGAAACGATTATTTTGAATCTCACCGAATTATCATTAAGGGAAAAAATTACCATTCAAGTGAGCAATCTTAAAGTTGCAAGATACGTCTTTTCCATTTCATTCAATTTAATTTTCGAACTGAACGATAATTAACCCGAAAGAATGATATAAAATGGCTTCAAAAAGGACGAAACAATTATGGGAATGACTTTCTTTTACGAAAAACAACTCTTTTATGGTAACTTTTAATATATGTGGAATTACTTTTTAAAAACCAAAACAATAAAGTCTAAGAGATCATTATATCAGACAACGAAAATTACATTTAATATATAGATATATATATGAAAATTATTTCACGAAAGTAACACGTGAAAAATATTTATGATGAATAAAACCACGAAGGAAAGGAAACACAGAATGGTGCTCAAGCGCTTTCGTCTAATGACATCCTCAGGAACAGAAATCGAATGCAAATATAAATATAAAATTAAATTTGACTTTGTCAATAGGGTACCCCCCGAAAAATAATACAAATAGTACAAAGAAATTCTTAAAGAAATCTGAAAAAATAACTGGAATCGAAATTTAAATTCAATCGAACCGAAAAATATAAAACTTGAATCGAAAAATAAATTCGAATCGAAAAGGATGTCATTAGACGAAAGCGCTTGAGCACCATTCTGTGTTTCCTTTCCTTCGTGGTTTTATTCATCATATATATATATGCCTCGGTGGTGTAGTGGTTAGCGTCATTGACTACGAATCCATCGGCCCCGGATTCGAGACCCGACGGCAGCCGGCGCGTAGCAAAACCTAGCTATTCATCCTTCCCCACAATAAAGAAAGTGGTTGGTAGATAAATGGGTACCCTAAGTGGCCTAGTGGTTAAGACGCTGGGCTGCTGATGGGGCGTGGTTCGGATTCCACGTTAAACTGTAGGTCTAAGGTGGAGTGAAAAGCTTGACCTTCGTCAGAATGAACAATTCGGGCGGAAGCTAACCAAAGGTTATATATATATATATATATATATATATATAGAGAGAGAGAGAGAGAGAGAGAGAGGTAAGCAGCAGCAAAAGTTAAAAAATTAAATATGGTACTAATTGCACTGTAAGATGTTCCAAAAAACCTTAGCCCCCCCATTTGCAGCTTACATGTTTATTTATATCGAAATAGTTTTTAGTGATTATAAAAATATATAAAATTCTTTATTTATTGCAGGTATTAAAATTACTCTAGCTGATAAAGTGATAATATAATGGCTTCTCAATTAATTGGTGATTCGGAGAGGCAACGTGTGATAGATCGCATACGAGCAATAACATTTCGGGAAGCTCGTGATGCTGGAGCCACCTTTATAACACGTTCATGGGTTGCCAAAAAGTTGCGAAGAAGTGAGGACTTCGTCAAAAGAAATTGGAATAAAACTTTGGATGAATGTGAAATGGATACAACCAAATCTTGGCGCCCAAATTTGCCACTCTCTCAGGAAAAAAAGGACATCATTGAAAGCGGTACGCGTAAGCGGAAAAACAGCTGTGCTAAACTTTCTCGAGAGATCGAAGTGTTGAGAGGAAAGATCGTTAGTGGTGAGATCATTCGACTGTACCGTCATAGGCAAGGTTTAAAGCCTTACCATGAACTTCCAAAGCCAAGAAAAACTCAACTTAACATCGATGACAGAATGTGGTTTGCCCATTATCTTGAAGATTGGGATGTGGATGATTTCATGCATTTAGCTGTCTCCGATGAATTTTTTGTTTACGTAACACGTCGGCCTAACTACCAAAATGATCGAGTGTGGGCCACAACACCAGATGAAATCGATGACAATGAACATTATCGCGAATTATTAAAAAGTCCAGACTGTGTTGGTGTGTTTGTTTTGTTCACTGCAAAGAAGCTCATGTGGGTGCTGAAGCCAAATGGTCAGAGTTGGGATGGACAGTATTTTCGTGATATTATTCTATCCCAGCATGTCATTCCTTTTCTAAGAAACCCAAACAATATTATGGATGTCGATCAGGTCACACTTCTGCACGATAAGGCCCCCTGCTTTAAGGCATTAGCCACTCAACAGTTGTTGCGGAACCATGAGATCGATTTCTTTGGAAATGAAGAATGGCCAGGAAATTCTCCTGACCTGAACGTCTGTGAACACATTGGATCAGTTATAAAGGACAAGGTTGAATGTCTCTTGTTTCAAGAACCTGCAGCAAATCGATTTTCGAAGGATACAATGACGCAACACATTGAAACTGTTTCAGCAAATATGCGTAACGATCAAGATCTATTCACGTCACTTTTGGCAAGCTACCCAAAGCGAATTCAGCCTGTCTTGGAAGCCAATGGCGGGAACACCAAGTTTTAATTGTTTCTCATTAAATGCAGGATTAAATTCTCTTTTGTAAGGTATGTTTAGTTTACTGTACCTATAATGGTTTAGGCCATGGGCTGGGGGGGGCTAAGGTTTATTGGAGCCCCGTATAGACTCCGAACACGCCAACTTCAAAATTTTCAAATACCATTGCAAAGGTCAGGAACTGGGTGAAAGATCTACCCTCGCCAACCCCAAATATTTTTCTCTGTGGTGTTTTTATTTTCAATTTATGAAATATAAGAGGATAGTGAGAAATATATGTATATGTATGTTACAGGGAATCTGTGTAACTAGGGATTTCATGAAATCCCTAAAATTTCGTGATTTCGTAATTAGGGATTTCATGATATTTTCGTTAGTTTTAACGAAAATAGCACGATTTAACCAAACCGGGCAGTCAATTAACCTAACCGGGCATTCAATTAACCTAGCCGGGCAGTCAATTAACTTAACCAGCAAGTCAATTAACCTAACCGGGCATTCAATTAACCTAGCCGGGCAGTCAATTAACTTAACCAGCAAGTCAATTAACCTAACCGGGCATTCAATTAACCTAACCGGGCAGTCAATAATTTTCCCGCAGGTTTAATAAGAATATCACGACAACTTTATATGAAATTCCTGAACATTTTACGGATTTCATGAAATCCCTAGTTACACAGATTCCCTGTGACATATACACCAAGACAAGGGGGGGCACACGGGAAGACTAGGAGTAGGAGCAGGCAAAAATGCTCCCAGCTGTAGCCGATGAATTTATGTTAACACAAAAAAAATAACGGAAAATACAAGGAAAACCAACTGCCTAGATTTGGTATTTACAAACAACAGCAACCTAATTGATAACGTAGACATATCCCAACTATACATATAATATCAGATCACAATATTAGTGAAATAACAACCTATATAAAAGCAACGTGAAAGGAAAGAACACGCACAATAGAAAGAAGCACATTCAAAATTTTTAATTTTCACTACAAAACTATAAACTGGCACGGTGTTGCATCCAGCATGGAAGCAATAGACTGGAAAACTATCTTTAAGGGTAAGACAGCGGAAGAAATGCTAATTACCTTAGAGGAAATAACGCTGGAGTTTGTGGAAAGACATATCCCAAAAATGCAGCAAAGAGGAAAGAGAAGCAGGTTCGAGAGACAAAAGAGGTTAATGTTCTGCAAGAGAAAAGAGTGACTGAAAATTAAGAAACTGCAAAGACAACAACATCAGAAAAATATTAAACGATGAACTGCAGAGTATAGATTACGTCATACAGGAACTAATTGAGAAGCATACAGAAAAAGAAGAAGACGACGCTATACTCTAGAAGCGATAAAGGTTAACTCAAAGTACTTCTATAATTTTTCAAAAAGGAAGTCGAAAAATCACGCGACTATCGGACCTTTGAAAAATTAAAACAATATTTTATCCGATGATCTAAAAGAGGTATCTGAAATATAAGAGCTCAGTATGAATTGTCTTTCAGTATCCCCAAAACTGATAAACTAATATGCGATAAAAATGCGTTCTTTGAAGAATAACTACAAGGAGAAAGTATAACGAACTTCGACTTTACAACAGATGATATTACATAAGCTATAGGGAAACTAAAAGCACACATAGCGGCAGGTGCGGACAAATGGAATGCCACACTGATCAAAAACTGCAAGAATAAAATCGCTAAGCTGGTTATGGAGACGATCACTAGACACGGGAGAAATATAGAGCATCCTGAAAAGATCGACCATAGTTCCAATATATAAAGGAGATCGATCCGCGGCCAAAAACTACAGGCCAGTGTCACTTACATTTCATCTCACTAAAATATTTGAACGAATAGTTAGAGAAAAATCAATGCCTCTTTGAAAAAAATTAAATGATAACCAACATGGATTCCGGTCAGGAAGATCATGCTTATCACAGCTAATGGAACATTATAACATTATTTTTGCACTTGAAAGTAATGAAAACTATGATGTAATATACACAGACTTTGCCAAGGCGTTCGACGACGACAAGTGTGGCCATGGAATCATAGCACATAAACTGAAATATATGGGAATAACATGAAAAGTAGGAAAATGGGTATATAATTTCCTTAGTGGTGAGTCGCAGCAAGTCGTTACAGTTTAAGGAATATCTTCATCAAAGTCAGAGGTCTTTAGCTCAGTACCACAAAGAACAGTATTAGCTCCATTACTCTTTATAATCATGCTAACTGATGTAGATGAGGAAGTTACCAGTGACAGCACAGTAACATCCTTTGCCGATGATATAAAACTTAATAGAAAAATAAGAAACCCTACAAATAGGCATGAACAGAATCTACAATTGGTCTGAAGGCAATAATATGAAATTTAACACTGATAATTTTCAACTATTAAGGTACAGAAGAAGGGAAGACCTAAAATCCATGGAATACTATACCCAAAATGGACAGGAAATTCAGAGAAATTCTAACGCAAAAGATATGATGTAGACTGATGATGCGAAATTTTAAAGAAATAAGATAGCAGTAAACAAAACGAAAAGAATAACTGGACAGATACTGCGAACCTTTAAAAAAAGGGATAGGAATATAATGATTCCTCTACTGAAAACACTGACCATACTCAAGTTGGAATACTGCTCGGTCTTAACATCCTCATATAAAAAGAAGACATTAGTGAACTAGAAGGGATTCAGAGAAACTTCACAACCAAGATCAATGGATGCAAAGAACTAAATTACTGGGAAATGTTACTTGAATTAAACTTACAGTATATTCACTGAAAAGAAGAAGAGAGAGGTACACCATTATTTACATTTGGAAAATAATGGAGGAACTAGCACTTAATTTTACTCTGAACCTATAATCACTCAAACAACAGTGGAAAGTAGAAGGAAGAATGTGTCGTCTTCCCAAATTGAAGGCTAGACAGTGGACATCCTCAACCCTGAAGGAAAATAGTTTTGTTGTGAGAAAACTAAGACTGTTCAACCAGCTGCCCAAGGAACTAAGGAACACGAGTGGTGTAGCGGTGGATATCTTCAAAAGAAGACTAGGCGCCTGGCTCAGAAAAATTCCAGATGAGCCGAGCGTACCTGGCTATGTGAGGTGGAAAGCACAAGAAACCAACTCTCTACTTCACCAGGCCAACTCAAGAGGAGGGGCAACAAGTTTGATCTTCGTGAAATGAGGAGTCATCGCACGGAACATTTAAAAGGTTGAAAGGAAAGGTCTAGTCCCTCTGACCAGTGTAACGATAACACGTTTTTCGATCAAAGTCCAAATAAAAGTGGTATTATAGTGAAAATCCCACAAGGTATCACTGCTTAAATTTTAAGCAGTGAATATCTAGTGCACACGGTGATATTTCTTTTTAAGTGGTGAAATTACGGCGTATATCATAAAAAAAATAAGTAAAACAAAGCGAATTAATCTATAAAGCGTTTTTCGAGTGTTTCATTTGTAGGAAATTAGCTGCCATCTCTAGGTTGAAACAATTCCTACGACTATCTCCAGTTATTCCCCGCGGCCACACTCCCAGGCACCAATCAGTGAGAATAAATAACGCGCCAGATCCCCATCCCCTAAAAGAAAACTTTCCCATTCAGCTTGAATCAAAATCTCTCCACCCTTCACATTACCCTTTCGAGTCAGATTTCGCTCACCAAGTAACATGAAAATGACTAATAAATTTCTACAACGTTTTAACTTCTGCAACAATGCAACAGATGATTCTAAGGCAATTAGATGTGATTTCTGCCAATTGTTTTTCGACTTCAACTGCTGAAATGGAAAGACGAAGATAGCTCTGTTATAACAAATGCCAAGCAACTGTGGAATGAAATACGTTTGCGAAAGATGTATAACTGAAATAACCTCATTTACGGTTTTAAAGCAGAAAGAGACTATGAGGAAAAAGCTAAAGAGGAAACTGAGATTGACAAGCACAAAAAAACAGAAGAGGAGATGAAGAAAAGTGAAGCAGAAGTAAAACAAACGGAGGACACTAACATAAGTAGCAAAAAACAAGAAGGCAACCATGAAAATAGACTGGAGTTAACTCCAAATAAGGCGCTGAATCAACCATCAAAACAAAGGCCTCGAGTAAAATGGGGAAGGAACTGTATGCAGATACTATGTAAAAGACAATTACAGATATAAGGGAGGACAGTGTATATATGAGCACCCCCATTATGTGCGAATTCTACTCTAATAATGGTCACTGTAAATTCAGTAACAGCTGCAAATTCTACCACCCCACCACTTGCAAGAATTACGCAAGACATGAAATGTGTAAATATGGAAAAAAATGCTACTACCATCACCTACCAACAAACTCAAAGGACAATAGGAAAAACGAAAAGAAACCTATGCATACAAATCGTGAATCAAATGTTTTCAACATCGCAGACACGGCTGCTAATCCTCAAACAGACCATGCAGTCGACACAGTTGGGGACCCCCAAGCCGAACCGTTTCGTGGCAAGAAGCTACAGAACAGGTAAGCGAAAACGGATCTTTCTCGGAGGACCATAAGACAGGGCTACAAAATAAGCGAAACTGAAGGATAATGAATTTGGAATGCACAAGGAGCAACGTAAAACTAAGAACATAAATATTGTCCTGGCTAATATCCAAGGGCTAAAACCGAACCACTCGCTAAACAAAGTTCCATATCTGAAAGGATTTATGGATGAAACAAGGGCTGACATCTCATGCCTTACGGAAACACATCTTAAAGATTGCCAAATAGATTGTGAAAACTGTGAATATTGCATAGATAAGAAAGAATACATATTGATGGTTACAACTTACTACGAGCTGATAGAACAGCACGACTTTTAGGTGGCTGTGTTATATATGTACGTGAGAGTCATATGACAAAGACGATAATAAGTAAATCAAACAGCTTCGTGGGACTTTTGGCAGTAAAAAAAGAGAAACTAAAGGTGGTACTAATAGTTATCTACAAACCTCCCAACACTCGTATGCCCTTGCTAATATCAAAAATCTAATAAAGGCCTTAAACTGCAAGACTATAAATTGGAAAGAAATCAAATCCCACATGGCCCAAATAGAGTGGAAAACAGTTTTAGATGATAAAAGAACCGAAGAAATGCTAAAAACCTTGAAAGAAAAGACGCTGGAAATTTTAGAAAAATATGTTCCGATAGCACAGTAGGGTGTATTGTATCATGCTCAGGTCGAATATTGAAAAACTTGGAATTTCAAGATTGGCAGTATGTATTCCTATGTAAATTGAGTTTTAAGAGGGGTTTGTCTTCTGCAACGTTTGCGAAAAATCGCATTTAAGTGTTTAAAATCGCACTTTTTTGTCGAAAAAAGGGATTTCTGGCCAATTTCAAAGACTTGGTAGCCTCAAATGACTTCCATATATTCCATATTGTTCACATACACCCTTAAGCATTTCTAGGGGCAGGCTTGGACCCATTTAAGATCAGCCAAAGTGCTTCATAACCCTTAAAATAACCAAAATCACCCAAAATGGCCCAAAACTAAGGAATTGTATGATTTTTAGTCTCCTATACACCACATTTCGCGGCTGTTCCCTTCATCAGGTAGAATCTTTTTGTTGTTAATTCTTGGTCTTGCATTTTCTTTTTTTTAGAAACGCCTCCACCAATTTTTATTTATTTTCTTTTCGGCATCACTGCGTATGATGGCAGATGCCCCCACCTTTCTGTAAGCTGCTGTGACGTTCAACCTTTTTTATGCAATTGCAATTCTTCTTTAATATTTGTATAAGTCCCTCCTCCACCCTTAGCTTGTAATAATATGCTGGTCAACTGAATGTTTTGAGATTTTTTCTTCTGGAAGCATCTTGATTTGTCTAGCAGGTCTTGTAGAGATCTAACACATGTTTATAATGTCTTGCTTTGACTTAAAAACTGGCAACAATTCTCTGTGATCGATCCTAACACGAACAAAACCATCTCTTCTCTCTTGCACATACACTGCATGAGCTGCAACTGAAACTTCCTGGACTGTTCTTTCACAGCTTTGAGTGTGAACTGAGAAGTTCTCAACTTCAAGTGGAGACCTGAGAAGCTCCTCAACTTCTCCTCTTGACATCTTACAAGTGAAGAGTGGCTCATACAGTTTCTCCTTATCCCAATTAATCAGAGTAATTGGAGAAGTGGCATCAAAATTCAGTTAAGAGTTTCTATGAGTTCTCAGACTCATGTCTCCATACTCAGATTTACCTCTGATTTTCTTGATCATCTCAACCCCCCCATGCCCTCCTCCTCATCTTCACTGTACAGGAGAGAGGCAATGAGGTTCTCACTGTGAGCATGATATGCTCCACGAACTCTCACATGAGTGATTTTGTTCCTGACTTCAGAGGTCTGGCTTCTCGGCAGTCCCAGAGCGGTCACAATATGGTGAGGTCCATACCTCATGTGGTGCTTCACCTTGATCTCAAAATACATCTTGAAGTAGAAGTCCAGGCAGAACTTCAGTAGCACCTCCAGCTTCTTCAACACCTCACCCTTCAGACCATGCTGCTTCATCCACAGCCTCAACAGAGCCTCACCTGTAGTCAGCCAGCGTGACTGATCCAGTGGGCCATACTTCAGACCAGCAACTTCCTTGCTCAAATCTCCTGTCTTGAGAGCTTTGATCAGTAGGTGCAGTTCTTCTGGTCAGTGCTAAGGTTCTGTACAATGTCTTCTGGCAGTTCAATTATATTTTCTTCTCCTGGCAGAGCCTTGAAGCTAAAGTTGACAGGTATGTCATTGATCTTCTCCAAAAGTTTTCTTATTGGGCCACTGAACCCAGACTTGTGCGTGTAGGGACCATCAAGCTTGATGATCATGTGCCTGAGGCCAGTGGCGGTTCCTCATATGGGCAATATGGGCAGCCGCACAGGGCGGCATTTATGGAGGGGCGGCATGAGCGCCTGCAAAAAAAATAAAAATAAAAATAAGAATAAATAAATAAAGAAATAAATAAAAATAGTTTATTTATGGCAGTTGTGCAATTTAATTTGTATTTTTCCTGTTCATAGTATCATAATTACATTCTCTTAAGTGAGTTATTCTATTTACGTGATGAAGGATTTGTAAAATTCAGAAATTTGAGTCTTTGTTTTGGTTCTGAAGTTCCAACAATTAGTCCAATAAAAAGTTATTTTGTGAAAGAGTTATGTCTGTCCTTATTTTGGGGGATTCGAATGTGTGTGTGTGGCGAACAGGGGGGGGGGCGCTGAAGGTGAGGTTCGCCCAGGGCGTCATGTAAGCTAGGACCGCCACTGCCTGAGGCTGAGTTCATTAACATGCAACTGGCATATCAGCCAGTGACACTTGTGACCTAGCAGTCTCTCCAATTGAGTGATGGCTCCGCCATCAGGTCCTGTGTTTGTGTTGGTGGAGTCATCGCCAAGGATCACAATAGTATCTTTAGCACCATGAGCACTAATCCACTCAAACAGCCTGAGCTATCTTCAGTGCAGGTTTCTCATTTCCTTCAGGTTCTTCTGGTGTACAATGGAAGAGATACTTCCCCTCAGGTTCTCAGGTAACGCTATAGTGCTCTTCAGTTGTAATATCAGGATGGAAGCGGCCAGTTTCTTCATTGTACCTCATGACCTTTGTCTTCTTATCTTGTTTTCCATCAAAGAAAATTTCCTTGATCTCCTCTCCCTCTGTCCTTTTCTCCAGGGCCTGCACCGAGGCACCTATTACAGACTCCTTGTTCCTCCACATCTTCATCCTGTCAACAGCTAGATATGCCTTATCAGCAGATAGATGGCCAGCTTTGATGAGATATTGCAATAAACCAGTTGCAGTGGCTGCTGCAGGAGTGTTTGCCACCTTGAACCTGACTGCAGCCGCAGCAGTGCTTGAGATATCCATGTAGTTCCTCGTGGCAGAAGTGGAGACTTTGCCAGTGTTGACACTGGAGCTTGTGCCTGGTGCAATACTGGAAAAATCTGTGTCAGCAGTAGGAGCTGCCTGGAGACTCTTGCAAGGAAGTCACCTCATCTTCATCATCATCATCACCATCATCAGCTCTAAGCAGTAGCTCCTTTTCTTCTTCCTCTTTTCTGTTTCTCTTCTCAGCTGCCTTCTGTTCTTCCTCCTTCCTCTTAGAAGCTTTCACCTGCTTCACTGTTTCCTTCACATCAACAGATGCCATCCGGAAGCCAGAGGCAGAGGACAGTCATAGCTGACATGAACTCTAGCAGCACAGCCAGAGCAGCCAGATGCTTCAGTTTCACAGAGCGTGATATCATGTCTGCAGGTTGTTATGTCAAACAATGTATCAAGTTCAGATATTCTCTTCTCTCTCTTTGCAGCCTTCATTCTACCATTCACTAGGTCAATCATTTCATTCTACCTGACAAGAATCTTCCTGGCAATGGATCTCTCTTGAATGCTCACAGGAGGAGTGAACTTGGCATTGCTTTTGCACCAGTGCCAGTACCAGTGATGCCAATTCCTTAGCCAAATCCTGAAGAGGGTACTGAGTTCTCTTCATATCATCCAGAAGCAGCTTCTCTTCCTGGAGGAGGATTCCTCTCTGAAACACAGCTCTCCAGGTTGGAACTTCTGTGGGAAATAACTGCTTGCCTGGACCCACCAGATCACTCAGCTTTGAACAAGAACTTTTTCTGGCTTAGCTATGGTGGCTACGCAATCTTCAAGCTTTGTATCTGAAACAGAAAATTATCACAGTGAAACTCTAGTAGCCTATAACAGTTGTTACAATGGTTTTGTTTGGTAAGAAACCGGTCTGTTACATTTGTACTACAGTGTATGTCCTGTACAGCTGTTCTGTACATAACCAGAAAACGAAAAAGTGGAAATCTGAACACTTAAACGTGATTTTTAGCAAAAGTTCAAGAAAACAAACCCCTCCTAAAATTTAATTTTACATCGGAATACATACTGCCAATCTTGAAATTCGCGCTTCAGTGAGCATGATACACCCTATAGCACAGTCTAAAGGAAAAAGAAAGTTTTTCGAGAGGCAAACACGAACAATATTCTGAAAAAGAAAGAGAGTAGCTGCGAAGATAATTAATTGCACAGATAACAATACCAGGGAAGTAATAAAAAAAACTAGAGAGTATCGATAGGAAAATACAAGGAAATAATGAACTAACCGACGATTTAAAAGAAAAATATTGAGAGACCAGTACGAATCAGTTTTCAGTACCCCAAAAAAGAGACAAAGTGGTACCTGACAGAGATACATTCTTTGAAGAGAAATTTTGATTTTACCCCAGAAGATGTAACGAGAGCTATAGGACAAATGAAATCACATTCAGCTGCAAGTCTGGACAAATGGAACCTCTTATTGATTAAAAACTGTAAAAATGAAATAGCTACACCCTTATAGTGGATATGGAGAAGATCCCTGGACACGAGGTAAATACCAAGCATCCTGGAGAGATCAAACATTGCCCCTATATTTTAAGGAGGGGATAGATCTCAAGCAAAGAACTATAAAGTAGTGTCACTGACGTCCCATTTCACCAAATTATTTGAGAGAATAGTTAGAGAGAAAATCTATGACTTCTTTGAGACCCTGGAGAGATTCAATGAGAACCAAACACGGATTCTGATCAGGGAGTTCATGCCTATCGCAACTAATAGAGCACTATAACAATATCCAAGACGCACTTGAAAACAATGAAAACTACGATGTCATATGCACGGATTTTGCTAAAGCTTTCGACAAATGTGATCATGGTATAATAGCACATAAAATGAAACATATGGGAATAACAGGAAAAGTAGGAAAATGGATCTACAATTTCCTCAGAGAACGTCAGCAGGTCGTAAAAGTCCAAGGTATATCATCATCAGAATCGGAAGTACGCAGCTCAGTACTTCGATTATTGGCTCCACTTCTATTCATTAACATGATAACAGACATAGAGAATGAAGTAATCAACAACAATATAGTAACATCCTTTGCAGACGATACAAAAATTTGCAGAAAAATCAGTGATGGAGAAGAGGTGGAGGCCCTACAGACGAACATGAACAGAATATGCAAATGGTCAGAAGACAAAACGTGAAATTTAACACGAGAAATTTAAGTTCTTGATCTTGAGATATGGTAGAAATAAGGAGCTAAAACATACAGTATATTATGCCCCAGATAGACAAGAAATTTAGAGAAGCAAGAAAGCAATAGATTCAGGGGTTATAATGACCGATGATGCGAAATTTGAGGCAGAAAATCAGATAGCGATAAACAAAGTAAAAAGAGTCGTGGGACAGGTACTGAAAACCTTTAAAAGAAGGTACACGAAAGTAATGATTCTCCTGCTGAAACCACTGGGCATACCAAAACTTGAATACTGCTTAGTCTTGACGTTAACATATAAAATTCAAAGAAATTTTGCAACCAAGATTGATGGCTGCAAAGAACTCAACTACTGGAAAGACTTCGTAAATTAAATCTGTATTCGCTGGAAAGAAGAAAAGGGATCTCGTTTTTATCAAAACATATTTCAACAGAGTCTTTAAGTTCCCAGATAAACAATGGAATGTAAGTTCTGTTAATCGTGGAATTCAGCGTCTGGAAACGGTTCCATCGCAACACAAAATAATTAGTGACTGACCACGGATAGCCGGAGCACAGCAAAAACAAAAGCAAGTTGAGGAACTGGTCCTGTCACAAGCAGATCAACAAGCTCTCATTTGTCCGAGAGAGTCATAGCATGTAGTTTAGGAGTTTCAAGACTCTAGGTTCAAAGACAGCTGAACTGAAGAACTATACAAGGTCTCAGTACAAACTGAAAAGTTTGATCAAATGCCGTGTACTGTCAGAATTTCTCATGATGCCGTATAAAACTTGCTTCCAAGACAATATTTTACCTAACAAGTTCCAACAAATCGCCAAAACAACCGTGTTTATTCTACACATCCAAAAGTTAATGCTAATCCACAACACCTTTATTATGAAAGATCGCAACTTCCTTTAAAACTGATTGCTTCATGTTGTGTTTCTTGTGAAAGGAAAAACAGATTAAATTTCATCAATCCTGAAGAATTAAAAATAAATAGGAAACATGCAATATATACAATGTTGAAATCATCCCACAGAATGTGAACGACTATATCCCAAGTGTGAATTTACTGTATTTACCCACAGGACAGCGTCCTTTCACTCCGTGCAATTTTAATTCAGTGGTGTCGCTCTTAAAATGTTCTGCAGTTCATCACGGATGACGAATGACCTCCACATGCACCAGACTTCAAGTTCTAGACTATTTTGTGTGGAACGCGCTGGAGGAAAAAGTTTATGTAAGTCACCAGACACTGTTCAACATACTACAGGAACAGGAGGTCCAACAACGCATCAAAGAATGTTGGCAGCAGATCTGAGAAGCGTATCCAGGCCCCCATTCTTATGGCTACACTGTGATTAGCTAAATTGGAAGTCACATCCAATACCATTTCCTGTTAAAATGTAAATAAAGTTATTATTATTACTGATTACAAGCCTAAACTTGATGCGCATACGCGCCCTAATTCCAAATTCCTCAATCAGCGGACAGACACCTGTTCATCTTATTTTCCATTCGTGAGAAACTTCATCTTTTAAACACTAATTTGGAATTTTTATAACTTGACTTCCACTTGGGATATCTTAATAAAATGTGTATGCAATAAAATCGAAAATGTTTATTATTTTATAAAGTGTTTTAAATACTGGACCTTCAGGAAGTAAACTTCTAATAATTTTCAATTTTAAGTTAATAAAAACTCTTATTAAAAGAACGCATATGTACGTATTTACATTTAAAATACACATACATACATACGAACAGTTGCCCGCATATGTAATATTCCTCACCTCACAGGCGACTCCGGACATTGACAACGCCGCAGCGATAGTCAAGGTACCCCAACAGAGGACAACCGAGTCCAAGAACGTATAACATTGACATACAGGTAAGGGCCGTTCAAAAATTACGTAACGCTATTTTTGCTAAAACCTGACACCCCCCGCCTGCCTGTAACGTTCCGTAACGTGTGGGGTGGGGGAAGTGTTACATGACATCTTAGGGGGATGCCTGGTCTAGCGTTACAGAACGTTCCTGGGGATCTTGGGTGCTAAGTTTTAGTAAAAATACATCATTTTTGAACGGCTCCTAATTATAATGTAATGGCTGTATTCATAAACATAAACGATTAATATGACCGTGAACAGCGTTGAACTCCATGTTTACTAGTCTTATACAGTAATAAGGTTCCATTATGATTACTGCAAGTCTATATGAACAGATACCACAGTACAACTTTTTATATACTAGTGAATTTGAACTAAAAATAGACATTACACAACCATCCTCCACATTCCCTCATTCCCCTTCCCCACCCACCAGTCTCGCGTATATTAAATCATTATGTAACAATACTAATAAAGATGTTTGTAGAGTCCGTGTGCAGCTTTAAACATTTACTAACTTACGAATCTACACGATTATATATACAGGGGTTAGACAAAATAATATGAACACCCGCCGATTTCACCGGTTATCTTTACGGACTGCTCAGACACAAAGTAAACGGTCAAATGACTGGCAAACCTATTTAAATGCGTAACAGAGAGTGTATACGTCATGTTATAACCCTCACGTTGTTTTTACAGATCTGAGTAAATTATGAATTAGCAGTTATGAAAGACCTGTCAGATGTCCAAAGAGGGCAAATTGTCGGAGCGCGGATGGCTGGTGCATCGGTGACGAAAACCGCTCAGATGTTCAATGTATCCAGAGGAACTGTCTCTATGGTCATGTCTGCATACCAAAACCATGGAAAGACAAGCACCGACAAATGCAATAGTGGACGCAAGAAGAAGCTGTGTGATCGAGACCGCCGGGTGCTAAGCGCATTGTGACAAAGAACCATAAGACCACAGCTCCAAAAGTGACTGCAGAGCTTAACCAGCATCTTGCAAGCCCGGTATCGACCAGAACTGTACGTCGCGAGCTCCATGGAGCTGGATACCATGGGAGGGCTGCAATTGCCAAACCCTTCCTTTCGCACATCAACATTGAGCGGCGCAGAAAATGGTGTAATGACCATAAGAATTGGTCAATGGACCGGTGGAAGAATGTAGTCTACTCCGACGAATCCTCCTTTACGCTATTTCCATGTTCCGGTCGAGTTTACGTCTGGAGACAGCCTAAAGATGCTTATGACCCCGACTGCCTGACCGGAAGTAGGAACATTGCCAGCCGGAAAATTTCCAGGCGGAAAATTGCCAGCCGGAAAATTGCCAGTGGGGAAAATTGCCAGTGAGAATATTGCCAGCCGGAATATTGCCAGTGAGAAAAAAACTAAAATTCACAAAAAAGGATTTATTTATTAAAATATTATTTAAAATTTTAAAATGCTAAAACTTGTTAAGGAAAGTAAAGCCTCAAAAAGTATGAAGATTATAAGCAATAGATCAAAGAAATGTCAATTTATCTTCTTCATTATACTGACGGATGACTTTCTCCAATCTGTCATTGATATTTTTGTACTTTTTGGCAGTATGTCTCTCTTCCCCTCTTTCGAAGTGCAATTTCTTGGTCTGAGCCTTTTCGTTAAAGCTAACGAAAATATCACGACTTAACCTAACCAATCGTCAAGGGCGTACAGATTACCAAACCTGGCATTCAATGAACCTAACCGGGTATTCAATAATTTTACCATAAGTTTCGATATATATATATATATATATATATATATATATAATATATATATATATATATATAGTTTAATCGCGGTGCTGGGCCTTCGGGCCCAGTAATTTTAATTATTTTATTTATGTATTAACACCCAGGTGCACAACCTGGGGACCTAATCAATATGTGTGTGAAGATTCATGTTTGTAACTGCTTCCATTTTGGAGTTATGGCTGGAACACACACACACACACACGCACACGCACACACACACACACACGCACACACACACACACACACACACACGTCCTTTTTCTCAATTACTTTATTTCTTACTTTCTAAATTTTTACATATTTTTGTCACTGGCAATTTTCCGCCTGGCAATATTCTCACTGGCAATTTTCCCCACTGGCAATTTTCCGCCCGGCAATATTCCGACTGGGAATTTTCCGTACACGCTGCCGGACCCCAACCGTTAAGCATGGAGGCGGATCTGTGATGGTTTGGGCAGCAATATCGTGGAATACTCTTGGCCCAGCTGTAGTACTGCATGGTAGGGTTAACACCCAGGTCTATCTGCCAATATTGGCTGACAAGGTCCATCTCATGGTCCAAACGCTGTTTCCCAATGGCGGCGCCGTCTTCCAGGATGATAATGCACCAATCCACACCGCTGGGGTCGTTAAAAACTGGTTTGAAGAGCATGTTAGTGAAGTAGAACGCTTGGATTGGCCTCCACAATCCCCGGATCTTAACATTATCGAGCATCTGTGGTGTCAGTTGGAGCAGCAGGTCAGAAGCCGATTCCCACCGCCGGCGTCTTTGGAGGAACTGGAGCAGGGTTTGCTCGAAGAATGGCTCAGGATTCCTCTAGCCACTGTCCAAAAGCTGTATGAATCAGTGATGTAGGTCTCGAGACCGGTCTCGGTCTCGAGACCGATCTCGAGACCCAATTTGCAGATCTCGATCTCGGTCTCCGCTATTTAGATCTCTGTCTCGACAGACGCGGTCTCGGTTTTTCTCCCCGAGACCTTTCGAGACCGTAATGAAAAATACATGTTATTGGCATATTCATGATGGTGGCTTGGTTGAACAGACACAGTTCAGAATGTTTATGAAAGTTTGTAACAGTAAGGGACTCTAGGTATTCACTAATCAGTCACCCTGTTTTGAGTTGCCACGTTTGTCTTGCGGGGGTATGTGGGTCTGGATTTTTTTAGGTTAGCGCTACAAAAAAATTTGCCCCCCCCCCCCGTCAGATTAATTTTATTGAAAATGGAAACACTAAATAGAGAATTATATATATATTATATATAAGTATATATTATAAGACCACTTAGTGTTGCCAAACGGCGTGTCAACCTCTGTGGCGTGATAAAAACGATTATCCTCCCATCCAATATGTATTTGAAAAAATAAAATGCTTCACACAAAAATAATGCAAGAAATACAGCATAAAGAAAACAGTACCGATAAATTCAATAAAGCATAGAATAACTCGACAACCCTTCACATTTCCATAGTAGCGTAAAACAAATTGGAAGGGTATGAGCTTGGTCTCGATCTCGATCTCGGTCTCGAATTTTAAGGGTCTCGATCTCGGAAGGTAGATCTCGATCTCGAACCTTTGATCTCGGTCTCGATCTTGGTCTCACAGGATCAGGTCTCGGTCTCGGTCTCAGTCTCGGACTTGGTGGTCTCAACTACGTCACTGGTATGAATCAATTCCTCGACGCATTGCAGCTGTTATTGCCGCTAAAGGAGGACCAACTCCATATTAAGAATAAAAACCGCCATTTATCAAGGTGTTCATATTATTTTGTCTAATCCCTATATATATATATATATATATATATATGGGAATGAACTCAGAATGGTCCCCTGAGTTTTTTATGATACACACAGACAGTGCATGGAACAAGGAACTCTTCTGGGATAATTAAATCCACTATAGTCCGAATAAGTAATGGTAAATGACAAATACCATAGTTTTTCTTTTTCATGATGCTAGCCCGACGTGGGCAACGGGTCACTCGCAAAGAGGTCCCATAAATATAGCTTCCCTCACCAGCTATCTGCAAAGCAGACAGGATCCAGCTTTGAGACATGGATCTAGGGTTTAAAGCACCTAGCCATGCTACATTTAGAACCTCAATATAAGCAAAAGACTCGCTGCCTTCACGTCAGATTGAATGCATCAAAGAAAAAGAAAAAGGGGTAACTATTATATTTTTAGCCAAAAACCCGAGTGACCCGTTGCCCACGTCGGGCTAGCATCATGAAAAAGAAAAACTATGGTATTTGTCATTTACCATTACTTATTCGGACTATAGTGGATTTAATTATCCCAGAAGAGTTCCTTGTTCCATGCACTGTCTGTGTGTATCATAAAAAACTCAGGGGACCATTCTGAGTTCATTCCCATCTTGAAACGGACATGTTATGTGCCTTGAAAAGTGGACGCTCAATTCTGCCAGTTGAGGTTTAAGTTTTGGTTTTTGGCTAAAAATATAATAGTTACCCCTTTTTCTTTTTCTTTGATGCATTCAATCTGACGTGAAGGCAGCGAGTCTTTTGCTTATATTGAGGTTCTAAATGTAGCATGGCTAGGTGCTTTAAACCCTAGATCCATGTCCCAAAGCTGGATCTTGTCTGCTTTGCAGATAGCTGGTGAGGGAAGCTATATTTATGGGACCTCTTTGCGAGTAACCCGTTGCCCACGTCGGGCTAGCATCATGAAAAAGAAAAACTATGGTATTTGTCATTTACCATTACTTATTTGGACTATAGTGGATTTAATTATCCCAGAAGAGTTCCTTGTTCCATGCACTGTCTGTGTGTATCATATATATATATATATATGCATTGACATTGAGCGAGAAAGAGATTGAGACAGTGTGAGAGAGAGCGAGGTAGAGGGGCAGAGAGAGTTAGTAGGAAATGGCTTATCGATTGTTACACAAAGAACTTGTTAATAGTTTCGAGCTGAATAACAGTAACTGATTATCAAAATTACATAAGAATAATCCACGGTTATACTAGCATAAACATATTTATATAATTATACTTATAAATTCATACAATATTATACTAATATTTGTGAAATGACCACCAAACCGTGGTGTTGACATGGTTACATGCTGTCGCCGTCGAGGAGAGACTACATATGGGCGTGTCAGTAAGAACCGTAAGGTGACGGTTGCATGAAGCAGGATATCACCATTGGTTTGTGGCTGGTGCCTATTATATTAATAGTGTTTTCCAGATTGTATTTGTATTATCAATGTGGAGAGATAATAATTTAATCACGATGGACAGATAAACCCATTAATGTTTTCCAGATTTCCTGTTGCATTATCATTGTGGAGATATTATTAAATCTTAACAAGGAACATATATATAATATATATATATATATATATATATATATATATATATACACACATAAAACACCAATTCTTTATTACAACGAATATGCAATGGTTGAGAATGTTTTACTAAATAGTTTATCATAGAAAATGCTCACAATTTGCCATAGATTAACATAAATGGCACAGCTATACCCGGTTCATAGTTAGTATTTGGTCCATCCCCATTATTGTCTATTACATCTTGTAATCTGTGAGGCATAGATGCAGCGTGGTTATGTATGATGTGTGGGTTCCTTCGGAACATCTCCCACTCAGCCATAGTGTGATCCAGCACCTGGCGGCTGGTCTGCTCCTGCCCAGGCTCCCACGAGTTCACATTCCCCCACACGTTCTCAATGGGGTTGCGGTCACACCCCTTACTAGGCCAGTCCAGTAGTTCTAGATTTCGCTGCTCCTCGAACCACCTTCTAACAATCCTGGCGGTGTGGATGGGAGAGTTGTCCTGCAAATGGATTTTAAATATTAAAAGTAGAATTATATCTCATCCATACGTTTCATCAGTAACCCACTATTCGAGATAGGTTTCAACCCCTCTATATTAGGGGTTTCTCTCAGGTAAATGTAATTGTGCGCCGTTATACAAATAATACAGTCTGCAGTTATCCAGAATAAAATCCTAAAGTGTTGTCATATACTGAAAGAGTTAAAGAACAATTTTATGACCATTATTCGGCCCATGTAAATGTGGAAACCGGACATACAAATGCGTGTAATACATAAATCTTACTCTAGTAATAGAGTTATATTCTATAACACAAATACAAAACACCTGCATAAAGATAATCTGATCAGGATAGGGCAAGGCATAGGCACGTACAGAAGGCAGCATCACCTTCATGATCTCTATATACTGATCTGCCGTAAACCTCCCGTGGATCCCAGTCAGCTCTCCTAGTCCTTGCAGGTGCATCCATCCCCACACATTCGCCATCACGTGCCCACTCCGTGCCACTTCGTAAATATTTTGGCGGGCATATCTCGTGTTGTCCTGTCGTCAACACCGAAGACGGCCGTGAGTTGTAGAGCAAACGTCTTCTCGTCAGAGAAGATAACTCTGCTCCAGTATGCGAGATCATTATTTATATGCTGGCGAGCAAACGAGAGCCTGGCCTGACGATGTCGTTCCTCGATCCTCTCTTTTTTTGGCAGGAGTACGGTGGTGATATCCTGCTTCATGCAACCGTCCCTTTACGGTGTCCACTGACACGCCCATATGTAGTGTCTCCCGGATGGCGACTGCGTTGTTGATAGGATCGTTCTGCACTTCGATGATTATTCTCCGGTCTTCTTCTGGGGTGGTCTTTCTTGGTGCCCCACACTTAGAACGATTTAGCAGATTCCCAGTCTCCTGCCACCTCTGCACCCAGCGTCGAACAGTAGGCTTCGAAATTCCCAGTTCCATGGCTATGTCAGCTACAGAGAGGCCTGCTTCCCGCATACCAATTATCCGGCCTCGCTGTGCAATTTTATCTTGAACTAGATTCATTTTCAGAGTGGGTGTTCATCATACGGTGTAGAAATATGGTATGAGCATAGATCATGCTAGTAACCATGTCAACACCTCGGTTTGGCCCATCAACGTCATTTCACAAACATTAGTATAATACTGTATGAGTTTATAAGTATATATACTGTAAACTAGTTTAATTTCGCGGCAGCAAATTTTCGCTTTCATATCCTTGGATGAGTTTGCGGCATCATAATTTCGCAGTCAGCAGTTGCTAGTTATAATCTTACAGATTAAAATGACGTCATGAATGACGACATTTATTCTGGACTGTGATTGGTCGGGGTTGAGGTCGTATATCAAGGCAAGTTTTACCTCTTGGTATGTGGATAAAGTTTCAGCAGCACTCAACGTAAATTAATCTCTCGGTAAGATACATTTGAAGCTCTCCACACTGAAACCTATTCATGTTGAATGGATTGTCTCTGCATGGATAACCTACACAATATGAGGGAGACCATTCGAAAGGGTTGGGAAATTAGCGGCATTCATGACATTCTTGTTATATAGTAAAAATACAGTATAATTTAAATTGTTTTTACTGCTTTTACTTTACAATGTTTTATTACAATATACTGAATTTACTTTTCAAATAAAGTATTTTAATGATCTAAGTTTTATTTTCTTTCTATCTTCCAAAGATTAGTTTAAATTGTAAAATTTTCGCGTAAACTATAGCCTACGCGAAAAACGCGAAAATTTCCTGCAAGCGAACATTTCGCATTCACTAGTAGGCCTATATAAAAAGTTCTATTGTAGTAGCTGTTCATATAGATTTGCAGTAATCATAATGGAACCTTATTACTGTATAAGACTATTAAACTACATGGAGTTCAACGCTGTTCACGATCATATTAATTGTTTATCTTTATGAACAAAGACATTCCCTTATAATTACCTGTATGTCAGTGACTGCACACTGAATTGTCCTTTAGATATATATGTCTGTGTTATATGTTGTTGGACTCAGTTGTCCCCCCTCCACCCCATCTTCCCCCAGTTGGGGGTACCTTGACTAACCCTGCGGCGTTGCCACATATACGGAGTCGCCTGTGAAGCGAGAAACATTACATTTGCGGGCAACTGTGCATATATTAACAAAATCTCTTCTTCCTAATGGATTGGGGTGAGAAGACTAAAGCATACATATCCGTTCACACATTTGGACCAGCGCTCCCGCTCCACATAGCTAAATTCCACACCTAAGCGGCTTTCATAAAGGAGTAAAGCCACAGTGAGAAACTGATTTATAAGGAAACAAACTTTCGGGCTATATACGTGTACTAAGGTCTTCATCATGCGCGACAGAATTTGTGGCTTTACTCTCTTAATTCAACTTCTCGTAATTAAGAATATTTACTCAATACCCTAAAATAAATTGAATAAAAGATTACTAAAAAAATTTTCTTGAAGAGAAATTTCGGTGTGAATTCGAAATTTGGTCCAATGCAAAATTTCTTATAATTCCTTTTATTTTATTATGTAAACGAAGACCATTCAGCGGAAAGAACAACTGTTTTAGTCCATTTTTATATATGTTTAATAATATCATAGTTAATTTAATTAATGATAACACTATTGCAACAAATAAACACTGATATTTTGAACCGACTTAGCTAACGAGTGAACTAATATCTTAGTTTTTATTTAACGTAACTAAAGCTTGGACTATTGATGATTTTTAGAAATTGTTATTGTAACTAAAATACCAAGAACGACGTTAGTTTTCTGTATTGGGATCGTAAAGGTGGGGGTTAATTAATAACATGATTGATGATGAGCATTTTCGTAACAAATGAAAACATAAGATAGGATAGCATTTAAAAGTTCATATGGGCCTAATATAAACTTAAAAATCAGTACGCGACTCCTGGCACGAGAACGGCCAGACAAGTCTAAAACACGTTCATACGTGTTTAGGAACACTTTAATGTTTCACAATTAGAAATCAGTTTAATTGTCACGTGTTATAACACCTTTGTCGTCCAATCATGTTATTAAAAACAGATTAATTTTCGCACAGTATCGAAAATTTATAATAAAGGGATTTAATACGGCTAAATAAGGCTAATAAGTTAGTTAAATAATATAAAATGATTAGGAAATTAAAAACTATTTAATTAATGTATAATAACTATTTCAAAGTTTTAGATGCAAGGAAAAGGAATGTGAAATTGTGTTTTCCGAATGCAAAAAGAAAACGCAAGTTCTGATTGGAGCTAAAAGGCAGAGTGAGAAGAGTGAAATTAGTCAGCGAGAGTGGAGACGAGTTAGTTACTAAGAGTGATTGTACAGCAGTCCCTCAGAAATCCCTTTGTTATTTTTACTTTAATGTCCACTCGTGCCCCTTAGAATTAGTGCCCACTTTTAAAATGAATTCGTAACAGTAAATTAAATTCAATTCTCCCTAGGCGCTAGGGCAGTGGTGGCGAACCTTTTTTGCTGGCTGGTCATTTTTGTTACTTCATTTTTAAAAAAACGAAATTGGGTCACAATAATTTATTTACTTGCTATTTTTAGTGAGAAATTTCTTGTTGGATTTTAGCTGCTAATGTTTTGATCCGAGGTTTATATTTAGATGTCTTTAGTCTCACACATGCAGCACTCATATCTGTACCAAGGTGATTCCTAGTGGTGGATTTGACAAAATTTATGGAGGAAAACAACTATTCACATGAATAAGATGAACCAAACATTGTTAGCAGAGCTAATGCTAGCTTTTTCATTGATGTAAGACAGAAAATATTAAAAATTAAAGTCATATTTTATTTAAATAAGAGCTCGTGGGTCACTAAAAATTGCCTCGTGGTCAGTACTTGACCCGCGGGTCAGTGGCTCGCCATCACTGACCTAGGGTATACTTTTTGGAATCTTTTCTTCAGGCCCGAGGCAGCACTTGTCCCGCCCAAGGCCTCTTCATTTCCTTAGGCCTACTTGAATTGTCAGTGGCTCGCCATCACTGACATAGGGTATACTTTTTGGAATCTTTCTTCAGGCCCGAGGCAGCACTTGTCCCGCCCAAGGCCTCTTCATTTCCTTAGGCCTACTTGAATTCCGATGAAAACCTATTCCCCTTTTTATTAATTGCATAACGTAAGTGTAAGTGTAAAATTAATTTAATTTATGAAAAAAATTATTAAAGTATTAAAGTTTCATAATAAAACTAAATTTATATTAGTGGTTTAAAATTGAAAACTTTAGTATTATTTATGACAAGAGTTAAAGGTAAATTTTGAAATTACTATAACGATAAACTATGTTAATTCCTTAATTGAAGAGTTCAAGTGGAAAACTAATTGGAAGAGAAAGATATCAATGGGTTCACGTTACCACATAAAGTGCAAATTGTGTTATCTCACTCACCCACAAGCGAAGCAACGAAGGAATGGCTCATTTTCATTCTTGGTGGTCGAATCGAACATCTGATAGACTAAAAATTTCGTTACCTACAATTCTGAGATGAGAGAATTTGGAACTTAAAATTAAGGTTGTAACTCTAATGTATAAAGTTGTACCATATATTCTGCTCGATTTTTTAGTTCATTCAGAACAAAAATTAAATGACTTATAAAGACAAATTTGCTCGAATTTTTAGTTTATTCACAACAAAAATTAAATGACTTATAATGACAAATTAATCATGAACATACTTCCCTTCTTTTTCTATAACCTCCTCCCACCTGTAGAAAAGTTTTTTTATGCCACGTTCGAAGAAATCCCTTGGTTTTGAGTGAAAAAAAGCGATCACTTCGTTTTCGATAGCTTCCCTGGAGTGCAACTTTTGTCCATCTAGGTGGTGTTACAGACTTCTGAATAAATGGTAGTCTGAAGGCGATGTCCGGAGAATAAGGTGGATGAAGCATTTTTTCCCAACCAAATGCCTCCAATTGGGCAGTGATGATTCGAGCAGTGTGAGGGCGCACGTTGTCTTCGTAGAATAGAACACCTCTGCGATTAATGCAGGACGTTTTTCTTGTAATGCCATCTTCAATCGTTGGAGTTGTTGGCAGTAGACTTCAGCTATGATTGTTTGGTTATCTGGCAGAAGCTCAAAATGAATAATTCCTTGCATATCCCACCAAACGCATAGCAAAATTTTCTTTGGATGGGGTCCATTCCTTGGCTGAGGTTCAGGCTTTGTTTCACGGCTAAACCACTGATGTCGACGCCTAATATTGTTATAGAGGACCCATTTTTCATCCCCAGTGACGATCCGATTCAAAAACGGTGCCTGCAGTTGCCGAGAATGCAGTGATGTGCAAATATCGATTCGATGTTGAAGATTCGCTTGTGACAAATCATGCGGAACCCATTTTCCAACCTTCACTATTTTTCCTAACAGCTTCAAATGACGATGAATGGTCATATGGCTAACGCCGAGTTGCAGACCAAGTTCTTTTAAAGTTACCGTTGGGTTTTCCTCCACTGTTGCTTTCAGCACCTCTTCATCTAACTCATTTGGTCGTCCTGTTCGTTGATAATTCTTTCAGACTGAAGTCTCCATTTCTGAACTTCTCAAACCATCTCCTACACATCCATTCGCTCACAACATCATTTCCATAAACTCTTTGAATGTTTTTTGCGGATTCACTAGCGTTAGATCCTTTATGGAACTCATACAGCATCACATGTCGAATATGCTCTTTCGTGGGCTCCATGTTTTTTCAATTACTGTAATATCGTAGGGGTGGCGTTGTAACTGTATGAAAAACACCAGAGAAAATATTCATTAGCCTAATCCTACACTAGTCTAAGTCATTCTGTATCATTCTGTATCGTGATAAAACCTGTGCGAACCTGTCGCCGCGTGTATTTTGCAACATTTCTAAAACTATTTCACATTATCTTGAGGTTATTCTATTATCTATCGTCCGTCTTCTAATCGAGCAGAAATTATGTTACAACCTGATTCACTATTATTTGTCACAAAATTACTGGAACAAAACAACTGAGATGTTGACCATAAAAACTTCTAAAATTTTTATTCCAGTCTGAAGAAAAAACATTAAACTTTTCCATCAACTTTTACCTAATTCCAAGCCATTATGGTCAATTGCCTAATGGAATGGACAGATTTTTAGCTTTTTTCAATTTTACTGTTATTGGTTTATATCCAGTATCAGGTCTATTACATTCAGGGTTTTATTTATTTATTTATTTATGGAATGATATTTATGGAGAAATAGAATTTAAATTCTGTATTGGATTACAATTCCCATATTCATACATTAAAAATATTAATTTTTTTAAAGTTTGAACAAATATTTGTTTCATTGCAGTTTTAGTAGGATTAATTGTTAAAATGAAATATCAAAGTGTGGTGAACTGTCACTCAAAAGAGAAAACCAGGTTTTAAAATAAATCCTAGCCAGTTGCTGAAAAACGGAATTTTGAAGATCATATATACTGTACATATTTTTGTTTAATTTAGACGCGCGTAACTTTTGGAACACCTTGTATGTAGGCGTATAGGCTGAACGTTCACATTTCCAAATACTGGCCCACGATCTTTCCTTTGTTAGCATATTTAGATTTTAAATGATGAAACACGCGTAGAGAAATAATCGTATCTGTTCACAGCATCCTTATCCTCATCACTCATAGTCACTTTCATCCGGGTAACTAATTCACTTTAGTAACTCATTCTCCTTACTCTACCCTTAATTATCATTCATTCTCCTTGCCCTACCCTTAATTATCATATAATCTAAAACAACCAAAGATTGGGCGATAGAAGCTATAGAGAGACCTTGGGAAAACAAACAAAACAAAGAGAAAGAAGTCATCAGATGTATAGGCCTACTTTAATCAGTCTCCCTTATACATCAAAGGCGAGACATTTTATCTTTCACTGCCACACTGCAGGCTCTGAACCACAATACATTATTTTCATTTATTTATATATTTACAATGAGTGGGTAAATTTATTTCAAATTTTTATAAAAGTATATTTTTTTTTAAGCATTTCCAAAATGAAATGTCAAATCCCTATAATTTAAATCCCTAATAATTTTCATATATATATATATATATATATATATATATATTATATATTATATATCTATATATATATATATATATATCTCTATATATACAGTATATATATATATATATATATATATATATATCTATATATATATATATATACACACACACAAACACACATACAGTATATGTATGTATGTATGTGATGTGTCTGTGTGTGGCTATTACGCCTCCATTTCATATGTATCCTGACACAAATCCAGATTATGGTGTTTGGGCTTTTAGCCGAAATGTCACGCTGGGATTCCATTATATTCCTTCGATGCTGGAACTGTA
The DNA here is from genome assembly GCA_023014485.1 of Bathynomus jamesi. Lineage (NCBI taxonomy): Eukaryota > Metazoa > Arthropoda > Malacostraca > Isopoda > Cirolanidae > Bathynomus > Bathynomus jamesi. The sequence continues at coordinate 16,353 of JAJOZX010002920.1, read as the reverse complement.
ATGAAAGTTTGGTTTTTTTCTCAAGTTGGAATGAAATTTTTACAAGACATGAATTTTTTTTAAGTGTAAGTGAAATTGAATTAAATTCCATAAAAAGTCTACGTTGTCGGTCTTTTGTCTCGGCTAAATAGACTAAAAAAAGATGAAACCCTTTTTCATTCTTTTTTCATTTAAAAACTTCGTGTGATGAAAGTAGAAATAAAACTAAACTTATTTTACAGTATTATGAAATGTAGATGAAAGTTAGACAGTGATGCATGGTGGCTGAAGTTAATTAAATCTAGGTATGTGTATCGGATTTTTTTGCCGCGTGGTTCGGATTTCCGATTAAACTTCAGGTCTCCTTTCGCAGAAACGTAGACGCCTATATATGGTAATTTCTATGGCTTAGCTTTAGAATGTATCGTTGACAGACGCCATACCAGACCTTCAGTAATGAAATCAAATAATGTCAGGTAAATTACACTGTCCAAACGCAGAACAGATGATGTATCTTCTAACTGAACTTCCCATCCTATCCAAATGATACGAGGTAGGTGTTCGAAATCTGAAAGGAATTCTTTAAGTCTGAATTCTTTGATATCCTGTATGACATGCTTAAATATGCTACTTTCTTTCCTTCTTGACTGGATGTCGTTTCTTAGAATTCCAATGATCTCCCGCATTTTAAATGAAGCTTCACAATAGCTATGTGCGTGTCTGCTTCCTTTTCCTCCTCTCGGCGGAGTTCAATTAACTAATGCTTTGTCCCCTTTTCATCCTGTTTCGTAGGAACACGGTCTTCATATGATCACGAATGCATATTTCCTGTTCATATAACTGTGAAATATTTGTTTTTCCCCTTACATTTACGATTCTGAATCAAATTCATTTGTTCATCTTCTTCAGCTGGTTTCCTCAGCTTTACTGAAATCTCGTACTAGTACGTTTAATTAAACGACTTTCCTTAACCTGTATAGTTCTCTCGATTGCCCGTTTCAATCTTTGTTAGTCTATTCTTGAGAACTTGAAGTGATTTAAAATGGTGAAAGCAGTTCCATATCACGTGTTTTGATCTTCACCACTCAAAATCACTTCCATCTTGTCAACTACCTACTCTATTAACTTCCTCATTCTATTTAACACCTCATTTTTTCTTCTATTATGCGCATGATCGTTAATATCACTTGCAACTGGATTGTTCTCAGTTGGAATAAGAGTTATATTATAGGCTGACCATATTTCCTTGAGACAAAACGGGACATTGGGATGGCAAAAGGACGGGGTTATGTAATATTCTGTATCATGAAAAAGTAAGTACATAAACATATTGAGCTACAATTATTCTTCAGTGACAGAACCCTACAGAACCCATAAAAACAACGGTACTGTCCCGTTCAAAACGGTACGTATGGTCAGCCTAGTTATATAGGTCTCGGCTCCTGGTCTTCATCTTACTAGTAGAGCTGAAAAATCTCTCATAATGGTACAGAACAGTTTTGGACAGCGGGTTTTATGGAAGTCCACAAATTAAATAAAACAGAAGTGAAATAATTCTACTAATCAGTCATGAATTCAAATTATTGTTCAGTTAACGAACTTACCTTTTTTCACTTTATTTAATTTCATTCCATTGAACCTTACATATATATATATATATATATGTTTGTGTGGTGCGTGTGGCTTTTATGTGCCGAAACGGCGTTCCGCAACCTTTTTCTGAGATGTGTTCAATTAATAAAAATAGTATAACATACTATTTTTATTAATTTCGCCATTCTATAATACATGCGTTCCGGTACCTTTTTTTTCTACCAAAAAAGCCGTGTATTTATACAGGGTGTACATAAAGTCAGGATCTATTTTGTGAAGCACTTGGAAATTATATGGACTCAATCATAAAAATGATAAAGTGGTAACATTTTAAATAATTAAGAGTAGGATTCGGCGTGACGCCCATCAGTATCCCTGCACAGCTCAAATCGGTTCCGCAGCATTTCTAAACACATTCTGGAGCATTTGCGGGGTTATGTCATCTGCAGCAGTTCGTATACGTGTATGTAAGTTTTCAAGACTCGTAATCTTCGTCTGATAGACTGCGATTTGATAAAGCCCTATAAAAGAAATCTAAAGGGGTTAAATCTGGTGATCTCGCTGGCCAAGGTCTGTTGCTTCCGCGCGTCGATCCAGCGATTTGGAAGCGTCCATTTAGATAATCCTGAACAATTTTTGCATAGTGACAGGAGCACCATCATGTGATAGACGACGGTACTAACAATCCTATCCCCGTCGTCTATCACATGATGGTGCTCCTTGTCACTATGCCAAAATTGTTCAGGATTATCTAAATAAATATTCTAAATGGACGTTTTCCAAATAGCTGGATCGGACGCGGAAGCAACAGACCTTGGCCAGCGAGATCACCAGATTTAACCCCTTTAGATTTCTTTGCATGGGGCTTTACGTACACGTATACGAACTGCTGCAGATAACATAACCCGCAAATGCTCCAGAATGTGTTTAGAAATGCTGCGGAACGATTTGAGCTGTGCAGGGATACTGATGGGCGTCACGTCGAATCCTACTCTTAATTACTTAATAAATGTTACCACTTTATCATTTTATGATTGAATTCCATATAATTTCCAAGTGCTTCACAAAATAGATCCTGACTTTATGTACACCCTATATATATATATATATATATTAGTGATGGATCGAGTGGTCGGTTTTTCACAACCGCGGTTGCGGTTGTGTTTGCGGTGTCGAATTTTTTCCAACCGCGGTTGCGGTTGCGGTTATCATATACTAGGAAAAATGCGTAATTATTAACTGGATTTAGCCACTATAGTGCGATTTAGCCACACTTGGTACATAATATATACTAAATAGTATTTATTTAGTAAATACCTTATGTTGAACACAAGTTTTTGCAGTACACCGCTACCGCTATTTGTGTGTTGCAAAACTTGTGTTCAACATAAGGTATTTACTAAATAAATACTATTTAAATGAAGTATATTCTAAGCTTATATAGATATTATGAAAGAATAGGTCAAATTAATTAAAACCATATTTTGCACTAAGTGTGTTACCAGGATGAGGGACGAGGACCCATCGCACTGTTCATCCCACCTACCACTTTCCCCAGCCTCCACCCATTGGAAAGTTATGGATAATTATTCATTTGAAAAACTGATGTCAAACTTAATGACAGGCAGTGTGAATTTCAAGAATAATATTTTTGCTGCATTTTCACCTTTCAAGCGGCAACGCCTCTCATCGTACAACGTTCCCGCTCCACTGAAGAGCTGCTCGCTTGGAATGCTACTTGAAGGACAAGCAAGATATGTTCTTGCAATACAGCCAAGTTCTTTGTATTTTAGTTCGTTATCTTTGACTATTGTACTAAAGGCGATTTTAGTTTGAAGAAAATTAAATAAAAATAATGTTACTTCATGGAGCTCACAGAGTAATAACTTAGAGCGCAGTTTAAACCAATTTTACTACGGCAGCCGTATGACGTCACGTTTAAGCACGCATAAGGAGACCCATCATTTTCTTTTTAAAAAAGAAATATTCTAATTAACCTAAAATTAAAATTAACTAAGCTTTTAGAACCGCAACCGCACTTATGGAACGGCGGTTGCGGTTACGGTTGCGGTTGTGAATTTTTGTGCGGTTGTAGTGCGGTTGCGGTTGCGGTTGCGGTTATTCGATCCATCACTAATATATATATATATATATATATATATATATATGGGATGAATTTCACAATAAAACACGTGAAATGAATAAATGCTGCAAACCCACAAGGAAAAAGAAAACGATTCCAAGGCCTTTCGTGTATTCAAAGCTACACCTCGTCAGGGAATGAAGATAAAAGGCGAGGTGCCCATAAATATATACAATGTACAGGAAAAACAAAACAATTAGCACATACTTAACAAGGGTTAATGAGAGGCAAAAGAAATTTTAACATGATATCGTCAATTTTATACGTCCCCGCACTGTTATTGAAGTTGTTTTTAAAATGAATAAATGCACATTCTAGAATATTTCGTTCTATTATATCTCTGTTTTTAACAAGCGCTTTAGAACTATCCCACTTGATGCTATGGTTACATCTATACATATGGTTAAATAAAGCATTGGAAGTATTAGCTGTTCTACAAGCATATTTATGCTGTTTTACCCTAATATCTAACGTTTTACCGGTTTGGCCTATATATACTGAGTTACATTGTGTACATCCGATCGAATACACACAACCAACAACATTATCAGGGCTATTTTTTATTAGGCGTGATTTAACAGTATTATTATACTTAAGATTACATTAATGCCAATTGCTTTAAGTACAGTTGGAAGGTATTGAAAATTAACATGGTAAGGTAGGCTAAGGATATTTTTACGCTGAAATTCCTTTACAATTACATTATTATAATACCTATTCTTGGCTTTCTTAAGACAGTTATCTAAAAATGAAATAGGATAACATAATTTAGTACCAATATTCATGATATTGCATAACTCGGAATCTAAAAATTCAGGACTGACAACTCTCAATGCTCGAAGAAACATAGCAGAGAAAATAGAGGATTTAATCGAAGGATGATGGTCAGAATAAAAATGCACGTAAGAGTTATTATTAGTAGGCTTACGGTAGACTTCATATTTGAACTGATTAGAGCATCTCCAAATTTTTAGATCAAGAAAGATAGGCTTCCATCATTTTCTTTTTCAACTGTAAACTTAATAGATGGGACTAAATTGTTGAGCCTACAAGAAATAAGTCCACATCCAAATTATTAGGCCAAAGGCATAAAATATCATCTATATACCTGTACCAAACCAGGTTAAAATTAACAATCGTAGGCAAAATTCTACTTTCAAAAAATTCCATATATAAATAATTTGGATGTGGACTTATTTCTTGGTAGGCTCAACAATTTAGTCCCATCTATTAAGTTTACAGTTGAAAAAGAAAATGATGGAAGCCTATCTTTTCTTGATCTAAAAATTTGGAGATGCTCTAATCAGTTCAAATATGAAGTCTACCGTAAGCCTACTAATAATAACTCTTACGTGCATTTTTATTCTGACCATCATCCTTCGATTAAATCCTCTATTTTCTCTGCTATGTTTCTTCGAGCATTGAGAGTTGTCAGTCCTGAATTTTTAGATTCCGAATTATGCAATATCATGAATATTGGTACTAAATTATGTTATCCTATTTCATTTTTAGATAACTGTCTTAAGAAAGCCAAGAATAGGTATTATAATAATGTAATTGTAAAGGAATTTCAGCGTAAAAATATCCTTAGCCTACCTTACCATGTTAATTTTCAATACCTTCCAACTGTACTTAAAGCAATTGGCATTAATGTAATCTTTAAGTATAATAATACTGTTAAATCACGCCTAATAAAGAATAGCCCTGATAATGTTGTTGGTTGTGTGTATTCGATCGGATGTACACAATGTAACTCAGTATATATAGGCCAAACCGGTAAAACGTTAGATATTAGGGTAAAACAGCATAAATATGCTTGTAGAACAGCTAATACTTCCAATGCTTTATTTAACCATATGTATAGATGTAACCATAGCATCAAGTGGGATAGTTCTAAAGCGCTTGTTAAAAACAGAGATATAATAGAACGAAATATTCTAGAATGTGCATTTATTCATTTTAAAAACAACTTCAATAACAGTGCCGGGACGTATAAAATTGACGATATCATGTTAAAATTTCTTTTGCCTCTCATTAACCCTTGTTAAGTATGTGCTAATTGTTTTGTTTTTCCTGTACATTGTATATATTTATGGGCACCTCGCCTTTTATCTTCATTCCCTGACGAGGTGTAGCTTTGAATACACGAAAGGCCTTGGAATCGTTTTTCTTTTTCCTTGTGGATTTGCAGCATATATATATATATATATATATATATATAATTAGTCTTTGGAGAAATTGGGAAGAACTGAACGGAATACATTATGAGGAAAAGAATTTAAAACTTGGAAACGAGATATAATTAAAATTAACCGTTTTCAGTAATTCCTCAATTTTATTTGTCTTTATGAAAGAAATTTCAAATAAATTTATGAAAAGTTTTCAACCGTTTTGTGAAAAGGGAATTAAAATTTTTTATTTTAATTAAACTCGACTGCAACCCCCGCTCAACTAATTCCATGAATTTCAGCAATGGAAAATACATCATTAATCAGCCATAATTTTCGTACCGGTATTACCTGCGATCGTAATTCAATGGACGACACCATTTTCATATAAGCGAAGTGAAAAAACGAAGGTCAGAATTTCGACCCCTTATACGGGAGTTAAGGCAAACCGCTGTATTAACCTATTTCTGGCCCTTCTCACTGATTTATTATTATACCCAGGGGGGGAGTGACAGCAACCTGGGCCCTCGGGCCTAATCAGGTTCTGGGCCCCTTGAAATCTGATTTTTTTTCACATACAGTTCGATTAGACACTTGACCCAATTGAGAACACTCTCACTGTTTTATGATGACTGCGGGTCGGGGCCGCCGGCACCCTAATGGCCCGGGCTCGCGGTCCATGCCCGATTGCCCGACCGCTCAGTCCGCCCCTGATTATACCTACGGTGATTACCAGAATTATCGGGTATCAGAATTACTGGGGCTCAGCAACAATATAGGAATATGGTACAGGCGGTAAAACTCCACTTTTCCAACTGATAAATATTGTTAAGAAACACCGAGTTTCAGAAAGTGACTTTTTGAATCGATTGTACAATGTGGTGCAGTATAGATTAATGTTTGTTACCACCTTTTATTTCATGTCATGGACGTAAAAGCCGTAAATGTTTGAAAAACCAACCGTGTTTGGTGAGCATCATCTAGTCACGCTCCTTCTCATTCCTCGTAATATTGTCTTTTCGTAGATAAAGTCTGAGTTGGGAGTTTTAGTCGGAACCTCTCCCGAAAGCTGCTCCCTTCCGTTACCTGAAACACTTCAATTCCAACTCCAAGTTTGAGTTATATTAAATTTGAGGATTTATTGAAACTCATTGTTCATATATATTAGGGTGGAGTGAAAATGGACCAAAAATTTATTTTTCAAATATCGAATTGGAATACCTGCAAAAGTTGTCAACTGGCTACTGTCAATGTTCATTCAAAATTTGATGTCCGTTGAATTAATTGTTCAGGGTCCCCAGCGAGGGCAAAAAATCGCTTCCTAATTTGAACATTTCTGGCAGCATTCCGCTACTTTGTGTGTGTGATATATATATTAGTGGTGGACCGGATATCCGCATCCGCATCAACTTTAACATCCGCATCCGCACTTCTGACTGCGGATGTTATGCGGATATTACCTTTAATAAATTATGCAATTTACAATTACATTAGCTTATAAAGTAGCTTATAAGGCCCAGTCATGCACATTTCATGTAAAGTATTAATTATTAATGAACAAACAAATATATAAACCTCAAAATATAAATACGTGGTAACACAGAAAACTGAATGAAACTTGTTTCATTGAATTTTCTGTGGCTGAAACTCTTGAGAAAGTTATTATTTTTATCATAATGAAAACATTAATATTAATTTTAATTCTTATGCATTGCCTGCCATAATAGTAATATCACGAAATTTGAAAAATTATGTCATATATTCATAATTATATATATATTAGTGATGTAGCGGATGTCATTTTTTTCACATCCGCGGATGCGGATGCGGATGAGGATGTTTGATTTCAACATCCGCGGATGCGGATGCGGATGTCTACATTTTCGTTATTTTTTAGGATATATTCGAGATTTGTTGTGTTTAACGTATATAATAAGTTATTATATAGAGAGAGCTGTAGCTATAATGTAGTATAATTGATTAATTGTACAATAATTGCTGTACTTTTCTCTGAACATATAAAATAATATCAAGCATCTAACTAATATAGAAATCAATTAGTGAATTCGTCTGCAAATAAATTCGTTATATTTTGTTGAGTTTCAGCCACAATTAGAAACCATAATTGTGTTACCAGGATGCGGGACGTGAACCCAACTCAAATGCACCCCACCGACCTCTTTCCCCAACCTCCACCCTTATAGAAAGAGATCTTTAATTAGCTTGATAACTATTTATATTAAGTTTAAAGTTTTATTAGGCATATTTATAAATGAGTAATTAAAATAAAGTAAACTAAGATGTTCATCGTTTAATGTTCAAACTTAATTATAGGAAGGTTATGCTTAAGGAACATTAATTTTTCTGCCTTTTCTGCTGCCAGTCTGTTTCTCTTTTCATCATATATTAATCCAGCACTGCTAAATAATCTCTCGCTTGGTACGTTTGTTGGAGGACAGGCTAAATGTTTCCTTGCAAGTTTACTCAAGTATGGATAGATATTCTGCGTATTTTTCCACCAACTAATAGGATTGTCACATGCAGCCAGGCGTTTTTCTTGGTGATAGCTCTCGATCATTTTTACTACATCTTTTGACATCGCGTAGGTCTCGTCATTGCTGCTTGACTCAAGAAACTGAGAGACAGATTCTGTGATAGATTTGCTTGTTGAAGGTGTTGGTTCTGTCACTGAAACTTTTATTCTTTTGGTGGGTGGCGAAGCGACAGATTCAAGAGATTGAAGCTCTTCAACTGTTTTGCCAAGTGATGATTTAACTCGTTCTAATGTACTAGGTGAAAATAACTTAGCTTTGTAACGTGGATCTAAGTAGGTTGCAAGAGAGTAACTTCATACAAGAACAGCCTCTCGGCTTGTCGCTTGCATCACTTTTGCGCACAATGAACTAGTTCTATTAATATAGTAGAATTTCATAATTTCCGCTTATTAATGACGTTTTATCTCAACGGTCCACATCCGCACGACATCCGCAGTCCAAAGTGCGGATGCGGACGCGGATGCGGATGCGAGAAAATGTGCGGATGTTCCGCGGATGCGGATGTGACCTACATGACTATATATATATATATATATATATATATATATATATATATATAAACAAAGTACACAGAACTCACCACGTGGAGGTAGCTGCGCATTGAGTTCCAGCCTAGCCTCTCCCAACCACTCAACCTTATTATGGACTTTTGTTTAAGTCTTATTCCTTTTTCTGCTTACTGAACCATGTTGTGATTTAGTATTGAAAAATGGCATTATGTTTCTTGATTCCAATCTCACTCGAATGAATCCATCCCTTCGTTCTTTTCCAGAAACTGTAGCTGCTGCTTCTGTTACTAGCTTAACACATCTTTCTAAGGCCTGTGTGTGACATGGCATCCCAAGTATGCTGTTATTATTTTTTTATTGGGTTCAAAATCCCAGCTGAGCCGTGAACGGCCAAGCTCTGAAGGGCCAGTTCAACCTACAGCCCAAGTTAAGCTAGATTAAAAACTTACGGGCTTGGAGGTCCAATTAGGTCCTACCTCAGGGTTGCTGACTCGATGTGGGCCTACCTTAGGCCTCAGTTGCATGAATTTAAGATAAAAAACAAAAGGGGCACTATTTATGGTCTTCTTTCTTAAACCTTGCAACAACAACAAACCTGCACTATTGCACGATGCAACAATCTTCTATCTAAACAACCAAACTAAATTGCAAGAGAGCTCTCTATAAGACCACACCTTGTAAGTACCGCATTCCACAAACGAGAAGAAAAGACGCGCAGCGCCCCAAAAAATGATGCCACAAGAGTGCCCAAACAATGATGCCACAAGGGCGCAAAAAATGCTAGCTCTAAATTAAGTGAATTTTTCACTAACCTTACAATTCTGAGATGGATATATATACACCTTAACTTAATATATACAAGCAATGCTGCATCAATCAGCTTAGTCATCATATCGCCATGGGACAACAATGGTTCGTCCTCTTCTAGATTTTCTAATACTCCCCACCGAAGAGGCATTGTTGTCATTACCTTCTGCAAGTTTAGCCAAGCCTTCTCCATGAGGCTGTAACTCAAATGTTTCATCTTGACTATCCGTGTTTTTGCTGATTTCTAAAGCATAGAGTTTTTGTATAGGTCTCTTTAATTTTCCTCCTGAAGTCTTACCAGTGCAGACCTAACTAAATTGTCTTTGCCAACAAACAACTCTTCAATTATGCAAGCTTCCAGCATTGCCTTGGTCTTTCATCCCCAATCATTACCACTTCTCCCACCTTGATACAATTTGCATTGGAGCCCTTTACATTGCCTGATGGGTAATAATGAGTTCTGGCAAGTATTCCATCTGCCACCTCTTCCATAACTGATCTTGTAGCTCTTCAAGGTACCTGAACCTTGGTTAACTCTCCTTGAGTGCTGTGGATAGGCTGCAAGTCTTCTGGCACACTGGGGCTTGATGTTAATCGTTTACCACAAAGAAAATGATTTGGTGTCAATGGCTCTGCATCCTGCATACTGTTATAAACAAAAGTGATAGGCCTACTGTTCACCATTGCTTCTACTTCACACAAAACAGTGCAGAATTCTTCTTTGCTCAAATGAGCATTAGCTAAAAGTTTCTTTAATGGACACTTTACACTTCTCACTAGCCTTTCCCAAAATCCTCCCCACCATGGTGCTTCTCAACAATAAACTCCCACTGTACCCCTTTGTGTGAAAGTAGGATTGGAATCCTTCCTCTTTTAGCAAGGACCAAACTTCTTGGAGTTCCTTTGCAGCCTTTTTGAAGGTTTTTGCATTATCCGATATGATTTTATTTGGGAAACCCCTTCTGTTCACAAACCTTTTAAAGGCCAAAAGAAATACATCACTACTTAAGTTGCTTACCAACTCCAAATGGATTGCTCTGGTGGTAGCACATGTGAAAAGACATATATAACCTTTGTTAGACTCCCCTTGCTCATACACATAGACTGGACCTGCGAAGTCTACTCCCACTACATCAAATGGGGCAGTATAGACACACCGTTCTCTTGGAAGTGGAGCCACCTTTTCATAATAAGGCTTTGCACTCCAACGCTTGCAAACCACACATTTATGCAAGACCTTTTTTACTACTTGTCTAATTTTGAGAATCCAAAACTGTTGTCTGATCTCTATTATCACTTCTCTAACTCCAGCATGTAACAACTTATGATGAGTATCCAGGATCAAAAGTTCCACAAAGTGCCCCCAGAAGGTAGCAAAATTGGATGTCTTTTCTCTCTGGAAGCCCAGAAAACTGTAGTCTACCTCCTACTCTCAATAAATCCTGATCCAAAAACACATCCAAACCCTTGAGAGCAGAATGTGTTGGTAGAACCTGTAATGGACGGCTGGTGAGCAATTCCCTCTCTTCACCAAATTTTTCTTCTGCACATATACCACCCAGTATTTCCTGGCTTGCTGAATCTCCTTACTGTTCAGAATTCCTTCCCTTCTTGTTTCTCCCTTAATATTGTTGGTAAATCTATATACCCATGCTGTCACTCTTAACAACCTTTTCAGACTGCTAATGTCCTCAAGCCTCAATATGGGTCCTGCTGCATAACTTGACAACTGTTCACAGTGCATTTTCTCATTCACTCACCCATTCTTCTTGCCTGGCATTCTCCTACAATAGGCTGATTAGGCCAGTTTTCACTTCCAAGTTTTAGCCACTCTGGCCCATTCCACCACAAACTTGACTGTGCCAGATCTTTCACTGAAATTCCTCGTGTTGGTAAATCAGCTGGGTTTTGGGTGCCTGGACAATGCTTCCATTGCTTGGGATCTGTGTGTGCTTGAATTTCCTCCACCCTATTGGCAACAAATGGTTTCCATTTCCTTGCCTGGCTTCTTAACCAGTGCCAAACTATAGTGGAGTCTGTCCAATAATAGCTTGGAATTTCATAGAGCACCAAAGACTTTTGCACTGTAACTGCAAGCCGACTAGCAATAACTGCACCCATCAATTCCAACCTTGGAATAGAAAGCCTTTTCAAAGGTGCTACCCTGCTCTTTGCAGCAACCAACCTGCAACTTACTTCCTCTTTCAATGTGCCTTTTATATAAATACAAGTTGCATAGGCTTCCTCACTTGCATCACAAGTACCATCTTGGGATTTCAATGTCTCCAAGATGTGCCAATTCTTTGAACCAATATTTCCACCTTACCACCATATGATCAGGTAACTCTTGGTCCCAACCAAGTCCAATTTCCCAGAGGCTCTGAAACCAAATTTTTACTTTATCACAAATGGAGCCAGGAATCCAAGGATCAAAGACCTTTGAAGCCAAACTAAGAGCTGTACGTTTTGTCCACCTTGTCTCATTCTCAGCCAGCTCTACTAAAGATTTCCCATTGAAGGTAAACAAGTCCTCTCCTTGCTGCCAAACAATGCCTAGCACTTTTGCGTCTATTGCTCACAACTCCTTAATACCAGAATCCTCAATACTTTCTGCTGCATCAGGTACTACACAGGACTGACTCATAAACTCTTGTAATTGAGAATGATTGGTCTGCCATTTTCTAAGCTCCATGCCAGCCTCCCTCATTATAGCTCTAGCCTCCATGAGGCCATTTCTGTATTATCCACGGAACACAGCAAATCATCAACATAAAATTTTTCCTTATGTGTTCAATAGTGTTAGGATAGACTTCAGAATATTTCTTAAAATGGTACTGCATAGTAGCTGCCAACAGAAATGGACTAGAGCTGAGGCCAAACAACGACTTCATTCTATATGCTTGAACCTTAGGTTCATTTTCCAACAAGTCTTTCGTATCCACCCACAGATACCTTACTGCATCTCTGTCCTCTGGTTTTAACTTTATCCGCAAAAAGGCTTGCTTCACATCTGCAGTCAATGCTACTCTACCAAACCTGAATCTCAGTAACAAGGAAAATAAATCTGCATTTAAATTTGGCCCAGCATCCAAACAGTCATTCAAGGACACACCACCTTTGTCCTTGGCTGAGCCATCAAAAACTACCCTCAGTTTGGTGGTAGTTTTGTCTCGCCGTACCACTGCATGGTGTGGCAGATAATGTGCCTCCTGGCTCACCAGCTCACCTTGCACCCTTTCAGCATAGCCCTCCCTTACATAGCTTAGGATGGCCTCATTGTATTCAATTAACAACTCATTTTTTCTTAGCCTGTACAATGAAGTCTCCAACCTCCGATTAGCTAGCTGAAGGTTTGAACCGGGTTTGCAAGAATCCTTCCAAGGGAGGCCAACTTCATAGCAACCATCTCTAAACCCAATCCCTTTTTCAAATTGCTCTAAAACATCACTGTTCACTGTACTTGCCTGTTTGTCCTTTATGCCAATGGATTCAAGTTCCCAAAACGCTTTCAAATGCCTTTCCAAACCATGGCTGTTCTCCTCAATCTTAACAAAAAGAGCTTTAACCTCCATTTCATTGCAATAGCTACCATGTAGCATCCAGCCTAGCTTACTTTCAATAGCTACCGGGCCTCGAGATGTGCGGACAATATTACCAGTGATGAAGTCCCAATAATAGTCAGCTCCAATCAAAAGACTAATATCTTCTGTTCCTTCAAACTTATTATTGCCCAAATTAATTCCTTTAACTTGCAATTCTTGGACACATGCCATATCTAAACAAGTAGTGACTGGAGCACAAAGTTCCTCAATCTCTACAGCTTGGACCTTGATAGTGGGACTTTGTGGTAACAACCCCTTAACCAGAACTTCTACCTTCTTAACTTTGGTTCGGTTTTGAACGGAACCCCCAAACCCAGAAATTCTTAAATTTTCCCTCTTAAGTTCTTTAAACTTCAATTTTCTGGAAATTCTGGTCTTAATAAAGCTACACTGGCTACCACTATCAAACAACACTCTTACAGTAGCTTCTCCATCATTCCCAATTAATAAGGCTGCAGCTGTTTGCAATAATCCCCCTTTACTTTTACTCCCTTTCATAGCAGTGGCATGTGCCACTGATGTCTCTACTTCTGGGGTAGGCCTACTAGGAGTGTTTTCACACAATAATGGCTGATGCCTGCCATGACATTTTTTGCACAAAATTTTAAACTTACAAAACCTTGCTCTGTGACCTTTCAAAAAACATTTAAAACATGCTGTGGACTTAGTTACCCTGTCCTTTCTCTCCTCAAAGGTAAAGCCTCAGCCACCTCACATTTATATGACTTGTGGTTGCCTTCGCAAAATATGCATTCCTTGATTCCCTTTAATTTATTCTCAGAGGATGCATGTAGAGCTGACACTGTACCTGGGCTATTCCTTTTTGTAGAAACTTGGTGCTGTGCCTGCCTTTGTCCCCTTGTTTAACATCCCACTGTGCAAACTCAATTCCCTCGTCTTGCTAATTCTGTGCCTAAAAGACTTAACATCTGCTGAAGGGGGATGTACACATGTTCTGTAGAGTGTCCCCTACTTAATTCAAGCAAAATTGAGCTAGGCAATTTAGACTCCAGTATAGTGACCAACATTATACCATACCTTTCCATTCCTACACCCAAGTTGTCCAGGGACCTAGTTCTAACTTCAAATTCATCATATAACTGCCGTAACTCCTTGACACTATTGGATTATTAACAGGAGGTATAGCTAAAAGTTCACGGAGGTGGCTTTTAATTAAGATCTCTGGCTTACCAAACCGTTTCTTTAATATATCCCAAGCCACATTATAATTAGCCTCTGTTAATGCTAATCCTGCTATTGTCTTTGCTGCCTCCCCTTCCAAGAGGGACTGCAAATAATTAAACTTCTCCACCGCACTTAACACTTGACTAGAATGAACTGCTGATTGAAAACTGTCTGCCCATCCTTGCCATTCCTGAATACTCCCAGAAAATGTTTTGAGTACAAGCCTCGGTAATTGAACTGCAGATCTGTTAACCTTAACTTCACAAACACCATTTGTTGAGGTTGTGTTTCATTATTAGACCTGGTCTCTAACTGTACTGAGCTGCTAAACTCTTTTGCTCGTGGCCTACTTTAATTATATCATCAATAATCTCTTCAAAGTAAATTATGTTATTTTCTATTTCATCCTCTTCTATAAGAGCCTCAATTTTAACATTTACTTCACTTAGAGCAACCTTTTTAGTTTCTAATATGGAAAGCTGCGCAGTCACTAAGCTTAAATCCTCTTGCTCTATGGCAGAATCTATAGTGGCAATGACCTTTGTAATTAGACCTTTGTAGGCGCTTCTCCTTTTTTAAACTTGTTCAATTCAGCTGCACTCATCTTCAATGCAAACAACAATTGGGCTCAATGCCAAATAGCTGAATTGGCAAAAATACTTAACCAAACTGATCAAACGCAAATTTTGCTTTTTTCAAATAAACTGAATTGCTGGTTGGGGTACTGACCAACCACCAGTATGGAATACCAAATTTTCCACCCAAGTAACTGGCGCACCGAAGTCTGCAACCTTCGCCTACGAATAATAAACCAAAATTAACCAAACCGGTAAAAATGTAGGCCAAAACAACGACAGACGAGTGGCCAAGTTTCGCAATTGGGCGACCAAACTTTCTACCCTGGGACCTTAACTCAATTATGCTCAACCCGTCTAGGCCTAACTTGGGCTACAATTTGCACAATCAGAACTTTGCCGAAAAATAGTCACTGACTCAGTCTTGGGCTAGAATCCGGTTCTGAAGGACCATGTTATTATTTTTATTGGGTTCAAATCCCAGCTGAGCCGTGAACGGCCAAGCTCTGAAGGGCCAGTTCAACCTACAGCCCAAGTTAAGCTAGATTAAAAACTTACGGACTTGGAGGTCCTATTAGGTCCTACCTCAGGGTTGCTGACTCGATGTGGGCCTACCTTAGGCCTCAGTTGCATGAATTTAAGATAAAAAACAAAAGGGGCACTATTTATGGTCTTCTTTCTAAACCTTGCAACAACACAACCTGCACTATTGCACGATGCAACAATCTTGTATCTAAACAACCAAACTGAATTGCAAGAGAGCTCTCTATAAGACCACACCCTGTAAGTACGCATTCCACAAACGAGTAGAAAGACGCGCAGCGCCCCAAAAAATGATGCCACAAGAGTGCCCAAACAATGATGCCACAAGAGCCCAAAAATGCTAGCTCTAAATTAAGTGAATTTTTCACTAACCTTACAATTATGAGATGGATATATATATACACCTTAACTTAATATATACAAGCAATGCTGCATCAATCAGCTTAGTCATCATATCGCCTTGGGACAACAATGGTTCTTCCTCTTCTAGATTTTCTAACATATGCCTCCAAAATCTGACTGTTTGGAAGCGAGCTCTCTCAATTCCTTCTCCGTTAATTGCTGCAAAAGCGGAGGACTTAATCGCTCTTCTTCTTGCCAGTTAATAAGATAAATGTATTCTTTTGCTCCAAAGTTCAGCCTTGGTATTGTAAACTTTCGGATTTCCTTTTGTGTTTTGCTTCTTGCAAGCATA
>JAJOZX010002919.1:287500-586434 GCA_023014485.1 Bathynomus jamesi | reverse complement strand
TGTATATGTATCTCTTGATTGGGCTTCATTTAGGTGTGTTTATGTTAAAAAATTGGATTTCACACATTTTGTTAATTTTAGAGCTTTTTTTATGCTCCCCATCTGTCTCTGGCTGTATCCAATACATTCTGATTCGTTTTGACAGAGTGTGAAACTTCATGTATTCCGATTGGCTGATGTTTGTCTGACGCTAACTAAAGGACATATCTAATTGATTGTCATGTGGGTGTGAATTTTGGGACCTTCTTATTGGTTCATATTTGGGTGTGGCTAAACTTTCGATATTCTAATTAGTTCACATATATTTGTTAATTTTAAAGCTTTTTCAATGCTCGTCTGTTTCTGGCTGTATCTAATACATTCGGATCGTTTTGACGAGAGTGTCAAACTTTATGTATTCTGATTGGCTGATATTTGTCTGACGCTAACGAAGTCACATGGCTAATTGGTTTTCACGTGGTGTGAATTTTGAACCCTTCCCATTGGCTCATATTTGGGTGTGGCTAAACATTGGATATTCTAATTGATTCGCATGTGGGTGTGTATATGTTAATCTCTTGATTGGTCTTCATTTAGGTGTGTATATGTTAATCTCTTGATTGGTCTTCATTTAGGTGTGTTATGTTAATCTCTTGATTGGTCTTCATTTAGGTGTCTTTATATAGAAACAATTGGATTAGTTCACACATATTTGTTAATTTTAGAGCCTTTTTAATGCTCCCCATCTGTCTCTGGCTGTATCCAATACATTCGGATTCGTTTTGACAAGAGTGTGAAACTTCATGTATTCCGATTGGCTGATGTTTGTCTGACGCTAACTAAGGACATATCTAATGATTCTCATGTGGGTGTGAATTTTGGGACCTTCTTATTGTTCATATTTGGTTGTGGCTAAACTTTCGATATTCTAATTGGTTCACATATATATGTTAATTTTAAAGCCTTTTCAATGCTCCTCATCTGTTTCTGGCTGTATCTAATACATTCGGATTCGTTTTACGAGGTGTGAAACTTTATGTATTCTGATTGGCTAACATTTGTCTGACGCAAACGAAGGCACATGTCTAATTGGTTTTCACGTGGGTGTGAATTTTGGACTCTTCCCATTGGCTCATATTTGGGTGTGGCTAAACATTGGATATTCTAATTGATTCGCATGTGGGTGTGTATATGTTAATCTCTTGATTGGTCTTCATTTAGGTGTGTTTATATAGAAACAATTGGATTAGTTCACACATATTTGTTAATTTTAGAGCCTTTTTAATGCTCCCCATCTGTCTCTGGCTGTATCCAATACATTCTGATTCGTTTTGACAAGAGTGTGAAACTTCATGTATTCCGATTGGCTGATGTTTGTCTGACGCTAACTAAAGGACATATCTAATTGATTGTCATGTGGGTGTGAATTTTGGAACCTTCTTATTGGTTTATATTTGGGTGTGGCTAAACTTTCGATATTCTAATTGGTTCACATATATTTGTTAATTTTAAAGCTTTTTCAATGCTCCTCATCTGTTTCTGGCTATATCTAATACATTCGGATTCGTTTTGACGAGAGTGTGAAACTTTATGTATTCTGATTGGCTGATATTTGTCTGACGCTAACGAAGGCACATGTCTAATTGGTTTTCACGTGGGTGTGAATTTTGGACCCTTCCCATTGGCTCATATTTGGGTATGGCTAAACATTGGATATTCTAATTCATTCGCATGTGGGTGTGTATATGTTAATCTCTTGATTGGTCTTCATTTAGGTGTGTTTATATAGAGACAATTGGATTAGTTCACACATATTTGTTAATTTTAGAGCCTTTTTATGCTCCCCATCTGTCTCTTGCTGTATCCATACATCCGGATTCGTTTTGACAAGAGTGTGAAACTTCATGTATTCCGATTGGCTGAAGTTTGTCTGACGCTAACTAAAGGACATATCTAATTGATTCTCATGTGGGTGTGAATTTTGGGACCTTCTTATTGGTTCATATTTGGGTGTGGCTAAACTTTCGATATTCTAATTAGTTCACATATATTTGTTAATTTTAAAGCTTTTTCAATGCTCGTCATCTGTTTCTGGCTGTATCTAATACATTCGGAATCGTTTTGACGAGAGTGTCAAACTTTATGTATTCTGATTGGCTGATATTTGTCTGACGCTAAAGAAGTCACATGGCTAATTGGTTTTCACGTGGGTGTGAATTTTGAACCTTCCCATTGCCTCATATTTGGGTGTGGCTAAACATTGGATATTCTAATTGATTCGCATGTGGGTGTGTATATGTTAATCTCTTGATTGGTCTTCATTTAGGTGTGTATATGTTAATCTCTTGATTGGTCTTCATTTAGGTGTGTTTATATAGAAACAATTGGATTAGTTCACATATTTGTTAATTTTAGAGCCTTTTTAATGCTCCCCATCTGTCTCTGGCTGTATCCAATACATTCGGATTCGTTTTGACACGAGTGTGAAACTTCATGTATTCCGATTGGCTGATGTTTGTCTGACGCTAACTAAAGGACATATCTAATTGATTCTCATGTGGGTGTGAATTTTGGGACCTTCTTATTGGTTCATATTTGGGTGTGGCTAAACTTTCGATATTCTAATTGGTTCACATATATTTGTTAATTTTAAAGCTTTTTCAATGCTCCTCATCTGTTTCTGGCTGTATCTAATACATTCGGATTCGTTTTGACGAGAGTGTGAAACTTTATGTATTCTGATTGGCTGATATTTGTCTGACGCTAACGGGCACATGTCTAATTGGTTTTCACGTGGGTGTGAATTTTGGACCCTTCCCATTGGCTCATATTTGGGTGTGGCTAAACATTGGATATTCTAATTCATTCGCATGTGGGTGTGTATGTTAATCTCTTGATTGGTCTTCATTTAGGTGTGTTTATATAAAACAATTAGATCAGTTCACACATATTTGTTAATTTTAGAGCCTTTTTTATGCTCCCCATCTCTCTCTTGCTGTATCCAATACATCCGATTCGTTTTGACAAGAGTGTGAAACTTCATGTATTCCGATTGGCTGAAGTTTGTCTGACGCTAACTAAAGGACATATCTAATTGATTCTCATGTGGGTGTGAATTTTGGGACCTTCTTATTGGTTCATATTTGGGTGTGGCTAAACTTTCGATATTCTAATTGTTCACATATATTTGTTAATTTTAAAGCTTTTTCAATGCTCGTCATCTGTTTCTGGCTGTATCTAATACATTCGGAATCGTTTTGACGAGAGTGTCAAACTTTATGTATTCTGATTGGCTGATATTTGTCTGACGCTAACGAAGTCACATGGCTAATTGGTTTTCACGTGGGTGTGAATTTTGAACCTTCCCATTGGCTCATATTTGGGTGTGGCTAAACATTGGATATTCTAATTGATTCGATGTGGGTGTGTATATGTTAATCTCTTGATTGGTCTTCATTTAGGTGTGTATATGTTAATCTCTTGATTGGTCTTCATTTAGTTGTGTTTTATAGAAACAATTGGATTAGTTCACACATATTTGTTAATTTTAGAGCCTTTTTTATGCTCCCCATCTGTCTCTTGCTGTATCCAATACATTCGATTCGTTTTGACAAGAGTGTGAAACTTCATGTATTCCGATTGGCTGATGTTTGTCTGACGCTAACTAAAGGACATATCTAATTATTCTCATGTGGGTGTGAATTTTGGGACGTTCTTATTGGTTCATATTTGGTTGGCTAAACTTTCGATATTCTAATTGGTTCACATATATTTGTTAATTTTAAAGCCTTTTCAATGCTCCTCATCTGTTTCTGGCTGTATCTAATACATTCGGATTCGTTTTACGAGAGTGTGAAACTTTATGTATTCTGATTGGCTGACATTTGTCTGAAGCTAACGAAGGCGTCTAATTGGTTTTCACGTGGGTGTGAATTTTGGACTCTTCCCATTGGCTCATATTTGGGTGTGGCTAAACATTGGACATTCTAATTGATTCGCATGTGGGTGTGTATATGTTAATCTCTTGATTGGGCTTCATTTAGGTGTGTTTATGTAGAAAAATTGGATTAGTTCACACATATTTGTTAATTTTAGAGCCTTTTTATGCTCCCCATCTGTCTCTGGCTGCATCCAATACATCGTTCTCGTTTTGACGAGAGTGTGAAACTTCATGTATTCCGATTGGCTGAAGTTTGTCTGACGCTAACTAAAGGACATATCTAATTGATTGTCATGTGGGTGTGAATTTTGGGACCTTCTTATTGGTTCATATTTGGGTGTGGCTAAACTTTCGATATTCTACTTAGTTCACATATATTTGTTAATTTTAAAGCTTTTTCAATGCTCGTCATTGTTTCTGGCTGTATCTAATACATTCGGATCGTTTTGACGAGAGTGTCAAACTTTATGTATTCTGATTGGCTGATATTTGTCTGACGCTAACGAAGTCACATGGCTAATTGGTTTTCACGTGGGTGTGAATTTTGAACCCTTCCCATTGGCTCATATTTGGGTGTGGCTAAACATTGGATATTCTAATTGATTCGCATGTGGGTGTGTATATGTTAATCTCTTGATTGGTCTTCATTTAGGTGTGTATATGTTAATCTCTTGATTGGTCTTCATTTAGGTGTGTATATGTTATCTCTTGATTGGTCTTCATTTAGTGTCTTTATATAGAAACAATTGGATTAGTTCACACATATTTGTTAATTTTAGAGCCTTTTTAATGCTCCCCATCTGTCTCTGGCTGTATCCAATACATTCGGATTCGTTTTGACAAGAGTGTGAAACTTCATGTATTCCGATTGGCTGATGTTTGTCTGACGCTAACTATAGGACATATCTAAATGATTCTCATGTGGGTGTGAATTTTGGGACCTTCTTATTGGTTCATATTTGGTTGTGGCTAAACTTTCGATATTCTAATTGGTTCACATATATTGTTAATTTTAAAGCCTTTTCAATGCTCCTCATCTGTTTCTGGCTGTATCTAATACATTCGGATTCGTTTTAACGAGGGTGTGAAACTTTATGTATTCTGATTGGCTACATTTGTCTGACGCAAACGAAGGCACATGTCTAATTGGTTTTCACGTGGGTGTGAATTTTGGACTCTTCCCATTGGCTCATACTTTGGGTGTGGCTAAACATTGGATATTCTAATTGATTCGCATGTGGGTGTGTATATGTTAATCTCTTGATTGGTCTTCATTTAGGTGTGTTTATGTAGAAACAATTGGATTAGATCACACATATTTGTTAATTTTAGAGCCTTTTTTATGCTCCCCATCTGTCTCTGGCTGTATCCAATACATTCTGATTCGTTTTGACAAGAGTGTGAAACTTCATGTATTCCGATTGGCTGATGTTTGTCTGACGCTAACTAAAGGACATATCTAATTGATTGTCATGTGGGTGTGAATTTTGGGACCTTCTTATTGGTTTATATTTGGGTGTGGCTAAACTTTCGATATTCTAATTGGTTCACATATATTAGTTAATTTTAAAGCTTTTTCAATGCTCCTCATCTGTTTCTGGCTATATCTAATACATTCGGATTCGTTTTGACGAGAGTGTGAAACTTTATGTATTCTGATTGGCTGATATTTGTCTGACGCTAACGAAGGCACATGTCTAATTGGTTTTCACGTGTGTGTGAATTTTGGACCCTTCCCATTGGCTCATATTTGGGTATGGCTAAACATTGGATATTCTAATTCATTCGCATGTGGGTGTGTATATGTTAATCTCTTGATTGGTCTTCATTTAGGTGTGTTTATATAGAGACAATTGGATTAGTTCACACATATTTGTTAATTTTAGAGCCTTTTTTATGCTCCCCATCTGTCTCTTGCTGTATCCTATACATCCGGATTAGTTTTGACAAGAGTGTGAACTTCATTCATGTATTCCGATTGGCTGAAGTTTGTCTGACGCTAACTAAAGGACATATCTAATTGATTCTCATGTGGGTGTGAATTTTGGGACCTTCTTATTGGTTCATATTTGGGTGTGGCTAAACTTTCGATATTCTAATTAGTTCACATATATTTGTTTATTTTAAAGCTTTTTCAATGCTCGTCATCTGTTTTCTGGCTGTATCTAATACATTCGGAATCGTTTTGACGAGAGTGTCAAACTTTATGTATTCTGATTGGCTGATATTTGTCTGACGCTAAAGAAGTCACATGGCTAATTGGTTTTCACGTGGGTGTGAATTTTGAAACCTTCCCATTGCCTCATATTTGGGTGTGGCTAAACATTGGATATTCTAATTGATTCGCATGTGGGTGTGTATATGTTAATCTCTTGATTGGTCTTCATTTAGGTGTGTATATGTTAATCTCTTGATTGGTCTTCATTTAGGTGTGTTTATATAGAAACAATGGATTAGTTCACATATATTTGTTAATTTTAGAGCCTTTTTAATGCTCCCCATCTGTCTCTGGCTGTATCCAATATATTCGGATTCGTTTTGACACGAGTGTGAAACTTCATGTATTCCGATTGGCTGATGTTTGTCTGACGCTAACTAAAGGACATATCTAATTGATTCTCATGTGGGTGTGAATTTTGGGACCTTCTTATGGTTCATATTTGGGTGTGGCTAAACTTTCGATAATCTAATTAGTTCACATATATTTGTTAATTTTAAAGCTTTTTCAATGCTCGTCATCTGTTTCTGGCTGTATCTAATACATTCGGAATCATTTTGACGAGAGTGTCAAACTTTATGTATTCTGATTGGCTGATATTTGTCTGACGCTAACGAAGTCACATGGCTAATTGGTTTTCAAGTGGGTGTGAATTTTGAACTCTTCCCATTGTCTCATATTTGGGTGTGGCTAAACATTGGATATTCTAATTGATTCGAATGTGGGTGTGTATATGTTAATCTCTTGATTGGTCTTCATTTAGGTGTGTATATGTTAATCTCTTGATTGGTCTTCATTTAGTTGTGTTTATATAGAAACAATTGGATTAGTTCACACATATTTGTTAATTTTAGAGCCTTTTTTATGCTCCCCATCTGTCACTTGCTGTATCCAATACATTCGGACTCGTTTTGACAAGAGTAAGAAACTTCATGTATTCCAATTGGCTGATGTTTGTCTGACGCTAACTAAAGGACATATCTAATTAATTCTCATGTGGGTGTGAATTTTGGGACGTTCTTATTGGTTCATATTTGGTTTTGGCTAAACTTTCGATATTCTAATTGGTTCACATATTTGTTAATTTTAAAGCCTTTTCAATGCTCCTCATCTGTTTCTGGCTGTATCTAATACATTCGGATTCGTTTTACCGAGAGTGTGAAATTTATGTATTCTGATTGGCTGACATTTGTCTGAAGCTAACGAAGGCGTCTAATTGGTTTTCACGTGGGTGTGAATTTTGAACTCTTCCCATTGGCTCATATTTGGGTGTGGCTAAACATTGGACATTCTAATTGATTCGCATGTGGGTGTGTATATGTTAATCTCTTGATTGGGCTTCATTTAGGTGTGTTTATGTAGAAAAAATTGGATTAGTTCACACATATTTGTTAATTTTAGAGCCTTTTTATGCTCCCCATCTATCTCTGGCTGCATCCAATACATCCGTACTCGTTTTGACGAGAGTGTGAAACTTCATGTATTCCGATTGGCTGAAGTTTGTCTGACGCTAACTAAAGGACATATCTAGTTGATTCTCATGTGGGTGTGAATTTTGGGACCTTCTTATTGGTTCATATTTGGGTGTGGCTAAACATTGGATATTCTAATTGATTCGAATGTGGGTGTGTATATGTTAATCTCTTGATTGGTCTTCATTTAGGTGTGTATATGTTAATCTCTTGATTGGTCTTCATTTAGTTGTGTTTATATAGAAACAATTGGATTAGTTCACACATATTTGTCTGCATCCAATACATCCATTCACACATATTTGGCTGCATCCAATACATCCGTACTCGTTTTGACGCGAGTGTGAAACTTCATGTATTCCGATTGGCTGAAGTTTGTCTGACGCTAACTAAAGGACATATCTAGTTGATTCTCATGTGGGTGTGAATTTTGGGACCTTCTTATTGGTTCATATTTGGGTGTGGCTAAACATTGGATATTCTAATTGATTCGAATGTGGGTGTGTATATGTTAATCTCTTGATTGGTCTTCATTTAGGTGTGAATATGTTAATCTTTTTATGCCTTTTTTATGCTCCCCATCTATCTCTGGCTGCATCCAATACATCCGTACTCGTTTTGACGAGAGTGTGAAACTTCATGTATTCCGATTGGCTGAAGTTTGTCTGACGCTAACTAAAGGACATATCTAGTTGATTCTCATGTGGGTTGAATTTTGGGACCTTCTTATTGGTTCATTGTGGGTGTGGTTCTAACCTCTTACTAACTTCGATATTTTAATTAGTTCACCTGTATTTGTTAATTTCAAAGCTTTTTCAATGCTCCTCATCTGTTTCTGGCTGTAGTAATACTTTCGGATTCGTTTTGACGAGAGTGTGAAACTTTATGTATTCTGATTGGCTGATATTTGTCTGACGCTAACGAGGGCACATGTCTAATTGGTTTTCACGTGGGTGTGAATTTTGGACCCTTCACATTGGCTCATATTGGGTGTGGCTAAACATTGGATATTCTAATTGATTCGCATGTGGGTGTGTATATGTTAATCTCTTGATTGGTCTTCATTTAGGTGTGTTTATATAGAAACAATTGGATTAGTTCACTCATTTGTTAATTTAGAGCCTTTTTATGCTAATCTGTCTTGCTGTATCCAATACATTCTGATTCGTTTTGACAAGAGTGTGTGAAACTTCATGTATTCAGATTGGCTGAAATTTGTCTGACGCTAACTAAAGGACATATCTATTGATTCTCATGTGGTGTGTGAAACTTGGGACCTTCTTATTGGTTCCTATTTGGTGTTGGCTAAACTTCGTTATTCTAATTGGTTCACATATATTTGTTAATTTTAAAGCTTTTTCAATGCTCCTCATCTGTTTCTGGCTGTATCTAATACTTTCAGATTCGTTTTGACGAGAGTGTGAAACTTTATGTATTCTGATTGGCTGATATTTGTCTGACGCTAACGAGGGCACATGTCTAATTGTTTTCCTCGTGGGTGTGAATTTTGGACCCTTCCCATTGGCTCATATTTGGGTGTAGCTAAACATTGGATATTCTATTTGATTCGCATGTGGGTGTGAAATTTGGGACCTTCTTATTGGTTCATATTTGGGTGTGGCTAAACTTTCGATATTTTAATTAGTTCACCTGTATTTGTTAATTTTAAAGCTTTTTCAATGCTCCTCATCTGTTTCTGGCTGTATGTAATACTTTCGGATTCGTTTTGACGAGAGTGTGAAACTTTATGTATTCTGATTGGCTGATATTTGTCTGACGCTAACGAGGGCACATGTCTAATTGGTTTTCACGTGGGTGTGAATTTTGGACCCTTCCCATTGGCTCATATTGGGTGTGGCTAAACATTGGATATTCTAATTGATTCGCATGTGGGTGTGTATATGTTAATCTCTTGATTGGTCTTCATTTAGGTGTGGTTTATATAGAAACAATTGGATTAGATCACACATATTTGTTAATTTTAGAGCCTTTTTATGCTCCCCATGTCTCTTGCTATATCCAATACATTCTGATTCGTTTTGACAAGAGTGTGAAACTTCATGTATTCCGATTGGCTGATGTTTGTCTGACGCTAACTAAAGGACATATCTAATTGATTCTCATGTGAGTGTGAATTTTGGGACCTTCTTATTGGTTCATATTTGGGTGTGGCTAAACTTTCGATATTCTAATTGGCTCACATATATTTATTAATTTTAAAGCTTTTTTCAATGCTCCCCATCTGTCTCTGGCTGTATCCAATACATTCGGATTCGTTTTGACGAGAGTGTGAAACTTCATGTATTCCGATTGACTGATGTTTGTCTGACGCTAACTAAAGGACATATCTAATTGATTCTCATGTGGGTGTGAATTTTGGGACCTTCTTATTGGTTCATATTTGGTGTGGCTAAACTTTCTATATTCTAATTGGTTCACATATATTTGTTAATTTTAAAGCTTTTTCAATGCTACTCATCTGTTTCTGGCTGTATCTAATACATTCGGATCGTTTTGACGAGAGTGTCAAACTTTATGTATTTGATTGGCTGATATTTGTCTGACGCTAACGAAGTCACATGGCTAATTGGTTTTCACGTGGGTGTGAATTTTGAACCCTTCCCATTGGCTCATATTTGGGTGAGGCTAAACATTGGATATTCTAATTGATTCTCTGTGGGTGTGTATATGTTAATCTTGATTGGTCTTCATTTAGGTGTGTATATGTTAATCTCTTGATTGGTCTTCATTTAGGTGTCTTTATATAGAAACAATTGGATTAGTTCACACATATTTGTTAATTTTAGAGCCTTTTTAATGCTCCCCATCTGTCTCTGGCTGTATCCAATACATTCGGATTCGTTTTGACAAGAGTGTGAAACTTCATGTATTCCGATTGGCTGATGTTTGTCTGACGCTAACTATAGGACATATCTAAATTGATTCTCATGTGGGTGTGAATTTTGGGACCTTCTTATTGGTTCATATTTGGTTGTGGCTAAACTTTCGATATTCTAATTGTTCACATATATATTGTTAATTTTAAGCCTTTTCAATGCTCCTCATCTGTTTCTGGCTGTATCTAATACATTCGGATTCGTTTTAACGAGGGTGTGAAACTTTATGTATTCTGATTGGCTAACATTTGTCTGACGCAAACGAAGGCACATGTCTAATTGGTTTTCACGTGGGTGTGAATTTTGGACTCTTCCCATTGGCTCATACTTGGGTGTGGCTAAACATTGGATATTCTAATTGATTCGCATGTGGGTGTGTATATGTTAATCTCTTGATTGGTCTTCATTTAGGTGTGTTTATGTAGAAACAATTGGATTAGATCACACATATTTGTTAATTTTAGAGCCTTTTTATGCTCCCCATCTGTCTCTGGCTGTATCCAATACATTCTGATTCGTTTTGACAAGAGTGTGAAACTTCATGTATTCCGATTGGCTGATGTTTGTCTGACGCTAACTAAAGGACATATCTAATTGATTGTCATGTGGGTGTGAATTTTGGGACCTTCTTATTGGTTTTATTTGGGTGTGGCTAAACTTTCGATAT
The DNA here is from genome assembly GCA_023014485.1 of Bathynomus jamesi. Lineage (NCBI taxonomy): Eukaryota > Metazoa > Arthropoda > Malacostraca > Isopoda > Cirolanidae > Bathynomus > Bathynomus jamesi. Next base: position 575,261 of record JAJOZX010002919.1, on the reverse strand, counting down.
TCTAATTGGTTCACATATATTAGTTAATTTTAAAGCTTTTTCAATGCTCCTCATCTGTTTCTGGCTATATCTAATACATTCGGATTCGTTTTGACGAGAGTGTGAAACTTTATGTATTCTGATTGGCTGATATTTGTCTGACGCTAACGAAGGCACATGTCTAATTGGTTTTCACGTGTGTGTGAATTTTGGACCCTTCCCATTGGCTCATATTTGGGTATGGCTAAACATTGGATATTCTAATTCATTCGCATGTGGGTGTGTATATGTTAATCTCTTGATTGGTCTTCATTTAGGTGTGTTTATATAGAGACAATTGGATTAGTTCACACATATTTGTTAATTTTAGAGCCTTTTTTATGCTCCCCATCTGTCTCTTGCTGTATCCTATACATCCGGATTAGTTTTGACAAGAGTGTGAAACTTCATGTATTCCGATTGGCTGAAGTTTGTCTGACGCTAACTAAAGGACATATCTAATTGATTCTCATGTGGGTGTGAATTTTGGGACCTTCTTATTGGTTCATATTTGGGTGTGGCTAAACTTTCGATATTCTAATTAGTTCACATATATTTGTTTATTTTAAAGCTTTTTCAATGCTCGTCATCTGTTTCTGGCTGTATCTAATACATTCGGAATCGTTTTGACGAGAGTGTCAAACTTTATGTATTCTGATTGGCTGATATTTGTCTGACGCTAAAGAAGTCACATGGCTAATTGGTTTTCACGTGGGTGTGAATTTTGAAACCTTCCCATTGCCTCATATTTGGGTGTGGCTAAACATTGGATATTCTAATTGATTCGCATGTGGGTGTGTATATGTTAATCTCTTGATTGGTCTTCATTTAGGTGTGTATATGTTAATCTCTTGATTGGTCTTCATTTAGGTGTGTTTATATAGAAACAATTGGATTAGTTCACATATTGTTAATTTTAGAGCCTTTTTAATGCTCCCCATCTGTCTCTGGCTGTATCCAATATATTCGGATTCGTTTTGACACGAGTGTGAAACTTCATGTATTCCGATTGGCTGATGTTTGTCTGACGCTAACTAAAGGACATATCTAATTGATTCTCATGTGGGTGTGAATTTTGGGACCTTCTTATTGGTTCATATTTGGGTGTGGCTAAACTTTCGATAATCTAATTAGTTCACATATATTGTTAATTTTAAAGCTTTTTCAATGCTCGTCATCTGTTTCTGGCTGTATCTAATACATTCGGAATCATTTTGACGAGAGTGTCAAACTTTATGTATTCTGATTGGCTGATATTTGTCTGACGCTAACGAAGTCACATGGCTAATTGGTTTTCAAGTGGGTGTGAATTTTGAACTCTTCCCATTGTCTCATATTTGGGTGTGGCTAAACATTGGATATTCTAATTGATTCGAATGTGGGTGTGTATATGTTAATCTCTTGATTGGTCTTCATTTAGGTGTGTATATGTTAATCTCTTGATTGGTCTTCATTTAGTTTGGTTTTATATAGAAACAATTGGATTAGTTCACACATATTTGTTAATTTTAGAGCCTTTTTTATGCTCCCCATCTGTCACTTGCTGTATCCAATACATTCGGACTCGTTTTGACAAGAGTAAGAAACTTCATGTATTCCAATTGGCTGATGTTTGTCTGACGCTAACTAAAGGACATATCTAATTAATTCTCATGTGGGTGTGAATTTTGGGACGTTCTTATTGGTTCATATTTGGTTTTGGCTAAACTTTCGATATTCTAATTGGTTCACATATATTTGTTAATTTTAAAGCCTTTTCAATGCTCCTCATCTGTTTCTGGCTGTATCTAATACATTCGGATTCGTTTTACCGAGAGTGTGAAAATTTATGTATTCTGATTGGCTGACATTTGTCTGAAGCTAACGAAGGCGTCTAATTGGTTTTCACGTGGGTGTGAATTTTGAACTCTTCCCATTGGCTCATATTTGGGTGTGGCTAAACATTGGACATTCTAATTGATTCGCATGTGGGTGTGTATATGTTTAATCTCTTGATTGGGCTTCATTTAGGTGTGTTTATGTAGAAAAAATTGGATTAGTTCACACATATTTGTTAATTTTAGAGCCTTTTTTATGCTCCCCATCTATCTCTGGCTGCATCCAATACATCCGTACTCGTTTTGACGAGAGTGTGAAACTTCATGTATTCCGATTGGCTGAAGTTTGTCTGACGCTAACTAAAGGACATATCTAGTTGATTCTCATGTGGGTGTGAATTTTGGGACCTTCTTATTGGTTCATATTTGGGTGTGGCTAAACATTGGATATTCTAATTGATTCGAATGTGGGTGTGTATATGTTAATCTCTTGATTGGTCTTCATTTAGGTGTGTATATGTTAATCTCTTGATTGGTCTTCATTTAGTTGTGTTTATATAGAAACATTGGATTAGTTCACACATATTTGTCTGCATCCAATACATCCATTCACACATATTTGGCTGCATCCAATACATCCGTACTCGTTTTGACGCGAGTGTGAAACTTCATGTATTCCGATTGGCTGAAGTTTGTCTGACGCTAACTAAAGGACATATCTAGTTGATTCTCATGTGGGTGTGAATTTTGGGACCTTCTTATTGGTTCATATTTGGGTGTGGCTAAACATTGGATATTCTAATTGATTCGAATGTGGGTGTGTATATGTTAATCTTGATTGGTCTTCATTTAGGTGTGAATATGTTAATCTCTTTTATGCCTTTTTTATGCTCCCCATCTATCTCTGGCTGCAACCAATACATCCGTACTCGTTTTGACGAGAGTGTGAAACTTCATGTATTCCGATTGGCTGAAGTTTGTCTGACGCTAACTAAAGGACATACTAGTTGATTCTCATGTGGGTTTGAATTTTGGGACCTTCTTATTGGTTCATATTTGGGTGTGGCTAAACTTTCGATATTTTAATTAGTTCACCTGTATTTGTAATTTCAAAGCTTTTTCAATGCTCCTCATCTGTTTCTGGCTGTATGTAATACTTTCGGATTCGTTTTGACGAGAGTGTGAAACTTTATGTATTCTGATTGGCTGATATTTGTCTGACGCTAACGAGGGCACATGTCTAATTGGTTTTCACGTGGGTGTGAATTTTGGACCCTTCCATTGGCTCATATTTGGGTGTGGCTAAACATTGAATATTCTAATTGATTCGCATGTGGGTGTGTATATGTTAATTTCTTGATTGGTCTTCATTTAGGTGTGTTTATGTAGAAAAAATTGGATTAGATCACACATATTTGTTAATTTTAGAGCTTTTTTATGCTCCCCATCAGTCTTGCTGTATCCAATACATTCTGATTCTTTTTGACAAGAGTGTGAAACTTCATGTATTCCGATTGGCTGATGTTTGTCTGAGGCTAACTAAAGGACATATGTAATTGATTCTCATGTGGGTGTGAATTTTGGGACCTTCTTATTGGTTCATATTAGTTGTGGCTAAACTTTCGATATTCTAATTGGTTCACATATATTTGTTAATTTTAAAGCTTTTTCAATGCACCTCATCTGTTTCTGGCTGTATCTAATACATTCGGAATCATTTTGACGAGAGTGTCAAACTTTATGTATTCTGATTGGCTGATCTTTGTCTGACGCTAACGAAGTCACATGGCTAATTGGTTTTCAAGTGGGTGTGAATTTTGAACTCTTCCCATTGTCTCATATTTGGGTGTGGCTAAACATTGGATATTCTAATTGATTCGCACGTGGTGTGTATATGTTAATCTCTTGATTGGTCTTCATTTAGGGGTGTATATGTTAATCTCTTGATTGGTCTTCATTTAGGTGTGTTTATATAGAAACAATTGGATTAGTTCACACATATTTGTTAATTTTAGAGCCTTTTTAATGCTCCCCATCTGTCTCTGGCTGTATCCAATACATTCTGATTCGTTTTGACACGAGTGTGAAACTTCATGTATTCCGATTGGCTGATGTTTGTCTGACGCTAACTAAAGGACTTATCTAATTGATTCTCATGTGGGTGTGAATTTTGGGACCTTCTTATTGGTTCATATTTGGGTGTGGCTAAACTTTCGATATTCTAATTGGTTCACATATATTTGTTAATTTTAAAGCTTTTTCGATGCTCCTCATCTGTTTCTGGCTGTATCTAATACATTCGGATTCGTTTTGACGAGAGTGTGAAACTTTATGTATTCTGATTGGCTGATATTTGTTTGACGCTAACGAGGGCACATGTCTAATTGGTTTTCACGTGGGTGTGAATTTTGGACCCTTCCCATTGGCTCATATTTGGGTGTGGATAAACATTGGATATTCTAATTCATTCGCATGTGGGTGTGTGTATGTTAATCTCTTGATTGGTCTTCATTTAGGTGTGTTTATATAAAAACAATTAGATTAGTTCACACATATTTGTTAATTTTAGAGCCTTTTTATGCTCCCCATCTCTCTCTTGCTGTATCCAATACATCCGATTCGTTTTGACAAGAGTGTGAAACTTCATGTATTCCGATTGGCTGATGTTTGTCTGACGCTAACTAAAGGACATATCTAATTAATTCTCATGTGGGTGTGAATTTTGGGACGTTCTTATTGGTTCATATTTGGTTGTGGCTAAACTTTCGATATTCTAATTGGTTCACATATATTTGTTAATTTTAAAGCCTTTTCAATGCTCCTCATCTGTTTCTGGCTGTATCTAATACATTCGGATTCGTTTTGACGAGTGTGAAACTTTATGTATTCTGATTGGCTAACATTTGTCTGACGCAAACGAAGGCACATGTCTAATTGGTTTTCACGTGGGTGTGAATTTTGGACTCTTCCCATTGGCTCACATTTGGGTGTGGCTAAACATTGGATATTCTAATTGATTCGCATGTGGGTGTGTATATGTTAATCTCTTGATTGGTCTTCATTTAGGTGTGTTTATGTAGAAACAATTGGATTAGATCACACACATTTGTTAATTTTAGAGCCTTTTTAATGCTCCCCATCAGTCTCTGGCTGTATCCAATACATTCTCATTCGTTTTGACAAGAGTGTGAAACTTCATGTATTCTGATTGGCTGATGTTTGTCTGACGCTAACTAAAGGACATATCTAATTGATTGTCATGTGGGTGTGAATTTTGGGACCTTCTTATTGGTTCATATTTGGGTGTGGCTAAACTTTCGATATTCTAATTAGTTCACATATATTTGTTAATTTTAAAGCTTTTTCAATGCTCGTCATCTGTTTCTGGCTATATCTAATACATTCGGATTCGTTTTGACGAGTGTGTGAAACTTTATGTATTCTGATTGGCTGATATTTGTCTGACGCTAAAGAAGTCACATGGCTAATTGGTTTTCACGTTGGTGTGAATTTTGAACCCTCCCCATTGGCTCATATTTGGGTGTGGCTAAACATTGGATATTCTAATTGATTCGCATGTGGGTGTGTATATGTTAATCTCTTGATTGGTCTTCATTTAGGTGTGTATATGTTAATCTCTTGATTGGTCTTCATTTAGGTGTGTATATGTTAATCTTTTGATTGGTCTTCATTTAGGTGTCTTTATATAGAAACAATTGGATTAGTTCACACATATTTGTTAATTTTAGAGCATTTTTAATGCTCCCCATCTGTCTCTTGCTGTATCCTATACATCCGGATTCGTTTTGACAAGAGTGTGAAACTTCATGTATTCCGATTGGCTGAAGTTTGTCTGACGCTAACTAAAGGACATATCTAATTGATTCTCATGTGGGTGTGAATTTTGGGACCTTCTTATTGGTTCATATTTGGGTGTGGCTAAACTTTCGATATTCTAATTAGTTCACATATATTTGTTAATTTTAAAGCTTTTTCAATGCTCGTCATCTGTTTCTGGCTGTATCTAATACATTCGGATCGTTTTGACGAGAGTGTCAAACTTTATGTATTCTGATTGGCTGATATTTGTCTGACGCTAAAGAAGTCACATGGCTAATTGGTTTTCACGTGGGTGTGAATTTTGAAACCTTCCCATTGCCTCATATTTGGGTGTGGCTAAACATTGGATATTCTAATTGATTCGCATGTGGGTGTGTATATGTTAATCTCTTGATTGGTCTTCATTTAGGTGTGTATATGTTAATCTCTTGATTGGTCTTCATTTAGGTGTCTTTATATAGAAACAATTGGATTAGTTCACACATATTTGTTAATTTTAGAGCCTTTTTAATGCTCCCCATCTGTCTCTGGCTGTATCCAATACATTCGGATTCGTTTTGACAAGAGTGTGAAACTTCATGTATTCCGATTGGCTGATGTTTGTCTGACGCTAACTATAGGACATATCTAATTGATTCTCATGTGGGTGTGAATTTTGGGACCTTCTTATTGGTTCATATTTGGTTGTGGCTAAACTTTCGATATTCTAATTGGTTCACATATATTTGTTAATTTTAAAGCCTTTTCAATGCTCCTCATCTGTTTCTGACTGTATCTAATACATTCGGATTCGTTTTAACGAGGGTGTGAAACTTTATGTATTCTGATTGGCTAACATTTGTCTGACGCAAACGAAGGCACATGTCTAATTGGTTTTCACGTGGGTGTGAATTTTGGACTCTTCCCATTGGCTCATACTTGGGTGTGGCTAAACATTGGATATTCTAATTGATTCGCATGTGGGTGTGTATATGTTAATCTCTTGATTGGTCTTCATTTAGGTGTGTTTATGTAGAAACAATTGGATTAGATCACACATATTTGTTAATTTTAGAGCCTTTTTTATGCTCCCCATCTGTCTCTGGCTGTATCCAATACATTCTGATTCGTTTTGACAAGAGTGTGAAACTTCATGTATTCCGATTGGCTGATGTTTGTCTGACGCTAACTGAAGGACATATCTAATTGATTGTCATGTGGGTGTGAATTTTGGGACCTTCTTATTGGTTTATATTTGGGTGTGGCTAAACTTTCGATATTCTAATTGGTTCACATATATTAGTTAATTTTAAAGCTTTTTCAATGCTCCTCATCTGTTTCTGGCTATATCTAATACATTCGGATTCGTTTTGACGAGAGTGTGAAACTTTATGTATTCTGATTGGCTGATATTTGCTGACGCTAACGAAGGCACATGTCTAATTGGTTTTCACGTGTGTGTGAATTTTGGACCCTTCCCATTGGCTCATATTTGGGTTGGCTAAACATTGGATATTCTAATTCATTCGCATGTGGTGTGTATATGTTAATCTCTTGATTGGTCTTCATTTAGGTGTGTTTATATAGAGACAATTGGATTAGTTCCCACATATTTGTTAATTTTAGAGCCTTTTTTATGCTCCCCATCTGTCTCTTGCTGTATCCTATACATCCGGATTCGTTTTGACAAGAGTGTGAAACTTCATGTATTCCGATTGGCTGAAGTTTGTCTGACGCTAACTAAAGGACATATCTAATTGATTCTCATGTGGTGTGAATTTTGGGTCCTTCTTATTGGTTCATATTGGGTGTGGCTAAACTTTCGATATTTTAATTAGTTCACATATATTTGTTAATTTTAAAGCTTTTCAATGCTCGTCATCTGTTTCTGGCTGTATCTAATACATTTCGGAATCGTTTTTGACGAGAGTGTCAAACTTTATGTATTCTGATTGGCTGATATTTGTCTGACGCTAAAGAAGTCACATGGCTAATTGGTTTTCACGTGGGTGTGAATTTTGAAACCTTCCCATTGCCTCATATTTGGGTGTGGCTAACATTGGATATTCTAATTGATTCGCATGTGGGTGTGTATATGTTAATCTCTTGATTGGTCTTCATTTAGGTGTGTATATGTTAATCTCTTGATTGGTCTTCATTTAGGTGTGTTTATATAGAAACAATTGGATTAGTTCACATATATTTGTTAATTTTAGAGCCTTTTTAATGCTCCCCATCTGTCTCTGGCTGTATCCTATATTCGGATTCGTTTTGACACGAGTGTGAAACTTCATGTATTCCGATTGGCTGATGTTTGTCTGACGCTAACTAAAGGACATATCTAATTGATTCTCATGTGGGTGTGAATTTTGGGACCTTCTTATTGGTTCATATTTGGGTGTGGCTAAACTTTCGATAATCTAATTAGTTCACATATATTTGTTAATTTTAAAGCTTTTTCAATGCTCGTCATCTGTTTCTGGCTGTATCTAATACATTCGGAATCATTTTGACGAGAGTGTCAAACTTTATGTATTCTGATTGGCTGATATTTGTCTGACGCTAAAGAAGTCACATGGCTAATTGGTTTTCAAGTGGGTGTGAATTTTGAACTCTTCCCATTGTCTCTATTTGGGTGTGGCTAAACATTGGATATTCTAATTGATTCGAATGTGGGTGTGTATATGTTCTCTTGATTGGTCTTCATTTAGGTGTGTATATGTTAATCTCTTGATTGGTCTTCATTTAGTGTGTTTATATAGAAACATTGGATTAGTTCACACATATTTGTTAATTTTAGAGCCTTTTTTATGCTCCCCATCTGTCTCTGCTGTATCCAATACATTCGGACTCGTTTTGACAAGAGTAAGAAACTTCATGTATTCCATTGGCTGATGTTTGTCTGACGCTAACTAAAGGACATATCTAATTGATTCTCATGTGGGTGTGAATTTTGGGACGTTCTTATTGGTTCATATTTGGTTTTGGCTAAACTTTCGATATTCTAATTGTTCACATAATTTGTTAATTTTAAAGCTTTTCAATGCTCCTCATCTGTTTCTGGCTGTATCTAATACTTCGGATTCGTTTTACGAGAGTGTGAAAATTTATGTATTCTGATTGGCTGACATTTGTCTGAAGCTAACGAAGGCGTCTAATTGGTTTTCACGTGGGTGTGAATTTTGACTCTTCCATTGGCTCATATTTGGGTGTGGCTAAACATTGGACATTCTAATTGATTCGCATGTGGTGTGTATATGTTAATCTCTTGATTGGGCTTCATTTAGGTGTGTTTATGTAGAAAAAATTGGATTAGTTCACACATATTTGTTAATTTTAGAGCCTTTTTTATGCTCCCCATCTATCTCTGGCTGCATCCAATACATCCGTACTCGTTTTGACGAGAGTGTGAAACTTCATGTATTCCGATTGGCTGAAGTTTGTCTGACGCTAACTAAAGGACATATCTAGTTGATTCTCATGTGGGTGTGAATTTTGGGACCTTCTTATTGGTTCATATTTGGGTGTGGCTAAACATTGGATATTCTAATTGATTCGAATGTGGGTGTGTATATGTTAATCTCTTGATTGGTCTTCATTTAGGTGTGTATTGTTAATCTCTTTATGCCTTTTTTATGCTCCCCATCTATCTCTGGCTGCATCCAATACATCCGTACTCGTTTTGACGAGAGTGTGAAACTTCATGTATTCCGATTGGCTGAAGTTTGTCTGACGCTAACTAAAGGACATATCTAGTTGATTCTCATGTGGGTTGAATTTTGGGACCTTCTTATTGGTTCATATTTGGGTGTGGCTAAACTTTCGATATTTTAATTAGTTCACCTGTATTTGTTAATTTCAAAGCTTTTTCAATGCTCCTCATCTGTTTCTGGCTGTATGTAATACTTTCGGATTCGTTTTGACGAGAGTGTGAAACTTTATGTATTCTGATTGGCTGATATTTGTCTGACGCTAACGAGGCACATGTCTAATTGGTTTTCACGTGGGTGTGAATTTTGGACCCTTCACATTGGCTCATATTTGGGTGTGGCTAAACATTGGATATTCTAATTGATTCGCATGTGGGTGTGTATATGTTAATCTCTTGATTGGTCTTCATTTAGGTGTGTTTATATAGAAACAATTGGATTAGTTCACTCATATTTGTTAATTTTAGAGCCTTTTTAATGCTCCCCATCTGTCCCTTGCTGTATCCAATACATTCTGATTCGTTTTGACAAGAGTGTGAAACTTCATGTATTCAGATTGGCTGAAATTTGTCTGACGCTAACTAAAGGACATATCTAATTGATTCTCATGTGGGTGTGAAACTTGGGACCTTCTTATTGGTTCCTATTTGGGTGTGGCTAAACTTTCGTTATTCTAATTGGTTCACATATATTTGTTAATTTTAAAGCTTTTTCAATGCTCCTCATCTGTTTCTGGCTGTATCTAATACTTTCAGATTCGTTTTGACGAGAGTGTGAAACTTTATGTATTCTGATTGGCTGATATTTGTCTGACGCTAACGAGGGCACATGTCTAATTGTTTCCTCGTGGGTGTGAATTTTGGACCCTTCCCATTGGCTCATATTTGGGTGTAGCTAAACATTGGATATTCTATTTGATTCGCATGTGGGTGTGAAATTTGGGACCTTCTTATTGGTTCATATTTGGGTGTGGCTAAACTTTCGATATTTTAATTAGTTCACCTGTATTTGTTAATTTTAAAGCTTTTTCAATGCTCCTCATCTGTTTCTGGCTGTATGTAATACTTTCGGATTCGTTTTGACGAGAGTGTGAAACTTTATGTATTCTGATTGGCTGATATTTGTCTGACGCTAACGAGGGCACATGTCTAATTGGTTTTCACGTGGGTGTGAATTTTGGACCCTTCCCATTGGCTCATATTTGGGTGTGGCTAAACATTGGATATTCTAATTGATTCGCATGTGGGTGTGTATATGTTAATCTCTTGATTGGTCTTCATTTAGGTGTGTTTATATAGAAACAATTGGATTAGATCACACATATTTGTTAATTTTAGAGCCGTTTTAATGCTCCCCATCTGTCTCTTGCTATATCCAATACATTCTGATTCGTTTTGACAAGAGTGTGAAACTTCATGTATTCCGATTGGCTGATGTTTGTCTGACGCTAACTAAAGGACATATCTAATTGATTCTCATGTGAGTGTGAATTTTGGGACCTTCTTATTGGTTCATATTTGGGTGTGGCTAAACTTTCGATATTCTAATTGGCTCACATATATTTATTAATTTTAAAGCTTTTTCAATGCTCCCCATCTGTCTCTGGCTGTATCCAATACATTCGGATTCGTTTTGACGAGAGTGTGAAACTTCATGTATTCCGATTGACTGATGTTTGTCTGACGCTAACTAAAGGACATATCTAATTGATTCTCATGTGGGTGTGAATTTTGGGACCTTCTTATTGGTTCATATTTTGGTGTGGCTAAACTTTCTATATTCTAATTGGTTCACATATATTTGTTAATTTTAAAGCTTTTTCAATGCTCCTCATCTGTTTCTGGCTGTATCTAATACATTCGGATTCGTTTTGACGAGAGTGTCAAACTTTATGTATTTGATTGGCTGATATTTGTCTGACGCTAACGAAGTCACATGGCTAATTGGTTTTCACGTGGTGTGAATTTTGAACCCTTCCCATTGGCTCATATTTGGGTGAGGCTAAACATTGGATATTCTAATTGATTCTCATGTGGGTGTGTATATGTTAATCTCTTGATTGGTCTTCATTTAGGTGTGTATATGTTAATCTCTTGATTGGTCTTCATTTAGGTGTCTTTATATAGAAACAATTGGATTAGTTCACACATATTTGTTAATTTTAGAGCCTTTTTAATGCTCCCCATCTGTCTCTGGCTGTATCCAATACATTCGGATTCGTTTTGACAAGAGTGTGAAACTTCATGTATTCCGATTGGCTGTGTTTGTCTGACGCTAACTATAGGACATATCTAATTGATTCTCATGTGGTGTGAATTTTGGGACCTTCTTATTGGTTCATATTTGGTTGTGGCTAAACTATCGATATTCTAATTGGTTCACATATATTTGTTAATTTTAAGCCTTTTCAATGCTCCTCATCTGTTTCTGGCTGTATCTAATACATTCGGATTCGTTTTAACGAGGGTGTGAAACTTTATGTATTCTGATTGGCTAACATTTGTCTGACGCAAACGAAGGCACATGTCTAATTGGTTTTCACGTGGGTGTGAATTTTGGACTCTTCCCATTGGCTCATACTTGGGTGTGGCTAAACATTGAATATTCTAATTGATTCGCATGTGGGTGTGTATATGTTAATTTCTTGATTGGTCTTCATTTAGGTGTGTTTATGTAGAAAAAATTGGATTAGATCACACATATTTGTTAATTTTAGAGCTTTTTATGCTCCCCATCAGTCTCTGCTGTATCCAATACATTCTGATTCTTTTTGACAAGAGTGTGAAACTTCATGTATTCCGATTGGCTGATGTTTGTCTGAGGCTAACTAAAGGACATATGTAATTGATTCTCATGTGGGTGTGAATTTTGGGACTTCTTATTGGTTCATATTAAGTTGTGGCTAAACTTTCGATATTCTAATTGGTTCACATATATTTGTTAATTTTAAAGCTTTTTCAATGCACCTCATCTGTTTCTGGCTGTATCTAATACATTCGGATTCGTTTTGACGAGAGTGTGAAACTTTATGTATTCTGATTGGCTGATATTTGTCTGACGCTAACGAGGGCATATGTCTAAATGGTTTTCACGTGGGTGTGAATTTTGGACCCTTCCCATTGGCTCATATTTGGGTGTGGCTAAACATTGGATATTCTAATTCATTCGCATGTGGGTGTGTGTATGTTAATCTCTTGATTGGTCTTCATTTAGGTGTGTTTATATAAAAACAATTAGATCAGTTCACACATATTTGTTAATTTTAGAGCCTTTTTTATGCTCCCCATCTCTCTCTTGCTGTATCCAATACATCCGGATTCGTTTTGACAAGAGTGTGAAACTTCATGTATTCCGATTGGCTGAAGTTTGTCTGACGCTAACTAAAGGACATATCTAATTGATTCTCATGTGGGTGTGAATTTTGGGACCTTCTTATTGGTTCATATTTGGGTGTGGCTAAACTTTCGATAATCTAATTAGTTCACATATATTTGTTAATTTTAAAGCTTTTTCAATGCTCGTCATCTGTTTCTGGCTGTATCTAATACATTCGGAATCATTTTGACGAGAGTGTCAAACTTTATGTATTCTGATTGGCTGATCTTTGTCTGACGCTAACGAAGTCACATGGCTAATTGGTTTTCAAGTGGGTGTGAATTTTGAACTCTTCCCATTGTCTCATATTTGGGTGTGGCTAAACATTGGATATTCTAATTGATTCGCACGTGGGTGTGTATATGTTAATCTCTTGATTGGTCTTCATTTAGGGGTGTATATGTTAATCTCTTGATTGGTCTTCATTTAGGTGTGTTTATATAGAAACAATTGGATTAGTTCACACATATTTGTTAATTTTAGAGCCTTTTCAATGCTCCTCATCTGTTTCTGACTGTATCTAATACATTCGGATTCGTTTTAACGAGGGTGTGAAACTTTATGTATTCTGATTGGCTAACATTTGTCTGACGCAAACGAAGGCACATGTCTAATTGGTTTTCACGTGGGTGTGAATTTTGGACTCTTCCCATTGGCTCATACTTGGGTGTGGCTAAACATTGGATATTCTAATTGATTCGCATGTGGGTGTGTATATGTTAATCTCTTGATTGGTCTTCATTTAGTGTGTTTATGTAGAAACAATTGGATTAGATCACACATATTTGTTAATTTTAGAGCCTTTTTTATGCTCCCCATCTGTCTCTGGCTGTATCCAATACATTCTGATTCGTTTTGACAAGAGTGTGAAACTTCATGTATTCCGATTGGCTGATGTTTGTCTGACGCTAACTAAAGGACATATCTAATTGATTGTCATGTGGGTGTGAATTTTGGGACCTTCTTATTGGTTTATATTTGGGTGTGGCTAAACTTTCGATATTCTAATTGGTTCACATATATTAGTTAATTTTAAAGCTTTTTCAATGCTCCTCATCTGTTTCTGGCTATATCTAATACATTCGGATTCGTTTTGACGAGAGTGTGAAACTTTATGTATTCTGATTGGCTGATATTTGTCTGACGCTAACGAAGGCACATGTCTAATTGGTTTTCACGTGTGTGAATTTTGGACCCTTCCCATTGGCTCATATTGGGATGGCTAAACATTGGATATTCTAATTCATTCGCATGTGGGTGTGTATATGTTAATCTCTTGATTGGTCTTCATTTAGGTGTGTTTTATAGAGACAATTGGATTAGTTCACACATATTTGTTAATTTTAGAGCCTTTTTTATGCTCCCCATCTGTCTCTTGCTGTATCCTATACATCCGGATTAGTTTTGACAAGAGTGTGAAACTTCATGTATTCCGATTGGCTGAAGTTTGTCTGACGCTAACTAAAGGACATATCTAATTGATTCTCATGTGGGTGTGAATTTTGGGACCTTCTTATTGGTTCATATTTGGGTGTGGCTAAACTTTCGATATTCTAATTAGTTCACATATATTTGTTTATTTTAAAGCTTTTTCAATGCTCGTCATCTGTTTCTGGCTGTATCTAATACATTCGGAATCGTTTTGACGAGAGTGTCAAACTTTATGTATTCTGATTGGCTGATATTTGTCTGACGCTAAAGAAGTCACATGGCTAATTGGTTTTCACGTGGTGTGAATTTTGAAACCTTCCCATTGCCTCATATTTGGGTGTGGCTAAACATTGGATATTCTAATTGATTCGCATGTGGGTGTGTATATGTTAATCTCTTGATTGGTCTTCATTTAGGTGTGTATATGTTAATCTCTTGATTGGTCTTCATTTAGGTGTGTTTATATAGAAACAATTGGATTAGTTCACATATATTTGTTAATTTTAGAGCCTTTTTAATGCTCCCCATCTGTCTCTGGCTGTATCCAATATATTCGGATTCGTTTTGACACGAGTGTGAAACTTCATGTATTCCGATTGGCTGATGTTTGTCTGACGCTAACTAAAGGACATATCTAATTGATTCTCATGTGGGTGTGAATTTTGGGACCTTCTTATTGGTTCATATTTGGGTGTGGCTAAACTTTCGATAATCTAATTAGTTCACATATATTTGTTAATTTTAAAGCTTTTTCAATGCTCGTCATCTGTTTCTGGCTGTATCTAATACATTCGGAATCATTTTGACGAGAGTGTCAAACTTTATGTATTCTGATTGGCTGATATTTGTCTGACGCTAACGAAGTCACATGGCTAATTGGTTTTCAAGTGGGTGTGAATTTTGAACTCTTCCCATTGTCTCATATTTGGGTGTGGCTAAACATTGGATATTCTAATTGATTCGAATGTGGGTGTGTATATGTTAATCTCTTGATTGGTCTTCATTTAGGTGTGTATATGTTAATCTCTTGATTGGTCTTCATTTAGTTGTGTTTATATAGAAACAATTGGATTAGTTCACACATATTTGTTAATTTTAGAGCCTTTTTTATGCTCCCCATCTGTCACTTGCTGTATCCAATACATTCGGACTCGTTTTGACAAGAGTAAGAAACTTCATGTATTCCAATTGGCTGATGTTTGTCTGACGCTAACTAAAGGACATATCTAATTAATTCTCATGTGGGTGTGAATTTTGGGACGTTCTTATTGGTTCATATTTGGTTTTGGCTAAACTTTCGATATTCTAATTGGTTCACATATATTTGTTAATTTTAAAGCCTTTTCAATGCTCCTCTGTTTCTGGCTGTATCTAATACATTCGGATTCGTTTTACCGAGAGTGTGAAAATTTATGTATTCTGATTGGCTGACATTTGTCTGAAGCTAACGAAGGCGTCTAATTGGTTTTCACGTGGGTGTGAATTTTGAACTCTTCCCATTGGCTCATATTGGGTGTGGCTAAACATTGGACATTCTAATTGATTCGCATGTGGGTGTGTATATGTTAATCTCTTGATTGGGCTTCATTTAGGTGTGTTTATGTAGAAAAAATTGGATTAGTTCACACATATTTGTTAATTTTAGAGCCTTTTTTATGCTCCCCATCTATCTCTGGCTGCATCCAATACATCCGTACTCGTTTTGACGAGAGTGTGAAACTTCATGTATTCCGATTGGCTGAAGTTTGTCTGACGCTAACTAAAGGACATATCTAGTTGATTCTCATGTGGGTGTGAATTTTGGGACCTTCTTATTGGTTCATATTTGGGTGTGGCTAAACATTGGATATTCTAATTGATTCGAATGTGGGTGTGTATATGTTAATCTCTTGATTGGTCTTCATTTAGGTGTGTATATGTTAATCTCTTGATTGGTCTTCATTTAGTTGTGTTTATATAGAAACAATTGGATTAGTTCACACATATTTGTCTGCATCCAATACATCCATTCACACATATTTGGCTGCATCCAATACATCCGTACTCGTTTTGACGCGAGTGTGAAACTTCATGTATTCCGATTGGCTGAAGTTTGTCTGACGCTAACTAAAGGACATATCTAGTTGATTCTCATGTGGGTGTGAATTTTGGGACCTTCTTATTGGTTCATATTTGGGTGTGGCTAAACATTGGATATTCTAATTGATTCGAATTGTGGTGTGTATATGTTAATCTCTTGATTGGTCTTCATTTAGGTGTGAATATGTTAATCTCTTTTATGCCTTTTTTATGCTCCCCATCTATCTCTGGCTGCAACCAATACATCCGTACTCGTTTTGACGAGAGTGTGAAACTTCATGTATTCCGATTGGCTGAAGTTTGTCTGACGCTAACTAAAGGACATATCTAGTTGATTCTCATGTGGGTTTGAATTTTGGGACCTTCTTATTGGTTCATATTTGGGTGTGGCTAAACTTTCGATATTTAATTGTTCACCTGTATTTGTAATTTCAAAGCTTTTTCAATGCTCCTCATCTGTTTCTGGCTGTATGTAATACTTTCGGATTCGTTTTGACGAGAGTGTGAAACTTTATGTATTCTGATTGGCTGATATTTGTCTGACGCTAACGAGGGCACATGTCTAATTGGTTTTCACGTGGGTGTGAATTTTGGACCCTTCACATTGGCTCATATTTGGGTGTGGCTAAACATTGAATATTCTAATTGATTCGCATGTGGGTGTGTATATGTTAATTTCTTGATTGGTCTTCATTTAGGTGTGTTTATGTAGAAAAAATTGGATTAGATCACACATATTTGTTAATTTTAGAGCTTTTTTATGCTCCCCATCAGTCTCTGGCTGTATCCAATACATTCTGATTCTTTTTGACAAGAGTGTGAAACTTCATGTATTCCGATTGGCTGATGTTTGTCTGAGGCTAACTAAAGGACATATGTAATTGATTCTCATGTGGGTGTGAATTTTGGGACCTTCTTATTGGTTCATATTAAGTTGTGGCTAAACTTTCGATATTCTAATTGGTTCACATATATTTGTTAATTTTAAAGCTTTTTCAATGCACCTCATCTGTTTCTGGCTGTATCTAATACATTCGGAATCATTTTGACGAGAGTGTCAAACTTTATGTATTCTGATTGGCTGATCTTTGTCTGACGCTAACGAAGTCACATGGCTAATTGGTTTTCAAGTGGGTGTGAATTTTGAACTCTTCCCATTGTCTCATATTTGGGTGTGGCTAAACATTGGATATTCTAATTGATTCGCACGTGGGTGTGTATATGTTAATCTCTTGATTGGTCTTCATTTAGGGGTGTATATGTTAATCTCTTGATTGGTCTTCATTTAGGTGTGTTTATATAGAAACAATTGGATTAGTTCACACATATTTGTTAATTTTAGAGCCTTTTTAATGCTCCCCATCTGTCTCTGGCTGTATCCAATACATTCTGATTCGTTTTGACACGAGTGTGAAACTTCATGTATTCCGATTGGCTGATGTTTGTCTGACGCTAACTAAAGGACTTATCTAATTGATTCTCATGTGGGTGTGAATTTTGGGACCTTCTTATTGGTTCATATTTGGGTTGGCTAAACTTTCGATATTCTAATTGGTTCACATATATTTGTTAATTTTAAAGCTTTTTCGATGCTCCTCATCTGTTTCTGGCTGTATCTAATACATTCGGATTCGTTTTGACGAGAGTGTGAAACTTTATGTATTCTGATTGGCTGATATTTGTTTGACGCTAACGAGGGCACATGTCTAATTGGTTTTCACGTGGGTGTGAATTTTGGACCCTTCCCATTGGCTCATATTTGGGTGTGGATAAACATTGGATATTCTAATTCATTCGCATGTGGGTGTGTGTATGTTAATCTCTTGATTGGTCTTCATTTAGGTGTGTTTATATAAAACAATTAGATTAGTTCACACATATTTGTTAATTTTAGAGCCTTTTTTATGCTCCCCATCTCTCTCTTGCTGTATCCAATACATCCGAATTCGTTTTGACAAGAGTGTGAAACTTCATGTATTCCGATTGGCTGATGTTTGTCTGACGCTAACTAAAGGACATATCTAATTAATTCTCATGTGGGTGTGAATTTTGGGACGTTCTTATTGGTTCATATTTGGTTGTGGCTAAACTTTCGATATTCTAATTGGTTCACATATATTTGTTAATTTTAAAGCCTTTTCAATGCTCCTCATCTGTTTCTGGCTGTATCTAATACATTCGGATTCGTTTTGACGAGTGTGAAACTTTATGTATTCTGATTGGCTAACATTTGTCTGACGCAAACGAAGGCACATGTCTAATTGGTTTTCACGTGGGTGTGAATTTTGGACTCTTCCCATTGGCTCACATTTGGGTGTGGCTAAACATTGGATATTCTAATTGATTCGCATGTGGGTGTGTATATGTTAATCTCTTGATTGGTCTTCATTTAGGTGTGTTTATGTAGAAACAATTGGATTAGATCACACACATTTGTTAATTTTAGAGCCTTTTTAATGCTCCCCATCAGTCTCTGGCTGTATCCAATACATTCTCATTCGTTTTGACAAGAGTGTGAAACTTCATGTATTCTGATTGGCTGATGTTTGTCTGACGCTAACTAAAGGACATATCTAATTGATTGTCATGTGGGTGTGAATTTTGGGACCTTCTTATTGGTTCATATTTGGGTGTGGCTAAACTTTCGATATTCTAATTAGTTCACATATATTTGTTAATTTTAAAGCTTTTTCAATGCTCGTCATCTGTTTCTGGCTATATCTAATACATTCGGATCGTTTTGACGAGTGTGTGAAACTTTATGTATTCTGATTGGCTGATATTTGTCTGACGCTAAAGAAGTCACATGGCTAATTGGTTTTCACGTTGGTGTGAATTTTGAACCCTCCCCATTGGCTCATATTTGGGTGTGGCTAAACATTGGATATTCTAATTGATTCGCATGTGGGTGTGTATATGTTAATCTCTTGATTGGTCTTCATTTAGGTGTGTATATGTTAATCTCTTGATTGGTCTTCATTTAGGTGTGTATATGTTAATCTTTGATTGGTCTTCATTTAGGTGTCTTTATATAGAAACAATTGGATTAGTTCACACATATTTGTTAATTTTAGAGCATTTTTAATGCTCCCCATCTGTCTCTGCTGTATCCTATACATCCGATTCGTTTTGACAAGAGTGTGAAACTTCATGTATTCCGATTGGCTGAAGTTTGTCTGACGCTAACTAAAGGACATATCTAATTGATTCTCATGTGGGTGTGAATTTTGGGACCTTCTTATTGGTTCATATTTGGGTGTGGCTAAACTTTCGATATTCTAATTAGTTCACATATATTTGTTAATTTTAAAGCTTTTTCAATGCTCGTCATCTGTTTCTGGCTGTATCTAATACATTCGGATCGTTTTGACGAGAGTGTCAAACTTTATGTATTCTGATTGGCTGATATTTGTCTGACGCTAA
The DNA here is from genome assembly GCA_023014485.1 of Bathynomus jamesi. NCBI lineage: Eukaryota > Metazoa > Arthropoda > Malacostraca > Isopoda > Cirolanidae > Bathynomus > Bathynomus jamesi. Next base: position 555,589 of record JAJOZX010002919.1, on the reverse strand, counting down.
AGAAGTCACATGGCTAATTGGTTTTCACGTGGGTGTGAATTTTGAAACCTTCCCATTGCCTCATATTTGGGTGTGGCTAAACATTGGATATTCTAATTGATTCGCATGTGGGTGTGTATATGTTAATCTCTTGATTGGTCTTCATTTAGGTGTGTATATGTTAATCTCTTGATTGGTCTTCATTTAGGTGTCTTTATATAGAAACAATTGGATTAGTTCACACATATTTGTTAATTTTAGAGCCTTTTTAATGCTCCCCATCTGTCTCTGGCTGTATCCAATACATTCGGATTCGTTTTGACAAGAGTGTGAAACTTCATGTATTCCGATTGGCTGATGTTTGTCTGACGCTAACTATAGGACATATCTAATTGATTCTCATGTGGGTGTGAATTTTGGGACCTTCTTATTGGTTCATATTTGGTTGTGGCTAAACTTTCGATATTCTAATTGGTTCACATATATTTGTTAATTTTAAAGCCTTTTCAATGCTCCTCATCTGTTTCTGACTGTATCTAATACATTCGGATTCGTTTTAACGAGGGTGTGAAACTTTATGTATTCTGATTGGCTAACATTTGTCTGACGCAAACGAAGGCACATGTCTAATTGGTTTTCACGTGGGTGTGAATTTTGGACTCTTCCCATTGGCTCATACTTGGGTGTGGCTAAACATTGGATATTCTAATTGATTCGCATGTGGGTGTGTATATGTTAATCTCTTGATTGGTCTTCATTTAGGTGTGTTTATGTAGAAACAATTGGATTAGATCACACATATTTGTTAATTTTAGAGCCTTTTTTATGCTCCCCATCTGTCTCTGGCTGTATCCAATACATTCTGATTCGTTTTGACAAGAGTGTGAAACTTCATGTATTCCGATTGGCTGATGTTTGTCTGACGCTAACTGAAGGACATATCTAATTGATTGTCATGTGGGTGTGAATTTTGGGACCTTCTTATTGGTTTATATTTGGGTGTGGCTAAACTTTCGATATTCTAATTGGTTCACATATATTAGTTAATTTTAAAGCTTTTTCAATGCTCCTCATCTGTTTCTGGCTATATCTAATACATTCGGATTCGTTTTGACGAGAGTGTGAAACTTTATGTATTCTGATTGGCTGATATTTGTCTGACGCTAACGAAGGCACATGTCTAATTGGTTTTCACGTGTGTGTGAATTTTGGACCCTTCCCATTGGCTCATATTTGGGTTGGCTAAACATTGGATATTCTAATTCATTCGCATGTGGGTGTGTATATGTTAATCTCTTGATTGGTCTTCATTTAGGTGTGTTTATATAGAGACAATTGGATTAGTTCACACATATTTGTTAATTTTAGAGCCTTTTTTATGCTCCCCATCTGTCTCTTGCTGTATCCTAACATCCGGATTCGTTTTGACAAGAGTGTGAAACTTCATGTATTCCGATTGGCTGAAGTTTGTCTGACGCTAACTAAAGGACATATCTAATTGATTCTCATGTGGGTGTGAATTTGGGTCCTTCTTATTGGTTCATATTTGGGTGTGGCTAAACTTTCGATATTTAATTAGTTCACATATATTTGTTAATTTTAAAGCTTTTTCAATGCTCGTCATCTGTTTCTGGCTGTATCTAATACATTCGGAATCGTTTTGACGAGAGTGTCAAACTTTATGTATTCTGATTGGCTGATATTTGTCTGACGCTAAAGAAGTCACATGGCTAATTGGTTTTCACGTGGGTGTGAATTTTGAAACCTTCCCATTGCCTCATATTTGGGTGTGGCTAAACATTGGATATTCTAATTGATTCGCATGTGGTGTGTATATGTTAATCTCTTGATTGGTCTTCATTTAGGTGTGTATATGTTAATCTCTTGATTGGTCTTCATTTAGGTGTGTTTATATAGAAACAATTGGATTAGTTCACATATATTTGTTAATTTTAGAGCCTTTTTAATGCTCCCCATCTGTCTCTGGCTGTATCCAATATATTCGGATTCGTTTTGACACGAGTGTGAAACTTCATGTATTCCGATTGGCTGATGTTTGTCTGACGCTAACTAAAGGACATATCTAATTGATTCTCATGTGGGTGTGAATTTTGGGACCTTCTTATTGGTTCATATTTGGGTGTGGCTAAACTTTCGATATCTAATTAGTTCACATATATTTGTTAATTTTAAAGCTTTTTCAATGCTCGTCATCTGTTTCTGGCTGTATCTAATACATTCGGAATCATTTTGACGAGAGTGTCAAACTTTATGTATTCTGATTGGCTGATATTTGTCTGACGCTAACGAAGTCACATGGCTAATTGGTTTTCAAGTGGGTGTGAATTTTGAACTCTTCCCATTGTCTCATATTTGGGTGTGGCTAAACATTGGATATTCTAATTGATTCGAATGTGGGTGTGTATATGTTAATCTCTTGATTGGTCTTCATTTAGGTGTGTATATGTTAATCTCTTGATTGGTCTTCATTTAGTTGTGTTTATATAGAAACAATTGGATTAGTTCACACATATTTGTTAATTTTAGAGCCTTTTTTATGCTCCCCATCTGTCACTTGCTGTATCCAATACATTCGGACTCGTTTTGACAAGAGTAAGAAACTTCATGTATTCCAATTGGCTGATGTTTGTCTGACGCTAACTAAAGGACATATCTAATTAATTCTCATGTGGGTGTGAATTTTGGGACGTTCTTATTGGTTCATATTTGGTTTTGGCTAAACTTTCGATATTCTAATTGGTTCACATATATTTGTTAATTTTAAAGCTTTTCAATGCTCCTCATCTGTTTCTGGCTGTATCTAATACATTCGGATTCGTTTTACCGAGAGTGTGAAAATTTATGTATTCTGATTGGCTGACATTTGTCTGAAGCTAACGAAGGCGTCTAATTGGTTTTCACGTGGGTGTGAATTTTGAACTCTTCCCATTGGCTCATATTTGGGTGTGGCTAAACATTGGACATTCTAATTGATTCGCATGTGGGTGTGTATATGTTAATCTCTTGATTGGGCTTCATTTAGGTGTGTTTATGTAGAAAAAAGGATTAGTTCACACATATTTGTTAATTTTAGAGCCTTTTTATGCTCCCCATCTATCTCTGGCTGCATCCAATACATCCGTACTCGTTTTGACGAGAGTGTGAAACTTCATGTATTCCGATTGGCTGAAGTTTGTCTGACGCTAACTAAAGGACATATCTAGTTGATTCTCATGTGGGTGTGAATTTTGGGACCTTCTTATTGGTTCATATTTGGGTGTGGCTAAACATTGGATATTCTAATTGATTCGAATGTGGGTGTGTATATGTTAATCTCTTGATTGGTCTTCATTTAGGTGTGTATATGTTAATCTCTTTTATGCCTTTTTTATGCTCCCCATCTATCTCTGGCTGCATCCAATACATCCGTACTCGTTTTGACGAGAGTGTGAAACTTCATGTATTCCGATTGGCTGAAGTTTGTCTGACGCTAACTAAAGGACATATCTAGTTGATTCTCATGTGGGTTTGAATTTTGGGACCTTCTTATTGGTTCATATTTGGGTGTGGCTAAACTTTCGATATTTTAATTAGTTCACCTGTATTTGTTAATTTCAAAGCTTTTTCAATGCTCCTCATCTGTTTCTGGCTGTATGTAATACTTTCGGATTCGTTTTGACGAGAGTGTGAAACTTTATGTATTCTGATTGGCTGATATTTGTCTGACGCTAACGAGGGCACATGTCTAATTGGTTTTCACGTGGGTGTGAATTTTGGACCCTTCACATTGGCTCATATTTGGGTGTGGCTAAACATTGGATATTCTAATTGATTCGCATGTGGGTGTGTATATGTTAATCTCTTGATTGGTCTTCATTTAGGTGTGTTTATATAGAAACAATTGGATTAGTTCACTCATATTTGTTAATTTTAGAGCCTTTTTAATGCTCCCCATCTGTCCCTTGCTGTATCCAATACATTCTGATTCGTTTTGACAAGAGTGTGAAACTTCATGTATTCAGATTGGCTGAAATTTGTCTGACGCTAACTAAAGGACATATCGAATTGATTCTCATGTGGGTGTGAAACTTGGGACCTTCTTATTGGTTCCTATTTGGGTGTGGCTAAACTTTCGTTATTCTAATTGGTTCACATATATTTGTTAATTTTAAAGCTTTTTCAATGCTCCTCATCTGTTTCTGGCTGTATCTAATACTTTCAGATTCGTTTTGACGAGAGTGTGAAACTTTATGTATTCTGATTGGCTGATATTTGTCTGACGCTAACGAGGGCACATGTCTAATTGGTTTCCTCGTGGGTGTGAATTTTGGACCCTTCCCATTGGCTCATATTTGGGTGTAGCTAAACATTGGATATTCTATTTGATTCGCATGTGGGTGTGAAATTTGGGACCTTCTTATTGGTTCATATTTGGGTGTGGCTAAACTTTCGATATTTTAATTAGTTCACCTGTATTTGTTAATTTTAAAGCTTTTTCAATGCTCCTCATCTGTTTCTGGCTGTATGTAATACTTTCGGATTCGTTTTGACGAGAGTGTGAAACTTTATGTATTCTGATTGGCTGATATTTGTCTGACGCTAACGAGGGCACATGTCTAATTGGTTTTCACGTGGGTGTGAATTTTGGACCCTTCCCATTGGCTCATATTTGGGTGTGGCTAAACATTGGATATTCTAATTGATTCGCATGTGGGTGTGTATATGTTAATCTCTTGATTGGTCTTCATTTAGGTGTGTTTATATAGAAACAATTGGATTAGATCACACATATTTGTTAATTTTAGAGCCTTTTTAATGCTCCCCATCTGTCTCTTGCTATATCCAATACATTCTGATTCGTTTTGACAAGAGTGTGAAACTTCATGTATTCCGATTGGCTGATGTTTGTCTGACGCTAACTAAAGGACATATCTAATTGATTCTCATGTGAGTGTGAATTTTGGGACCTTCTTATTGGTTCATATTTGGGTGTGGCTAAACTTTCGATATTCTAATTGGCTCACATATATTTATTAATTTTAAAGCTTTTTCAATGCTCCCCATCTGTCTCTGGCTGTATCCAATACATTCGGATTCGTTTTGACGAGAGTGTGAAACTTCATGTATTCCGATTGACTGATGTTTGTCTGACGCTAACTAAAGGACATATCTAATTGATTCTCATGTGGGTGTGAATTTTGGGACCTTCTTATTGGTTCATATTTTGGTGTGGCTAAACTTTCTATATTCTAATTGGTTCACATATATTTGTTAATTTTAAAGCTTTTTCAATGCTCCTCATCTGTTTCTGGCTGTATCTAATACATTCGGATTCGTTTTGACGAGAGTGTCAAACTTTATGTATTTGATTGGCTGATATTTGTCTGACGCTAACGAAGTCACATGGCTAATTGGTTTTCACGTGGGTGTGAATTTTGAACCCTTCCCATTGGCTCATATTTGGGTGAGGCTAAACATTGGATATTCTAATTGATTCTCATGTGGGTGTGTATATGTTAATCTCTTGATTGGTCTTCATTTAGGTGTGTATATGTTAATCTCTTGATTGGTCTTCATTTAGGTGTCTTTATATAGAAACAATTGGATTAGTTCACACATATTTGTTAATTTTAGAGCCTTTTTAATGCTCCCCATCTGTCTCTGGCTGTATCCAATACATTCGGATTCGTTTTGACAAGAGTGTGAAACTTCATGTATTCCGATTGGCTGATGTTTGTCTGACGCTAACTATAGGACATATCTAATTGATTCTCATGTGGGTGTGAATTTTGGGACCTTCTTATTGGTTCATATTTGGTTGTGGCTAAACTATCGATATTCTAATTGGTTCACATATATTTGTTAATTTTAAGCCTTTTCAATGCTCCTCATCTGTTTCTGGCTGTATCTAATACATTCGGATTCGTTTTAACGAGGGTGTGAAACTTTATGTATTCTGATTGGCTAACATTTGTCTGACGCAAACGAAGGCACATGTCTAATTGGTTTTCACGTGGGTGTGAATTTTGGACTCTTCCCATTGGCTCATACTTGGGTGTGGCTAAACATTGAATATTCTAATTGATTCGCATGTGGGTGTGTATATGTTAATTTCTTGATTGGTCTTCATTTAGGTGTGTTTATGTAGAAAAATTGGATTAGATCACACATATTTGTTAATTTTAGAGCTTTTTTATGCTCCCCATCAGTCTCTGGCTGTATCCAATACATTCTGATTCTTTTTGACAAGAGTGTGAAACTTCATGTATTCCGATTGGCTGATGTTTGTCTGAGGCTAACTAAAGGACATATGTAATTGATTCTCATGTGGGTGTGAATTTTGGGACCTTCTTATTGGTTCATATTAAGTTGTGGCTAAACTTTCGATATTCTAATTGGTTCACATATATTTGTTAATTTTAAAGCTTTTTCAATGCACCTCATCTGTTTCTGGCTGTATCTAATACATTCGGATTCGTTTTGACGAGAGTGTGAAACTTTATGTATTCTGATTGGCTGATATTTGTCTGACGCTAACGAGGGCATATGTCTAAATGGTTTTCACGTGGGTGTGAATTTTGGACCCTTCCCATTGGCTCATATTTGGGTGTGGCTAAACATTGGATATTCTAATTCATTCGCATGTGGGTGTGTGTATGTTAATCTCTTGATTGGTCTTCATTTAGGTGTGTTTATATAAAAACAATTAGATCAGTTCACACATATTTGTTAATTTTAGAGCCTTTTTTATGCTCCCCATCTCTCTTGCTGTATCCAATACATCCGGATTCGTTTTGACAAGAGTGTGAAACTTCATGTATTCCGATTGGCTGAAGTTTGTCTGACGCTAACTAAAGGACATATCTAATTGATTCTCATGTGGGTGTGAATTTTGGGACCTTCTTATTGGTTCATATTTGGGTGTGGCTAAACTTTCGATAATCTAATTAGTTCACATATATTTGTTAATTTTAAAGCTTTTTCAATGCTCGTCATCTGTTTCTGGCTGTATCTAATACATTCGGAATCATTTTGACGAGAGTGTCAAACTTTATGTATTCTGATTGGCTGATCTTTGTCTGACGCTAACGAAGTCACATGGCTAATTGGTTTTCAAGTGGGTGTGAATTTTGAACTCTTCCCATTGTCTCATATTTGGGTGTGGCTAAACATTGGATATTCTAATTGATTCGCACGTGGGTGTGTATATGTTAATCTCTTGATTGGTCTTCATTTAGGGTGTATATGTTAATCTCTTGATTGGTCTTCATTTAGTGTGTTTATATAGAAACAATTGGATTAGTTCACACATATTTGTTAATTTTAGAGCCTTTTTAATGCTCCCCATCTGTCTCTGGCTGTATCCAATACATTCTGATTCGTTTTGACACGAGTGTGAAACTTCATGTATTCCGATTGGCTGATGTTTGTCTGACGCTAACTAAAGGACTTATCTAATTGATTCTCATGTGGGTGTGAATTTTGGGACCTTCTTATTGGTTCATATTTGGGTGTGGCTAAACTTTCGATATTCTAATTGGTTCACATATATTTGTTAATTTTAAAGCTTTTTCGATGCTCCTCATCTGTTTCTGGCTGTATCTAATACATTCGGATTCGTTTTGACGAGAGTGTGAAACTTTATGTATTCTGATTGGCTGATATTTGTTTGACGCTAACGAGGGCACATGTCTAATTGGTTTTCACGTGGGTGTGAATTTTGGACCCTTCCCATTGGCTCATATTTGGGTGTGGCTAAACATTGGATATTCTAATTCATTCGCATGTGGGTGTGTGTATGTTAATCTCTTGATTGGTCTTCATTTAGGTGTGTTTATATAAAAACAATTAGATTAGTTCACACATATTTGTTAATTTTAGAGCCTTTTTTATGCTCCCCATCTCTCTCTTGCTGTATCCAATACATCCGAATTCGTTTTGACAAGAGTGTGAAACTTCATGTATTCCGATTGGCTGATGTTTGTCTGACGCTAACTAAAGGACATATCTAATTAATTCTCATGTGGGTGTGAATTTTGGGACGTTCTTATTGGTTCATATTTGGTTGTGGCTAAACTTTCGATATTCTAATTGGTTCACATATATTTGTTAATTTTAAAGCCTTTTCAATGCTCCTCATCTGTTTCTGGCTGTATCTAATACATTCGGATTCGTTTTGACGAGTGTGAAACTTTATGTATTCTGATTGGCTAACATTTGTCTGACGCAAACGAAGGCACATGTCTAATTGGTTTTCACGTGGGTGTGAATTTTGGACTCTTCCCATTGGCTCACATTTGGGTGTGGCTAAACATTGGATATTCTAATTGATTCGCATGTGGGTGTGTATATGTTAATCTCTTGATTGGTCTTCATTTAGGTGTGTTTATGTAGAAACAATTGGATTAGATCACACACATTTGTTAATTTTAGAGCCTTTTTAATGCTCCCCATCAGTCTCTGGCTGTATCCAATACATTCTGATTCGTTTTGACAAGAGTGTGAAACTTCATGTATTCTGATTGGCTGATGTTTGTCTGACGCTAACTAAAGGACATATCTAATTGATTGTCATGTGGGTGTGAATTTTGGGACCTTCTTATTGGTTCATATTTGGGTGTGGCTAAACTTTCGATATTCTAATTAGTTCACATATATTTGTTAATTTTAAAGCTTTTTCAATGCTCGTCATCTGTTTCTGGCTATATCTAATACATTCGGATTCGTTTTGACGAGAGTGTGAAACTTTATGTATTCTGATTGGCTGATATTTGTCTGACGCGAAAGAAGTCACATGGCTAATTGGTTTTTCACGTGGTGTGAATTTTGGACCCTCCCCATTGGCTCATATTTGGGTGTGGCTAAACATTGGATATTCTAATTGATTCGCATGTGGGTGTGTATAGTTAATCTCTTGATTGGTCTTCATTTAGGTGTGTATATGTTAATCTCTTGATTGGTCTTCATTTAGGTGTGTATATGTAATCTTTTGATTGGTCTTCATTTAGGTGTCTTTATATAGAAACAATTGGATTAGTTCACACATATTTGTTATTTTAGAGCATTTTAATGCTCCCCATCTGTCTCTGCTGTATCCTATACATCCGATTCGTTTTGACAAGAGTGTGAAACTTCATGTATTCCGATTGGCTGAAGTTTGTCTGACGCTAACTAAAGGACATATCTAATTGATTCTCATGTGGGTGTGAATTTTGGGACCTTCTTATTGGTTCATATTTGGGTGTGGTTAACTTTCGATATTCTAATTAGTTCACATATATTGTTAATTTTAAAGCTTTTTCAATGCTCGTCATCTGTTTCTGGCTGTATCTAATACATTCGGAATCGTTTTGACGAGAGTGTCAAACTTTATGTATTCTGATTGGCTGATATTTGTCTGACGCTAAAGAAGTCACATGGCTAATTGGTTTTCACGTGGGTGTGAATTTTGAAACCTTCCCATTGCCTCATATTTGGGTGTGGCTAAACATTGGATATTCTAATTGATTCGCATGTGGGTGTGTATATGTTAATCTCTTGATTGGTCTCATTTAGGTGTGTATATGTTAATCTCTTGATTGGTCTTCATTTAGGTGTCTTTATATAGAAACAATTGGATTAGTTCACACATATTTGTTAATTTTAGAGCCTTTTTAATGCTCCCATCTGTCTCTGGCTGTATCCAATACATTCGATTCGTTTTGACAAGAGTGTGAAACTTCATGTATTCCGATTGGCTGATGTTTGTCTGACGCTAACTATAGGACATATCTAATTGATTCTCATGTGGGTGTGAATTTTGGGACCTTCTTATTGGTTCATATTTGGTTGTGGCTAAACTTTCGATATTCTAATTGGTTCACATATATTTGTTAATTTAAAGCCTTTTCAATGCTCCTCATCTGTTTCTGACTGTATCTAATACATTCGGATTCGTTTTAACGAGGGTGTGAAACTTTATGTATTCTGATTGGCTAACATTTGTCTGACGCAAACGAAGGCACATGTCTAATTGGTTTTCACGTGGGTGTGAATTTTGGACTCTTCCATTGGCTCATACTTGGGTGTGGCTAAACATTGGATATTCTAATTGATTCGCATGTGGGTGTGTATATGTTAATCTCTTGATTGGTCTTCATTTAGGTGTGTTTATGTAGAAACAATTGGATTAGATCACACATATTTGTTAATTTTAGAGCCTTTTTTATGCCCCATCTGTCTCTGGCTGTATCCAATACATTCTGATTCGTTTGAAAAGAGTGTGAAACTTCATGTATTCCGATTGGCTGATGTTTGTCTGACGCTAACTGAAGGACATATCTAATTGATTGTCATGTGGGTGTGAATTTTGGGACCTTCTTATTGGTTTATATTTGGGTGTGGCTAAACTTTCGATATTCTAATTGGTTCACATATATTAGTTAATTTTAAAGCTTTTTCAATGCTCCTCATCTGTTTCTGGCTATATCTAATACATTCGGATTCGTTTTGACGAGAGTGTGAAACTTTATGTATTCTGATTGGCTGATATTTGTCTGACGCTAACGAAGGCACATGTCTAATTGGTTTTCACATGTGTGTGAATTTTGGACCCTCCCATTGGCTCATATTGGGTTGGCTAAACATTGGATATTCTAATTCATTCGCATGTGGGTGTGTATATGTTAATCTCTTGATTGGTCTTCATTTAGGTGTGTTATATAGAGACAATTGGATTAGTTCACACATATTTGTTAATTTTAGAGCCTTTTTTATGCTCCCCATCTGTCTCTTGCTGTATCCTATACATCCGGATTCGTTTTGACAAGAGTGTGAAACTTCATGTATTCGATTGGCTGAAGTGAAGTTGTCTGACGCTAACTAAAGGACATATCTAATGATTCTCATTGTGGGTGTGAATTTTGGGTCCTTCTTATTGGTTCATATTTGGGTGTGGCTAAACTTTCGATATTCTAATTAGTTCATATATTTGTTAATTTTAAAGCTTTTTCAATGCTCGTCATCTGTTCTGGCTGTATCTAATACATTCGGAATCGTTTTGACGAGAGTGTCAAACTTTATGTATTCTGATTGGCTGATATTTGTCTGACGCTAAAGAAGTCACATGGCTAATTGGTTTTCACGTGGGTGTGAAGTTTGAAACCTTCCATTGCCTCATATTTGGGTGTGGCTAAACATTGGATATTCTAATTGATTCGCATGTGGGTGTGTATATGTTAATCTCTTGATTGGTCTTCATTTAGGTGTATATGTTAATCTCTTGATTGGTCTTCATTTAGGTGGTTTATATAGAAACAATTGGATTAGTTCACATATATTTGTTAATTTTAGAGCCTTTTTAATGCTCCCCATCTCTCTCTTGCTGTATCTAATACATTCGGATTCGTTTACCGAGAGTGTGAAACTTTATGTATTCTGATTGGCTGACATTTGTCTGAAGCTAACGAGGCGTCTAATTGGTTTTCACGTGGGTGTGAATTTTGGACTCTTCCCATTGGCTCATATTTGGGTGTGGCTAAACATTGGACATTCTAATTGATTCGCATGTGGGTGTGTATATGTTAATCTTGATTGGGCTTCATTTAGGTGTGTTTATGTAGAAAAAATTGGATTAGTTCACACATATTTGTTAATTTTAGAGCCTTTTTATGCTCCCCATCTATCTCTGGCTGCATCCAATACATCCGTACTCGTTTTGACGAGAGTGTGAAACTTCATGTATTCCGATTGGCTGAAGTTTGTCTGACCTAACTAAAGGACATATCTAGTTGATTCTCATGTGGGTGTGAATTTTGGGACCTTCTTATTGGTTCATATTTGGGTGTGGCTAAACATTGGATATTCTAATTGATTCGAATGTGGGTGTGTATATGTTAATCTCTTGATTGGTCTTCATTTAGGTGTGTATATGTAATCTCTTGATTGGTCTTCATTTAGTTGTGTTTATATAGAAAAATTGGATTAGTTCACACATATTGTCTGCATCCAATACATCCGTTCACACATATTTGGCTGCATCCAATACATCCGTACTCGTTTTGACGAGAGTGTGAAACTTCATGTATTCCGATTTGCTGAAGTTTGTCTGACGCTAACTAAAGGACATATCTAGTTGATTCTCAGTGGGTGTGAATTTTGGGACCATCTTATTGGTTCATATTTGGGTGTGGCTAAACATTGGATATTCTAATTGATTCGAATGTGGGTGTGTATATGTTAATCTCTTGATTGGTCTTCATTTAGGTGTGTATATGTTAATCTCTTTTATGCCTTTTTTATGCTCCCAATCTATCTCTGGCTGCATCAATATATCCGTACTCGTTTTGACGAAAGTGTGAAACTTCATGTATTCCGATTGGCTGAAGTTTGTCTGACGCTAACTAAAGGACATATCTAGTTGATTCTCATGTGGGTGTGAATTTTGGGACCTTCTTATTGGTTCATATTTGGGTGTGGCTAAACATTGGATATTCTAATTGATTCGAATGTGGGTGTGTATATGTTAATCTCTTGATTGGTCTTCATTTAGGTGTGTATATGTTAATCTCTTATATGCCTTTTTTATGCTCCCCATCTATCTTGGCTGCATCCAATACATCCGTACTCGTTTGACGAGAGTGTGAAACTTCATGTATTCCGATTGGCTGAAGTTTGTCTGACGCTAACTAAAGGACATATCTAGTTGATTCTCATGTGGGTTTGAATTTTGGGACCTTCTTATTGGTTCATATTTGGGTGTGGCTAAACTTTCGATATTTTAATTAGTTCACCTGTATTTGTTAATTTCAAAGCTTTTTCAATGCTCCTCATCTGTTTCTGGCTGTATGTAATACTTTCGGATTCGTTTGACGAGAGTGTGAAACTTTATGTATTCTGATTGGCTGATATTTGTCTGACGCTAACGAGGGCACATGTCTAATTGGTTTTCACGTGGGTGTGAATTTTGGACCCTTCACATTGGCTCATATTTGGGTGTGGCTAAACATTGGATATTCTAATTGATTCGCATGTGGGTGTGTATATGTTAATCTCTTGATTGGTCTTCATTTAGGTGTGTTTATATAGAAACAATTGGATTAGTTCACTCATATTTGTTAATTTTAGAGCCTTTTTAATGCTCCCCATCTGTCCTTGCTGTATCCAATACATTCTGATTCGTTTTGACAAGAGTGTGAAACTTCATGTATTCAGATTGGCTGAAATTTGTCTGACGCTAACTAAAGGACATATCGAATTGATTCTCATGTGGGTGTGAAACTTGGGACCTTCTTATTGGTTCCTATTTGGGTGTGGCTAAACTTTCGTTATTCTAATTGGTTCACATATATTTGTTAATTTAAAGCTTTTTCAATGCTCCTCATCTGTTTCTGGCTGTATCTAATACTTTCAGATTCGTTTTGACGAGAGTGTGAAACTTTATGTATTCTGATTGGCTGATTTGTCTGACGCTAACGAGGGCACATGTCTATTGGTTTCCTCGTGGGTGTGAATTTTGGACCTTCCCATTGGCTCATATTTGGGTGTAGCTAAACATTGGATATTCTATTTGATTCGCATGTGGGGTGAAATTTGGGACCTTCTTATTGGTTCATATTTGGGTGTGGCTAAACTTTCGATATTTAATTAGTTCACTATATTTGTTAATTTTAAAGCTTTTTCAATGCTCCTCATCTGTTTCTGGCTGTATCTAATACATTCGGATTCGTTTTGACGAGAGTGTGAAACTTTATGTATTCTGATTGGCTGATATTTGTCTGACGCTAAAGAGGGCACATGTCTAATTGGTTTTCACGTGGGTGTGAATTTTGGACCCTTCCCATTGGCTCATATTTGGGTGTGGCTAAACATTGGATATTCTAATTCATTCGAATGTGGGTGTGTGTATGTTAATCTCTTGATTGGTCTTCATTTAGGTGTGTTTATATAGAAAACAATTAGATTAGTTCACACATATTTGTTAATTTTAGAGCCTTTTTATGCTCCCCATCTCTCTCTGCTGTATCCAATACATCCGGATTCGTTTTGACAAGAGTGTGAAACTTCATGTATTCCGATTGGCTGAAGTTTGTCTGACGCTAACTAAAGGACATATCTAATTGATTCTCATGTGGGTGTGAATTTTGGGACCTTCTTATTGGTTCATATTTGGGTGTGGCTAAACTTTCGATATCTAATTGGTTCACATATATTTGTTAATTTTAAAGCTTTTTCAATGCTCTCATCTGTTTCTGGCTGTATCTAATACATTCGGATCGTTTTGACGAGAGTGTCAAACTTTATGTATTCTGATTGGCTGATATTTGTCTGACGCTAACGAAGTCACATGGCTAATTGGTTTTCAGTGGGTGTGAATTTTGACTCTTCCCATTGCTCATATTTGGGTGTGGCTAAACATTGGATATTCTAATTGATTCGCATGTGGGTGTGTATATGTTAATCTCTTGATTGGTCTTCATTTAGGTGTGTATATGTTAATCTCTTGATTGGTCTTCATTTAGTTGTGTTTATATAGAAACAATTGGATTAGTTCACACATATTTGTTAATTTTAGAGCCTTTTTATGCTCCCATCTGTCCTTGCTGTATCCAATACATTCGGACTCGTTTTGACAAGAGTGAAACTTCATGTATTCCGATTGGCTGATGTTTGTCTGACGCTAACTAAAGGACATATCTAATTGATTCTCATGTGGGTGTGAATTTTGGGACCTTCTTATTGGTTCATATTTGGTTGGCTAAACTTTCGATATTCTAATTGGTTCACATATATTTGTTAATTTTAAAGCCTTTTCAATGCTCCTCATCTGTTTCTGGCTGTATCTAATACATTCGGATTCGTTTTACGAGAGTGTGAAATTTATGTATTCTGATTGGCTGACATTTGTCTGAGCAAACGAAGGCGTCTAATTGGTTTTCACGTGGGTGTGAATTTTGGACTCTTCCCATTGGCTCATATTTGGGTGTGGCTAAACATTGGACATTCTAATTGATTCGCATGTGGGTGTGTATATGTTAATCTCTTGATTGGCTTCATTTAGGTGTGTTTATGTAGAAAAATTGGATTAGTTCACACATTGTTAATTTTAGAGCCTTTTTATGCTCCCCATCTCTCTGGCTGTATCCAATACATCGTATTCGTTTTGACGAGAGTGTGAAACTTCATGTATTCCGATTGGCTGAAGTTTGTCTGACGCTAACTAAAGGACATATCTAATTGATTGTCATGTGGGTGTGAATTTTGGGACCTTCTTATTGGTTCATATTTGGGTGTGGCTAAACTTTCGATATTCTAATTAGTTCACATATATTTGTTAATTTTAAAGCTTTTTCAATGCTCGTCATTTGTTTCTGGCTGTATCTAATACATTCGGAATCGTTTTGACGAGAGTGTCAAACTTTATGTATTCTGATTGGCTGATATTTGTCTGACGCTAAAGAAGTCACATGGCTAATTGGTTTTCACGTTGGTGTGAATTTTGAACCCTTCCCATTGGCTCATATTTGGGTGTGGCTAAACATTGGATATTCTAATTGATTCGCATGTGGGTGTGTATATGTTAATCTCTTGATTGGTCTTCATTTAGGTGTGTATATGTTAATCTCTTGATTGGTCTTCATTTAGGTGTGTATATGTTAATCTCTTGATTGGTCTTCATTTAGGTGTCTTTATATAGAAACAATTGGATTAGTTCACACATATTTGTTAATTTTAGAGCCTTTTTAATGCTCCCCATCTGTCTCTGGCTGTATCCAATACATTCGGATTCGTTTTGACAAGAGTGTGAAACTTCATGTATTCCGATTGGCTGATGTTTGTCTGACGCTAACTATAGGACATATCTAAATGATTCTCATGTGGGTGTGAATTTTGGGACCTTCTTATTGGTTCATATTTGGTTGTGGCTAAACTTTCGATATTCTAATTGGTTCACATATATATGTTAATTTTAAAGCCTTTTCAATGCTCCTCATCTGTTTCTGGCTGTATCTAATACATTCGGATTCGTTTTAACGAGGGTGTGAAACTTTATGTATTCTGATTGGCTAACATTTGTCTGACGCAAACGAAGGCACATGTCTAATTGGTTTTCACGTGGGTGTGAATTTTGGACTCTTCCCATTGGCTCATACTTGGGTGTGGCTAAACATTGGATATTCTAATTGATTCGCATGTGGGTGTGTATATGTTAATCTCTTGATTGGTCTTCATTTAGGTGTGTTTATGTAGAAACAATTGGATTAGATCACACATATTTGTTAATTTTAGAGCCTTTTTTATGCTCCCCATCTGTCTCTGGCTGTATCCAATACATTCTGATTCGTTTTGACAAGAGTGTGAAACTTCATGTATTCCGATTGGCTGATGTTTGTCTGACGCTAACTAAAGGACATATCTAATTGATTGTCATGTGGGTGTGAATTTTGGGACCTTCTTATTGGTTTATATTTGGGTGTGGCTAAACTTTCGATATTCTAATTGGTTCACATATATTAGTTAATTTTAAAGCTTTTTCAATGCTCCTCATCTGTTTCTGGCTATATCTAATACATTCGGATTCGTTTTGACGAGAGTGTGAAACTTTATGTATTCTGATTGGCTGATATTTGTCTGACGCTAACGAAGGCACATGTCTAATTGGTTTTCACGTGTGTGTGAATTTTGGACCCTTCCCATTGGCTCATATTTGGGTATGGCTAAACATTGGATATTCTAATTCATTCGCATGTGGGTGTGTATATGTTAATCTCTTGATTGGTCTTCATTTAGGTGTGTTTATATAGAGACAATTGGATTAGTTCACACATATTTGTTAATTTTAGAGCCTTTTTTATGCTCCCCATCTGTCTCTTGCTGTATCCTATACATCCGGATTCGTTTTGACAAGAGTGTGAAACTTCATGTATTCCGATTGGCTGAAGTTTGTCTGACGCTAACTAAAGGACATATCTAATTGATTCTCATGTGGGTGTGAATTTTGGGACCTTCTTATTGGTTCATATTTGGGTGTGGCTAAACTTTCGATATTCTAATTAGTTCACATATATTTGTTAATTTTAAAGCTTTTTCAATGCTCGTCATCTGTTTCTGGCTGTATCTAATACATTCGGAATCGTTTTGACGAGAGTGTCAAACTTTATGTATTCTGATTGGCTGATATTTGTCTGACGCTAAAGAAGTCACATGGCTAATTGGTTTTCACGTGGGTGTGAATTTTGAAACCTTCCCATTGCCTCATATTTGGGTGTGGCTAAACATTGGATATTCTAATTGATTCGCATGTGGGTGTGTATATGTTAATCTCTTGATTGGTCTTCATTTAGGTGTGTATATGTTAATCTCTTGATTGGTCTTCATTTAGGTGTGTTTATATAGAAACAATTGGATTAGTTCACATATATTTGTTAATTTTAGAGCCTTTTTAATGCTCCCCATCTGTCTCTGGCTGTATCCAATATATCGGATTCGTTTTGACACGAGTGTGAAACTTCATGTATTCCGATTGGCTGATGTTTGTCTGACGCTAACTAAAGGACATATCTAATTGATTCTCATGTGGGTGTGAATTTTGGGACCTTCTTATTGGTTCATATTTGGGTGTGGCTAAACTTTCGATAATCTAATTAGTTCACATATATTTGTTAATTTTAAAGCTTTTTCAATGCTCGTCATCTGTTTCTGGCTGTATCTAATACATTCGGAATCATTTTGACGAGAGTGTCAAACTTTATGTATTCTGATTGGCTGATATTTGTCTGACGCTAACGAAGTCACATGGCTAATTGGTTTTCAAGTGGGTGTGAATTTTGAACTCTTCCCATTGTCTCATATTTGGGTGTGGCTAAACATTGGATATTCTAATTGATTCGAATGTGGGTGTGTATATGTTAATCTCTTGATTGGTCTTCATTTAGGTGTGTATATGTTAATCTCTTGATTGGTCTTCATTTAGTTGTGTTTATATAGAAACAATTGGATTAGTTCACACATATTTGTTAATTTTAGAGCCTTTTTTATGCTCCCCATCTGTCACTTGCTGTATCCAATACATTCGGACTCGTTTTGACAAGAGTAAGAAACTTCATGTATTCCAATTGGCTGATGTTTGTCTGACGCTAACTAAAGGACATATCTAATTAATTCTCATGTGGGTGTGAATTTTGGGACGTTCTTATTGGTTCATATTTGGTTTGGCTAAACTTTCGATATTCTAATTGGTTCACATATATTTGTTAATTTTAAAGCTTTTCAATGCTCCTCATCTGTTTCTGGCTGTATCTAATACATTCGGATTCGTTTTACGAGAGTGTGAAATTTATGTATTCTGATTGGCTGACATTTGTCTGAAGCTAACGAAGGCGTCTAATTGGTTTTCACGTGGGTGTGAATTTTGGACTCTTCCCATTGGCTCATATTTGGGTGTGGCTAAACATTGGACATTCTAATTGATTCGCATGTGGGTGTGTATATGTTAATCTCTTGATTGGGCTTCATTTAGGTGTGTTTATGTAGAAAAATTGGATTAGTTCACACATATTTGTTAATTTTAGAGCCTTTTTTATGCTCCCCATCTATCTCTGGCTGCATCCAATACATCCGTACTCGTTTTGACGAGAGTGTGAAACTTCATGTATTCCGATTGGCTGAAGTTTGTCTGACGCTAACTAAAGGACATATCTAGTTGATTCTCATGTGGGTGTGAATTTTGGGACCTTCTTATTGGTTCATATTTGGGTGTGGCTAAACATTGGATATTCTAATTGATTCGAATGTGGGTGTGTATATGTTAATCTCTTGATTGGTCTTCATTTAGGTGTGTATATGTTAATCTCTTGATTGGTCTTCATTTAGTTGTGTTTATATAGAAACAATTGGATTAGTTCACACATATTTGTCTGCATCCAATACATCCATTCACACATATTTGGCTGCATCCAATACATCCGTACTCGTTTTGACGCGAGTGTGAAACTTCATGTATTCCGATTGGCTGAAGTTTGTCTGACGCTAACTAAAGGACATATCTAGTTGATTCTCATGTGGGTGTGAATTTTGGGACCTTCTTATTGGTTCATATTTGGGTGTGGCTAAACATTGGATATTCTAATTGATTCGAATGTGGGTGTGTATATGTTAATCTCTTGATTGGTCTTCATTTAGGTGTGAATATGTTAATCTCTTTTATGCCTTTTTTATGCTCCCCATCTATCTCTGGCTGCAACCAATACATCCGTACTCGTTTTGACGAGAGTGTGAAACTTCATGTATTCCGATTGGCTGAAGTTTGTCTGACGCTAACTAAAGGACATATCTAGTTGATTCTCATGTGGGTTTGAATTTTGGGACCTTCTTATTGGTTCATATTTGGGTGTGGCTAAACTTTCGATATTTTAATTAGTTCACCTGTATTTGTAAATTTCAAAGCTTTTTCAATGCTCCTCATCTGTTTCTGGCTGTATGTAATACTTTCGGATTCGTTTTGACGAGAGTGTGAAACTTTATGTATTCTGATTGGCTGATATTTGTCTGACGCTAACGAGGGCACATGTCTAATTGGTTTTCACGTGGGTGTGAATTTTGGACCCTTCACATTGGCTCATATTTGGGTGTGGCTAAACATTGGATATTCTAATTGATTCGCATGTGGGTGTGTATATGTTAATCTCTTGATTGGTCTTCATTTAGGTGTGTTTATATAGAAACAATTGGATTAGTTCACTCATATTTGTTAATTTTAGAGCCTTTTTAATGCTCCCCATCTGTCCCTTGCTGTATCCAATACATTCTGATTCGTTTTGACAAGAGTGTGAAACTTCATGTATTCAGATTGGCTGAAATTTGTCTGACGCTAACTAAAGGACATATCGAATTGATTCTCATGTGGGTGTGAAACTTGGGACCTTCTTATTGGTTCCTATTTGGGTGTGGCTAAACTTTCGTTATTCTAATTGGTTCACATATTTGTTAATTTTAAAGCTTTTTCAATGCTCCTCATCTGTTTCTGGCTGTATCTAATACTTTCAGATTCGTTTTGACGAGAGTGTGAAACTTTATGTATTCTGATTGGCTGATTTGTCTGACGCTAACGAGGGCACATGTCTAATTGGTTTCCTCGTGGGTGTGAATTTTGGACCCTTCCCATTGGCTCATATTTGGGTGTAGCTAAACATTGGATATTCTATTTGATTCGCATGTGGGTGTGAAATTTGGGACCTTCTTATTGGTTCATATTTGGGTGTGGCTAAACTTTCGATATTTTAATTAGTTCACCTGTATTTGTTAATTTTAAAGCTTTTTCAATGCTCCTCATCTGTTTCTGGCTGTATGTAATACTTTCGGATTCGTTTTGACGAGAGTGTGAAACTTTATGTATTCTGATTGGCTGATATTTGTCTGACGCTAACGAGGGCACATGTCTAATTGGTTTTCACGTGGGTGTGAATTTTGGACCCTTCCCATTGGCTCATATTTGGGTGTGGCTAAACATTGGATATTCTAATTGATTCGCATGTGGGTGTGTATATGTTAATCTCTTGATTGGTCTTCATTTAGGTGTGTTTATATAGAAACAATTGGATTAGATCACACATATTTGTTAATTTTAGAGCCTTTTTAATGCTCCCCATCTGTCTCTTGCTATATCCAATACATTCTGATTCGTTTTGACAAGAGTGTGAAACTTCATGTATTCCGATTGGCTGATGTTTGTCTGACGCTAACTAAAGGACATATCTAATTGATTCTCATGTGGTGTGAATTTTGGGACCTTCTTATTGGTTCATATTTGGGTGTGGCTAAACTTTCGATATTCTAATTGGCTCACATATATTTATTAATTTTAAAGTTTTTCAATGCTCCCCATCTGTCTCTGGCTGTATCCAATACATTCGGATTCGTTTTGACGAGAGTGTGAAACTTCATGTATTCCGATTGACTGATGTTTGTCTGACGCTAACTAAAGGACATATCTAATTGATTCTCATGTGGGTGTGAATTTTGGGACCTTCTTATTGGTTCATATTTGGTGTGGCTAAACTTTCTATATTCTAATTGGTTCACATATATTTGTTAATTTTAAAGCTTTTTCAATGCTCCTCATCTGTTTCTGGCTGTATCTAATACATTCGGATTCGTTTTGACGAGAGTGTCAAACTTTATGTATTTGATTGGCTGATATTTGTCTGACGCTAACGAAGTCACATGGCTAATTGGTTTTCACGTGGGTGTGAATTTTGACCCTTCCCATTGGCTCATATTTGGGTGAGGCTAAACATTGGATATTCTAATTGATTCTCATGTGGGTGTGTATATGTTAATCTCTTGATTGGTCTTCATTTAGGTGTGTATATGTTAATCTCTTGATTGGTCTTCATTTAGGTGTCTTTATATAGAAACAATTGGATTAGTTCACACATATTTGTTAATTTTAGAGCCTTTTTAATGCTCCCCATCTGTCTCTGGCTGTATCCAATACATTCGGATTCGTTTTGACAAGAGTGTGAAACTTCATGTATTCCGATTGGCTGATGTTTGTCTGACGCTAACTATAGGACATATCTAATTGATTCTCATGTGGGTGTGAATTTTGGGACCTTCTTATTGGTTCATATTTGGTTGTGGCCAATTTCGATATTCTAATTGGTTCACATATATTTGTTAATTTTAAAGCCTTTTCAATGCTCCTCATCTGTTTCTGGCTGTATCTAATACATTCGGATTCGTTTTAACGAGGGTGTGAAACTTTATGTATTCTGATTGGCTAACATTTGTTGACGCAAACGAAGGCACATGTCTAATTGGTTTTCACGTGGGTGTGAATTTTGGACTCTTCCCATTGGCTCATACTTGGGTGTGGCTAAACATTGAATATTCTAATTGATTGCGCATGTGGGTGTGTATATGTTAATTCTTGATTGGTCTTCATTTAGGTGTGTTTATGTAGAAACAATTGGATTAGATCACACATATTTGTTAATTTTAGAGCTTTTTTATGCTCCCCATCTGTCTCTGGCTGTATCCATACATTCTGATTTTTTTGACAAGAGTGTGAAACTTCATGTATTCCGATTGGCTGATGTTTGTCTGAGGCTAACTAAAGGACATATGTAATTGATTCTCATGTGGGTGTGAATTTTGGGACCTTCTTATTGGTTTCATATTAAGTTGTGGCTAAACTTTCGATATTCTAATTGGTTCACATATATTTGTTAATTTAAAGCTTTTTCAATGCCTCATCTGTTTCTGGCTGTATCTAATACATTCGGAATCGTTTTGACGAGAGTGTCAAACTTTATGTATTCTGATTGGCTGATATTTGTCTGACGCTAACGAAGTCACATGGCTAATTGGTTTTCACGTGGGTGTGAATTTTGAACCTTCCCATTGCCTCATATTTGGGTGTGCTAAACATTGGATATTCTAATTGATTCGCACGTGGGTGTGTATATGTTAATCTCTTGATTGGTCTTCATTTAGGTGTGTATATGTTAATCTCTTGATTGGTCTTCATTTAGGTGTGTTTATATAGAAACAATTGGATTAGTTCACACATATTTGTTAATTTTAGAGCCTTTTTAATGCTCCCCATCTGTCTCTGGCTGTATCCAATACATTCGGATTCGTTTTGACACGAGTGTGAAACTTCATGTATTCCGATGGCTGATGTTTGTCTGACGCTAACTAAAGGACATATCTAATTGATTCTCATGTGGGTGTGAATTTTGGACCTTCTTATTGGTTCATATTTGGGTGTGGCTAAACTTTCGATATTCTAATTAGTTCACATATATTTGTTAATTTTAAAGCTTTTTCAATGCTCCTCATCTGTTTCTGGCTGTATCTAATACATTCGGATTCGTTTTGACGAGAGTGTGAAACTTTATGTATTCTGATTGGCTGATATTGTTTGACGCTAAGAAGCACATGTCTAATTGGTTTTCACGTGGGTGTGAATTTTGGACCTTCCCATTGGCTCATATTTGGGTGTGGCTAAACATTGGATATTCTAATTGATTCGCATGTGGGTGTGTGTATGTTAATCTCTTGATTGGTCTTCATTTAGGTGTGTGTTTATATAAAAACAATTAGATTAGTTCACACATATTTGTTAATTTTAGGCCTTTTTTATGCTCCCCATCTGTCTCTGCTGTATCCAATACATCCGATTCGTTTTGACAAGAGTGTGAAACTTCATGTATTCCGATTGGCTGATGTTTGTCTGACGCTAACTAAAGGACATATCTAATTAATTCTCATGTGGGTGTGAATTTTGGGACTTCTTATTGGTTCATATTTGGTGTGGCTAAACTTTCGATATTCTAATTGGTTCACATATATTTGTTAATTTTAAAGCTTTTCAATGCTCCTCATCTGTTTCTGGCTGTATCTAATACATTCGGATTCGTTTTGACGAGTGTGAAACTTTATGTATTCTGATTGGCTGACATTTGTCTGACGCAAACGAAGGCACATGTCTAATTGGTTTTCACGTGGGTGTGAATTTTGGACTCTTCCCATTGGCTCACATTTGGGTGTGGCTAAACATTGGATATCTAATTGATTCGCATGTGGGTGTGTATATGTTAATCTCTTGATTGGTCTTCATTTAGTGTGTTGTGTTTATGTAGAAACAATTGGATTAGTTCACACACATTTGTTAATTTTAGAGCCTTTTTAATGCTCCCCATCTGTCTCTGGCTGTATCCAATACATTCTCATTCGTTTTGACAAGAGTGTGAAACTTCATGTATTCTGATTGGCTGATGTTTGTCTGACGCTAACTAAAGGACATATCTAATTGATTGTCATGTGGGTGTGAATTTTGGGACCTTCTTATTGGTTCATATTTGGGTGTGGCTAAACTTTCGATATTCTAATTAGTTCACATATATTTGTTAATTTTAAAGCTTTTTCAATGCTCGTCATCTGTTTCTGGCTGTATCTAATACATTCGGATTCGTTTTGACGAGTGTGTGAAACTTTATGTATTCTGATTGGCTGATATTTGTCTGACGCTAAAGAAGTCACATGGCTAATTGGTTTTCACGTTGGTGTGAATTTTGAACCCTTCCCATTTGGCTCATATTTGGGTGTGGCTAAACATTGGATATTCTAATTGATTCGCATGTGGGTGTGTATATGTTAATCTCTTGATTGGTCTTCATTTAGGTGTGTATATGTTAATCTCTTGATTGGTCTTCATTTAGGTGTATATGTTAATCTTTGATTGGTCTTCATTTAGGTGTCTTTATATAGAAACAATTGGATTAGTTCACACATATTTGTTAATTTTAGAGCCTTTTTAATGCTCCCCATCTGTCTCTGGCTGTATCCAATACATTCGGATTCGTTTTGACAAGAGTGTGAAACTTCATGTATTCCGATTGGCTGAGTTTGTCTGACGCTAACTAAAGGACATATCTAATTGATTCTCATGTGGGTGTGAATTTTGGGACCTTCTTATTGGTTCATATTTGGGTGTGGCTAAACTTTCGATATTCTAATTGGTTCACATATATTTGTTAATTTTAAAGCTTTTTCAATGCTCCTCATCTGTTTCTGGCTGTATCTAATACATTCGGATTCGTTTTGACGAGAGTGTCAAACTTTATGTATTCTGATTGGCTGATATTTGTCTGACGCTAAGAGCACATGTCTAATTGGTTTTCACGTGGGTGTGAATTTTGACCCTTCCCATTGCTCATATTTGGGTGTGGCTAAACATTGGATATTCTAATTGATTCGCATGTGGGTGTGTATTGTTAATCTCTTGATTGGTCTTCATTTACGTGTGTATATGTTAATCTCTTGATTGGTCTTCATTTAGTTGTGTTTATATAGAAACAATTGGATTAGTTCACACATATTTCTTAATTTTAGAGCCTTTTTAATGCTCCCCATCTGTCTCTGGCTGTATCCAATACATTCTGATTCGTTTTGACAAGAGTGTGAAACTTCATGTATTCCGATTGGCTGATGTTTGTCTGACGCTAACTATAGGACATATCTAATTGATTCTCATGTGGGTGTGAATTTTGGGACCTTCTTATTGGTTCATATTTGGTTGTGGCTAAACTTTCGATATTCTAATTGGTTCACATATATTTGTTAATTTTAAAGCCTTTTCAATGCTCCTCATCTGTTTCTGACTGTATCTAATACATTCGGATTCGTTTTAACGAGGGTGTGAAACTTTATGTATTCTGATTGGCTAACATTTGTCTGACGCAAACGAAGGCACATGTCTAATTGGTTTTCACGTGGGTGTGAATTTTGGACTCTTCCCATTGGCTCATACTTGGGTGTGGCTAAACATTGGATATTCTAATTGATTCGCATGTGGGTGTGTATATGTTAATCTCTTGATTGGTCTTCATTTAGGTGTGTTTATGTAGAAACAATTGGATTAGATCACACATATTTGTTAATTTTAGAGCCTTTTTTATGCTCCCCATCTGTCTCTGGCTGTATCCAATACATTCTGATTCGTTTTGACAAGAGTGTGAAACTTCATGTATTCCGATTGGCTGATGTTTGTCTGACGCTAACTGAAGGACATATCTAATTGATTGTCATGTGGGTGTGAATTTTGGGACCTTCTTATTGGTTTATATTTGGGTGTGGCTAAACTTTCGATATTCTAATTGGTTCACATATATTAGTTAATTTTAAAGCTTTTTCAATGCTCCTCATCTGTTTCTGGCTATATCTAATACATTCGGATTCGTTTTGACGAGAGTGTGAAACTTTATGTATTCTGATTGGCTGATATTTGTCTGACGCTAACGAAGGCACATGTCTAATTGGTTTTCACGTGTGTGTGAATTTTGGACCCTTCCCATTGGCTCATATTTGGGTTGGCTAAACATTGGATATTCTAATTCATTCGCATGTGGGTGTGTATATGTTAATCTCTTGATTGGTCTTCATTTAGGTGTGTTTATATAGAGACAATTGGATTAGTTCACACATATTTGTTAATTTTAGAGCCTTTTTTATGCTCCCCATCTGTCTCTTGCTGTATCCTATACATCCGGATTCGTTTTGACAAGAGTGTGAAACTTCATGTATTCCGATTGGCTGAAGTTTGTCTGACGCTAACTAAAGGACATATCTAATTGATTCTCATGTGGGTGTGAATTTTGGGTCCTTCTTATTGGTTCATATTTGGGTGTGGCTAAACTTTCGATATTTTAATTAGTTCACATATATTTGTTAATTTTAAAGCTTTTTCAATGCTCGTCATCTGTTTCTGGCTGTATCTAATACATTCGGAATCGTTTTGACGAGAGTGTCAAACTTTATGTATTCTGATTGGCTGATATTTGTCTGACGCTAAAGAAGTCACATGGCTAATTGGTTTTCACGTGGGTGTGAATTTTGAAACCTTCCCATTGCCTCATATTTGGGTGTGGCTAAACATTGGATATTCTAATTGATTCGCATGTGGGTGTGTATATGTTAATCTCTTGATTGGTCTTCATTTAGGTGTGTATATGTTAATCTCTTGATTGGTCTTCATTTAGGTGTGTTTATATAGAAACAATTGGATTAGTTCACATATTTGTTAATTTTAGAGCCTTTTTAATGCTCCCCATCTGTCTCTGGCTGTATCCAATATATTCGGATTCGTTTTGACACGAGTGTGAAACTTCATGTATTCCGATTGGCTGATGTTTGTCTGACGCTAACTAAAGGACATATCTAATTGATTCTCATGTGGGTGTGAATTTTGGGACCTTCTTATTGGTTCATATTTGGGTGTGGCTAAACTTTCGATAATCTAATTAGTTCACATATATTTGTTAATTTTAAAGCTTTTTCAATGCTCGTCATCTGTTTCTGGCTGTATCTAATACATTCGGAATCATTTTGACGAGAGTGTCAAACTTTATGTATTCTGATTGGCTGATATTTGTCTGACGCTAACGAAGTCACATGGCTAATTGGTTTTCAAGTGGGTGTGAATTTTGAACTCTTCCCATTGTCTCATATTTGGGTGTGGCTAAACATTGGATATTCTAATTGATTCGAATGTGGGTGTGTATATGTTAATCTCTTGATTGGTCTTCATTTAGGTGTGTATATGTTAATCTCTTGATTGGTCTTCATTTAGTTGTGTTTATATAGAAACAATTGGATTAGTTCACACATATTTGTTAATTTTAGAGCCTTTTTTATGCTCCCCATCTGTCACTTGCTGTATCCAATACATTCGGACTCGTTTTGACAAGAGTAAGAAACTTCATGTATTCCAATTGGCTGATGTTTGTCTGACGCTAACTAAAGGACATATCTAATTAATTCTCATGTGGGTGTGAATTTTGGGACGTTCTTATTGGTTCATATTTGGTTTTGGCTAAACTTTCGATATTCTAATTGGTTCACATATATTTGTTAATTTTAAAGCCTTTTCAATGCTCCTCATCTGTTTCTGGCTGTATCTAATACATTCGGATTCGTTTTACCGAGAGTGTGAAAATTTATGTATTCTGATTGGCTGACATTTGTCTGAAGCTAACGAAGGCGTCTAATTGGTTTTCACGTGGGTGTGAATTTTGAACTCTTCCCATTGGCTCATATTTGGGTGTGGCTAAACATTGGACATTCTAATTGATTCGCATGTGGGTGTGTATATGTTAATCTCTTGATTGGGCTTCATTTAGGTGTGTTTATGTAGAAAAAATTGGATTAGTTCACACATATTTGTTAATTTTAGAGCCTTTTTTATGCTCCCCATCTATCTCTGGCTGCATCCAATACATCCGTACTCGTTTTGACGAGAGTGTGAAACTTCATGTATTCCGATTGGCTGAAGTTTGTCTGACGCTAACTAAAGGACATATCTAGTTGATTCTCATGTGGGTGTGAATTTTGGGACCTTCTTATTGGTTCATATTTGGGTGTGGCTAAACATTGGATATTCTAATTGATTCGAATGTGGGTGTGTATATGTTAATCTCTTGATTGGTCTTCATTTAGGTGTGTATATGTTAATCTCTTTTATGCCTTTTTTATGCTCCCCATCTATCTCTGGCTGCATCCAATACATCCGTACTCGTTTTGACGAGAGTGTGAAACTTCATGTATTCCGATTGGCTGAAGTTTGTCTGACGCTAACTAAAGGACATATCTAGTTGATTCTCATGTGGGTGTGAATTTTGGGACCTTCTTATTGGTTCATATTTGGGTGTGGCTAAACTTTCGATATTTTAATTAGTTCACCTGTATTTGTTAATTTCAAAGCTTTTTCAATGCTCCTCATCTGTTTCTGGCTGTATGTAATACTTTCGGATTCGTTTTGACGAGAGTGTGAAACTTTATGTATTCTGATTGGCTGATATTTGTCTGACGCTAACGAGGCACATGTCTAATTGGTTTTCACGTGGGTGTGAATTTTGGACCCTTCACATTGGCTCATATTTGGGTGTGGCTAAACATTGGATATTCTAATTGATTCGCATGTGGGTGTGTATATGTTAATCTCTTGATTGGTCTTCATTTAGGTGTGTTTATATAGAAACAATTGGATTAGTTCACTCATATTTGTTAATTTTAGAGCCTTTTTAATGCTCCCCATCTGTCCCTTGCTGTATCCAATACATTCTGATTCGTTTTGACAAGAGTGTGAAACTTCATGTATTCAGATTGGCTGAAATTTGTCTGACGCTAACTAAAGGACATATCTAATTGATTCTCATGTGGGTGTGAAACTTGGGACCTTCTTATTGGTTCCTATTTGGGTGTGGCTAAACTTTCGTTATTCTAATTGGTTCACATATATTTGTTAATTTTAAAGCTTTTTCAATGCTCCTCATCTGTTTCTGGCTGTATCTAATACTTTCAGATTCGTTTTGACGAGAGTGTGAAACTTTATGTATTCTGATTGGCTGATATTTGTCTGACGCTAACGAGGGCACATGTCTAATTGGTTTCCTCGTGGGTGTGAATTTTGGACCCTTCCCATTGGCTCATATTTGGGTGTAGCTAAACATTGGATATTCTATTTGATTCGCATGTGGGTGTGAAATTTGGGACCTTCTTATTGGTTCATATTTGGGTGTGGCTAAACTTTCGATATTTTAATTAGTTCACCTGTATTTGTTAATTTTAAAGCTTTTTCAATGCTCCTCATCTGTTTCTGGCTGTATGTAATACTTTCGGATTCGTTTTGACGAGAGTGTGAAACTTTATGTATTCTGATTGGCTGATATTTGTCTGACGCTAACGAGGGCACATGTCTAATTGGTTTTCACGTGGGTGTGAATTTTGGACCCTTCCCATTGGCTCATATTTGGGTGTGGCTAAACATTGGATATTCTAATTGATTCGCATGTGGGTGTGTATATGTTAATCTCTTGATTGGTCTTCATTTAGGTGTGTTTATATAGAAACAATTGGATTAGATCACACATATTTGTTAATTTTAGAGCCTTTTTAATGCTCCCCATCTGTCTCTTGCTATATCCAATACATTCTGATTCGTTTTGACAAGAGTGTGAAACTTCATGTATTCCGATTGGCTGATGTTTGTCTGACGCTAACTAAAGGACATATCTAATTGATTCTCATGTGAGTGTGAATTTTGGGACCTTCTTATTGGTTCATATTTGGGTGTGGCTAAACTTTCGATATTCTAATTGGCTCACATATATTTATTAATTTTAAAGCTTTTTCAATGCTCCCCATCTGTCTCTGGCTGTATCCAATACATTCGGATTCGTTTTGACGAGAGTGTGAAACTTCATGTATTCCGATTGACTGATGTTTGTCTGACGCTAACTAAAGGACATATCTAATTGATTCTCATGTGGGTGTGAATTTTGGGACCTTCTTATTGGTTCATATTTTGGTGTGGCTAAACTTTCTATATTCTAATTGGTTCACATATATTTGTTAATTTTAAAGCTTTTTCAATGCTCCTCATCTGTTTCTGGCTGTATCTAATACATTCGGATTCGTTTTGACGAGAGTGTCAAACTTTATGTATTTGATTGGCTGATATTTGTCTGACGCTAACGAAGTCACATGGCTAATTGGTTTTCACGTGGGTGTGAATTTTGAACCCTTCCCATTGGCTCATATTTGGGTGAGGCTAAACATTGGATATTCTAATTGATTCTCATGTGGGTGTGTATATGTTAATCTCTTGATTGGTCTTCATTTAGGTGTGTATATGTTAATCTCTTGATTGGTCTTCATTTAGGTGTCTTTATATAGAAACAATTGGATTAGTTCACACATATTTGTTAATTTTAGAGCCTTTTTAATGCTCCCCATCTGTCTCTGGCTGTATCCAATACATTCGGATTCGTTTTGACAAGAGTGTGAAACTTCATGTATTCCGATTGGCTGATGTTTGTCTGACGCTAACTAAAGGACATATCTAATTGTTCTCATGTGGGTGTGAATTTTGGGACCTTCTTATTGGTTCATATTTGGGTGTGGCTAAACTTTCGATATTCTAATTGGTTCACATATATTTGTTAATTTTAAAGCTTTTCAATGCTCCTCATCTGTTTCTGGCTGTATCTAATACATTCGGATTCGTTTTAACGAGGTGTGAAACTTTATGTATTCTGATTGGCTAACATTTGTCTGACGCAACGAAGGCACATGTCTAATTGGTTTTCACGTGGGTGTGAATTTTGGACTCTTCCCATTGGCTCATATTGGGTGTGGCTAAACATTGATATTCTAATTGATTCGCATGTGGTGTGTATATGTTAATCTCTTGATTGGTCTTCATTTAGGTGTGTTTATGTAGAAAAAATTGGATTAGATCACACATATTTGTTAATTTTAGAGCTTTTTTATGCTCCCCATCTGTCTCTGGCTGTATCCAATACATTCTGATTCTTTTTGACAAGAGTGTGAAACTTCATGTATTCCGATTGGCTGATGTTTGTCTGAGGCTAACTAAAGGACATATCTAATTGATTCTCATGTGGGTGTGAATTTTGGGACCTTCTTATTGGTTCATATTGGGTGTGGCTAAACTTTCGATATTCTAATTGGTTCACATATATTTGTTAATTTTAAAGCTTTTTCAATGCACCTCATCTGTTTCTGGCTGTATCTAATACATTCGGATTCGTTTTGACGAGAGTGTGAAACTTTATGTATTCTGATTGGCTGATATTTGTCTGACGCTAACGAGGCATGTCTAAATGGTTTTCACGTGGGTGTGAATTTTGGACCCTTCCCATTGGCTCATATTTGGGTGTGGCTAAACATTGGATATTCTAATTCATTCGCATGTGGGTGTGTGTATGTTAATCTCTTGATTGGTCTTCATTTAGGTGTGTTTATATAAAACAATTAGATTAGTTCACACATATTTGTTAATTTTAGAGCCTTTTTTATGCTCCCCATCTCTCTCTGCTGTATCCAATACATCCGGATTCGTTTTGACAAGAGTGTGAAACTTCATGTATTCCGATTGGCTGAAGTTTGTCTGACGCTAACTAAAGGACATATCTAATTGATTCTCATGTGGGTGTGAATTTTGGGACCTTCTTATTGGTTCATATTTGGGTGTGGCTAAACTTTCGATAATCTAATTAGTTCACATATATTTGTTAATTTTAAAGCTTTTTCAATGCTCGTCATCTGTTTCTGGCTGTATCTAATACATTCGGAATCATTTTGACGAGAGTGTCAAACTTTATGTATTCTGATTGGCTGATCTTTGTCTGACGCTAACGAAGTCACATGGCTAATTGGTTTTCAAGTGGGTGTGAATTTTGAACTCTTCCCATTGTCTCATATTTGGGTGTGGCTAAACATTGGATATTCTAATTGATTCGCACGTGGGTGTGTATATGTTAATCTCTTGATTGGTCTTCATTTAGGGTGTATATGTTAATCTCTTGATTGGTCTTCATTTAGGTGTGTTTATATAGAAACAATTGGATTAGTTCACACATATTTGTTAATTTTAGAGCCTTTTTAATGCTCCCCATCTGTCTCTGGCTGTATCCAATACATTCTGATTCGTTTTGACACGAGTGTGAAACTTCATGTATTCCGATTGGCTGATGTTTGTCTGACGCTAACTAAAGGACTTATCTAATTGATTCTCATGTGGGTGTGAATTTTGGGACCTTCTTATTGGTTCATATTTGGGTGTGGCTAAACTTTCGATATTCTAATTGGTTCACATATATTTGTTAATTTTAAAGCTTTTTCGATGCTCCTCATCTGTTTCTGGCTGTATCTAATACATTCGGATTCGTTTTGACGAGAGTGTGAAACTTTATGTATTCTGATTGGCTGATATTTGTTTGACGCTAACGAGGGCACATGTCTAATTGGTTTTCACGTGGGTGTGAATTTTGGACCCTTCCCATTGGCTCATATTTGGGTGTGGATAAACATTGGATATTCTAATTCATTCGCATGTGGGTGGTGTATGTTAATCTCTTGATTGGTCTTCATTTAGGTGTGTTTATATAAAAACAATTAGATTAGTTCACACATATTTGTTAATTTTAGAGCCTTTTTTATGCTCCCCATCTCTCTCTGCTGTATCCAATACATCCGATTCGTTTTGACAAGAGTGTGAAACTTCATGTATTCCGATTGGCTGATGTTTGTCTGACGCTAACTAAAGGACATATCTAATTAATTCTCATGTGGGTGTGAATTTTGGGACGTTCTTTTGGTTCATATTTGGTTGTGGCTAAACTTTCGATATTCTAATTGGTTCACATATATTTGTTAATTTTAAAGCCTTTTCAATGCTCCTCATCTGTTTCTGGCTGTATCTAATACATTCGGATTCGTTTTGACGAGTGTGAAACTTTATGTATTCTGATTGGCTAACATTTGTCTGACGCAAACGAAGGCACATGTCTAATTGGTTTTCACGTGGGTGTGAATTTTGGACTCTTCCCATTGGCTCACATTTGGGTGTGGCTAAACATTGGATATCTAATTGATTCGCATGTGGGTGTGTATATGTTAATCTCTTGATTGGTCTTCATTTAGGTGTGTTTATGTAGAAACAATTGGATTAGATCACACACATTTGTTAATTTTAGAGCCTTTTTAATGCTCCCCATCAGTCTCTGGCTGTATCCAATACATTCTCATTCGTTTTGACAAGAGTGTGAAACTTCATGTATTCTGATTGGCTGATGTTTGTCTGACGCTAACTAAAGGACATATCTAATTGATTGTCATGTGGGTGTGAATTTTGGGACCTTCTTATTGGTTCATATTTGGGTGTGGCTAAACTTTCGATATTCTAATTAGTTCACATATATTTGTTAATTTTAAAGCTTTTTCAATGCTCGTCATCTGTTTCTGGCTATATCTAATACATTCGGATTCGTTTTGACGAGAGTGTGAAACTTTATGTATTCTGATTGGCTGATATTTGTCTGACGCTAAAGAAGTCACATGGCTAATTGGTTTTCACGTTGGTGTGAATTTTGGACCCTCCCCATTGGCTCATATTTGGGTGTGGCTAAACATTGGATATTCTAATTGATTCGCATGTGGGTGTGTATATGTTAATCTCTTGATTGGTCTTCATTTAGGTGTGTATATGTTAATCTCTTGATTGGTCTTCATTTAGGTGTGTATATGTTAATCTTTTGATTGGTCTTCATTTAGGTGTCTTTATATAGAAACAATTGGATTAGTTCACACATATTTGTTAATTTTAGAGCATTTTTAATGCTCCCCATCTGTCTCTTGCTGTATCCTATACATCCGGATTCGTTTTGACAAGAGTGTGAAACTTCATGTATTCCGATTGGCTGAAGTTTGTCTGACGCTAACTAAAGGACATATCTAATTGATTCTCATGTGGGTGTGAATTTTGGGACCTTCTTATTGGTTCATATTTGGGTGTGGCTAAACTTTCGATATTCTAATTAGTTCACATATATTTGTTAATTTTAAAGCTTTTTCAATGCTCGTCATCTGTTTCTGGCTGTATCTAATACATTCGGATCGTTTTGACGAGAGTGTCAAACTTTATGTATTCTGATTGGCTGATATTTGTCTGACGCTAAAGAAGTCACATGGCTAATTGGTTTTCACGTGGGTGTGAATTTTGAAACCTTCCCATTGCCTCATATTTGGGTGTGGCTAAACATTGGATATTCTAATTGATTCGCATGTGGGTGTGTATATGTTAATCTCTTGATTGGTCTTCATTTAGGTGTGTATATGTTAATCTCTTGATTGGTCTTCATTTAGGTGTCTTTATATAGAAACAATTGGATTAGTTCACACATATTTGTTAATTTTAGAGCCTTTTTAATGCTCCCCATCTGTCTCTGGCTGTATCCAATACATTCGGATTCGTTTTGACAAGAGTGTGAAACTTCATGTATTCCGATTGGCTGATGTTTGTCTGACGCTAACTATAGGACATATCTAATTGATTCTCATGTGGGTGTGAATTTTGGGACCTTCTTATTGGTTCATATTTGGTTGTGGCTAAACTTTCGATATTCTAATTGGTTCACATATATTTGTTAATTTTAAAGCCTTTTCAATGCTCCTCATCTGTTTCTGACTGTATCTAATACATTCGGATTCGTTTTAACGAGGGTGTGAAACTTTATGTATTCTGATTGGCTAACATTTGTCTGACGCAAACGAAGGCACATGTCTAATTGGTTTTCACGTGGGTGTGAATTTTGGACTCTTCCCATTGGCTCATACTTGGGTGTGGCTAAACATTGGATATTCTAATTGATTCGCATGTGGGTGTGTATATGTTAATCTCTTGATTGGTCTTCATTTAGGTGTGTTTATGTAGAAACAATTGGATTAGATCACACATATTGTTAATTTTAGAGCCTTTTTTATGCTCCCCATCTGTCTCTGGCTGTATCCAATACATTCTGATTCGTTTTGACAAGAGTGTGAAACTTCATGTATTCCGATTGGCTGATGTTTGTCTGACGCTAACTGAAGGACATATCTAATTGATTGTCATGTGGGTGTGAATTTTGGGACCTTCTTATTGGTTTATATTTGGGTGTGGCTAAACTTTCGATATTCTAATTGGTTCACATAATTAGTTAATTTTAAGCTTTTTCAATGCTCCTCATCTGTTTCTGGCTATATCTAATACATTCGGATTCGTTTTGACGAGAGTGTGAAACTTTATGTATTCTGATTGGCTGATATTTGTCTGACGCTAACGAAGGCACATGTCTAATTGGTTTTCACATGTGTGTGTGAATTTTGGACCCTTCCCATTGGCTCATATTTGGGTTGGCTAAACATTGGATATTCTAATTCATTCGCATGTGGGTGTGTATATGTTAATCTCTTGATTGGTCTTCATTTAGGTGTGTTTATATAGAGACAATTGGATTAGTTCACACATATTTGTTAATTTTAGAGCCTTTTTTATGCTCCCCATCTGTCTCTTGCTGTATCCTATACATCCGGATTCGTTTGACAAGAGTGTGAAACTTCATGTATTCCGATTGGCTGAAGTTTGTCTGACGCTAACTAAAGGACATATCTAATTGATTCTCATGTGGGTGTGAATTTTGGGTCCTTCTTATTGGTTCATATTTGGGTGTGGCTAAACTTTCGATATTCTAATTAGTTCACATATATTTGTTAATTTTAAAGCTTTTTCAATGCTCGTCATCTGTTTCTGGCTGTATCTAATACATTCGGAATCGTTTTGACGAGAGTGTCAAACTTTATGTATTCTGATTGGCTGATATTTGTCTGACGCTAAAGAAGTCACATGGCTAATTGGTTTTCACGTGGGTGTGAAGTTTGAAACCTTCCCATTGCCTCATATTTGGGTGTGGCTAAACATTGGATATTCTAATTGATTCGCATGTGGGTGTGTATATGTTAATCTCTTGATTGGTCTTCATTTAGGTGTGTATATGTTAATCTCTTGATTGGTCTTCATTTAGGTGTGTTTATATAGAAACAATTGGATTAGTTCACATATATTTGTTAATTTTAGAGCCTTTTTAATGCTCCCCATCTCTCTCTTGCTGTATCTAATACATTCGGATTCGTTTTACCGAGAGTGTGAAACTTTATGTATTCTGATTGGCTGACATTTGTCTGAAGCTAACGAAGGCGTCTAATTGGTTTTCACGTGGGTGTGAATTTTGGACTCTTCCCATTGGCTCATATTTGGGTGTGGCTAAACATTGGACATTCTAATTGATTCGCATGTGGGTGTGTATATGTTAATCTCTGATTGGGCTTCATTTAGTGTGTTATGTAGAAAAAATTGGATTAGTTCACACATATTTGTTAATTTTAGAGCCTTTTTATGCTCCCCATCTATCTCTGGCTGCATCCAATACATCCGTACTCGTTTTGACGAGAGTGTGAAACTTCATGTATTCCGATTGGCTGAAGTTTGTCTGACCCTAACTAAAGGACATATCTAGTTGATTCTCATGTGGGTGTGAATTTTGGGACCTTCTTATTGGTTCATATTTGGGTGTGGCTAAACATTGGATATTCTAATTGATTCGAATGTGGGTGTGTATATGTTAATCTCTTGATGGTCTTCATTTAGGTGTGTATATGTAATCTCTTGATTGGTCTTCATTTAGTTGTGTTTATATAGAAACAATTGGATTAGTTCACACATATTTGTCTGCATCCAATACATCCGTTCACACATATTTGGCTGCATCCAATACATCCGTACTCGTTTTGACGAGAGTGTGAAACTTCATGTATTCCGATTTGCTGAAGTTTGTCTGACGCTAACTAAAGGACATATCTAGTTGATTCTCATGTGGGTGTGAATTTTGGGACCATATTATTGGTTCATATTTGGGTGTGGCTAAACATGGATATTCTAATTGATTCGAATGTGGGTGTGTATATGTTAATCTCTTGATTGGTCTTCATTTAGGTGTGTATATGTTAATCTCTTTTATGCCTTTTTATGCTCCCAATCTATCTCTGGCTGCATCCAATATATCCGTACTCGTTTTGACGAAAGTGTGAAACTTCATGTATTCCGATTGGCTGAAGTTGTCTGACGCTAACTAAAGGACATATCTAGTTGATTCTCATGTGGGTGTGAATTTTGGGACCTTCTTATTGGTTCATATTTGGGTGTGGCTAAACATTGGATATTCTAATTGATTCGAATGTGGGTGTGTATATGTTAATCTCTTGATTGGTCTTCATTTAGGTGTGTATATGTTAATCTCTTATATGCCTTTTTTATGCCCCCATCTATCTCTGGCTGCATCCAATACATCCGTACTCGTTTGACGAGAGTGTGAAACTTCATGTATTCCGATTGGCTGAAGTTTGTCTGACGCTAACTAAAGGACATATCTAGTTGATTCTCATGTGGGTTTGAATTTTGGGACCTTCTTATTGGTTCATATTTGGGTGTGGCTAAACTTTCGATATTTTAATTAGTTCACCTGTATTTGTTAATTTCAAAGCTTTTCAATGCTCCTCATCTGTTTCTGGCTGTATGTAATACTTTCGGATTCGTTTTGACGAGAGTGTGAAACTTTATGTATTCTGATTGGCTGATATTTGTCTGACGCTAACGAGGGCACATGTCTAATTGGTTTTCACGTGGGTGTGAATTTTGGACCCTTCACATTGGCTCATATTTGGGTGTGGCTAAACATTGGATATTCTAATTGATTCGCATGTGGGTGTGTATATGTTAATCTCTTGATTGGTCTTCATTTAGGTGTGTTTATATAGAAACAATTGGATTAGTTCACTCATATTTGTTAATTTTAGAGCCTTTTTAATGCTCCCCATCTGTCCCTTGCTGTATCCAATACATTCTGATTCGTTTTGACAAGAGTGTGAAACTTCATGTATTCAGATTGGCTGAAATTTGTCTGACGCTAACTAAAGGACATATCGAATTGATTCTCATGTGGGTGTGAAACTTGGGACCTTCTTATTGGTTCCTATTTGGGTGTGGCTAAACTTTCGTTATTCTAATTGGTTCATATATTTGTTAATTTTAAAGCTTTTTCAATGCTCCTCATCTGTTTCTGGCTGTATCTAATACTTTCAGATTCGTTTTGACGAGAGTGTGAAACTTTATGTATTCTGATTGGCTGATATTTGTCTGACGCTAACGAGGGCACATGTCTAATTGGTTTCCTCGTGGGGTGTGAATTTTGGACCCTTCCCATTGGCTCATATTTGGGTGTAGCTAAACATTGGATATTCTATTTGATTCGCATGTGGGTGTGAAATTTGGGACCTTCTTATTGGTTCATATTTGGGTGTGGATAAACTTTCGATTTTAATTAGTTCACGTGTATTTGTTAATTTAAAGCTTTTTCAATGCTCCTCATCTGTTTCTGGCTGTATGTAATACTTTCGGATTCGTTTTGACGAGAGTGTGAAACTTTATGTATTCTGATTGGCTGATATTTGTCTGACGCTAAAGAGGGCACATGTCTAATTGGTTTTCACGTGGGTGTGAATTTTGGACCCTTCCCATTGGCTCATATTTGGGTGTGGCTAAACATTGGATATTCTAATTCATTCGAATGTGGGTGTGTGTATGTTAATCTCTTGATTGGTCTTCATTTAGGTGTGTTTATAAAAAACAATTAGATCAGTTCACACATATTTGTTAATTTTAGAGCCTTTTTATGCTCCCCATCTCTCTCTGCTGTATCCAATACATCCGGATTCGTTTTGACAGAGTGTGAAACTTCATGTATTCCGATTGGCTGAAGTTTGTCTGACGCTAACTAAAGGACATATCTAATTGATTCTCATGTGGTGTGAATTTTGGGACCTTCTTATTGGTTCATATTTGGGTGTGGCTAAACTTTCGATATCTAATTGGTTCACATATATTTGTTAATTTTAAAGCTTTTTCAATGCTCCTCATCTGTTTCTGGCTGTATCTAATACATTCGGATCGTTTTGACGAGAGTGTCAAACTTTATGTATTCTGATTGGCTGATATTTGTCTGACGCTAACGAAGCACATGTCTAATTGGTTTTCAAGTGGGTGTGAATTTTGACTCTTCCCATTGGCTCATATTTGGGTGTGGCTAAACATTGGATATTCTAATTGATTCGAATGTGGGTGTGTATATGTTAATCTCTTGATTGGTCTTCATTTAGGTGTGTATATGTTAATCTCTTGATTGGTCTTCATTTAGTTGTGTTTATATAGAAACAATTGGATTAGTTCACACATATTTGTTAATTTTAGAGCCTTTTTAATGCTCCCCATCTGTCTCTGCTGTATCCAATACATTCTGACTCGTTTTGACAAGAGTGTGAAACTTCATGTATTCCGATTGGCTGATGTTTGTCTGACGCTAACTAAAGGACATATCTAATTAATTCTCATGTGGGTGTGAATTTTGGGACTTCTTATTGGTTCATATTTGGGTTGGCTAAACTTTCGATATTCTAATTGGTTCACATATATTTGTTAATTTTAAAGCTTTTCAATGCCCTCATCTGTTTCTGGCTGTATCTAATACATTCGGATTCGTTTTACGAGAGTGTGAAAACTTTATGTATTCTGATTGGCTGACATTTGTCTGAGCTAACGAAGGCGTCTAATTGGTTTTCACGTGGGTGTGAATTTTGGACTCTTCCCATTGGCTCATATTTGGGTGTGGCTAAACATTGGACATTCTAATTGATTCGCATGTGGGTGTGTATATGTTAATCTCTTGATTGGGCTTCATTTAGGTGTGTTTATGTAGAAAAATTGGATTAGTTCACACATATTTGTTAATTTTAGAGCCTTTTTATGCTCCCCATTCTCTGGCTGCATCCAATACATCGATTCGTTTTGACGAGAGTGTGAAACTTCATGTATTCCGATTGGCTGAGTTTGTCTGACGCTAACTAAAGGACATATCTAATTGATTGTCATGTGGGTGTGAATTTTGGGACCTTCTTATTGGTTCATATTTGGGTGTGGCTAAACTTTCGATATTCTAATTAGTTCACATATATTTGTTAATTTTAAAGCTTTTTCAATGCTCGTCATTTGTTTCTGGCTGTATCTAATACATTCGGAATCGTTTTGACGAGAGTGTCAAACTTTATGTATTCTGATTGGCTGATATTTGTCTGACGCTAAAGAAGTCACATGGCTAATTGGTTTTCACGTTGGTGTGAATTTTGAACCCTTCCCATTGGCTCATATTTGGGTGTGGCTAAACATTGGATATTCTAATTGATTCGCATGTGGGTGTGTATATGTTAATCTCTTGATTGGTCTTCATTTAGGTGTGTATATGTTAATCTCTTGATTGGTCTTCATTTAGGTGTGTATATGTTAATCTCTTGATTGGTCTTCATTTAGGTGTCTTTATATAGAAACAATTGGATTAGTTCACACATATTTGTTAATTTTAGAGCCTTTTTAATGCTCCCCATCTGTCTCTGGCTGTATCCAATACATTCGGATTCGTTTTGACAAGAGTGTGAAACTTCATGTATTCCGATTGGCTGATGTTTGTCTGACGCTAACTATAGGACATATCTAAATGATTCTCATGTGGGTGTGAATTTTGGGACCTTCTTATTGGTTCATATTTGGTTGTGGCTAAACTTTCGATATTCTAATTGGTTCACATATATGTTAATTTTAAAGCCTTTTCAATGCTCCTCATCTGTTTCTGGCTGTATCTAATACATTCGGATTCGTTTTAACGAGGGTGTGAAACTTTATGTATTCTGATTGGCTAACATTTGTCTGACGCAAACGAAGGCACATGTCTAATTGGTTTTCACGTGGGTGTGAATTTTGGACTCTTCCCATTGGCTCATACTTGGGTGTGGCTAAACATTGGATATTCTAATTGATTCGCATGTGGGTGTGTATATGTTAATCTCTTGATTGGTCTTCATTTAGGTGTGTTTATGTAGAAACAATTGGATTAGATCACACATATTTGTTAATTTTAGAGCCTTTTTATGCTCCCCATCTGTCTCTGGCTGTATCCAATACATTCTGATTCGTTTTGACAAGAGTGTGAAACTTCATGTATTCCGATTGGCTGATGTTTGTCTGACGCTAACTAAAGGACATATCTAATTGATTGTCATGTGGGTGTGAATTTTGGGACCTTCTTATTGGTTTATATTTGGGTGTGGCTAAACTTTCGATATTCTAATTGGTTCACATATTATTAGTTAATTTTAAAGCTTTTTCAATGCTCCTCATCTGTTTCTGGCTATATCTAATACATTCGGATTCGTTTTGACGAGAGTGTGAAACTTTATGTATTCTGATTGGCTGATATTTGTCTGACGCTAACGAAGGCACATGTCTAATTGGTTTTCACGTGTGTGTGAATTTTGGACCTTCCCATTGGCTCATATTTGGTGTATGGCTAAACATTGGATATTCTAATTCATTCGCATGTGGGTGTGTATATGTTAATCTCTTGATTGGTCTTCATTTAGGTGTGTTTATATAGAGAACAATTGGATTAGTTCACACATATTTGTTAATTTTAGAGCCTTTTTTATGCTCCCCATCTGTCTCTTGCTGTATCCTATACATCCGGATTCGTTTTGACAAGAGTGTGAAACTTCATGTATTCCGATTGGCTGAAGTTTGTCTGACGCTAACTAAAGGACATATCTAATTGATTCTCATGTGGGTGTGAATTTTGGGACCTTCTTATTGGTTCATATTTGGGTGTGGCTAAACTTTCGATATTCTAATTAGTTCACATATATTTGTTATTTTAAAGCTTTTTCAATGCTCGTCATCTGTTTCTGGCTGTATCTAATACATTCGGAATCGTTTTGACGAGAGTGTCAAACTTTATGTATTCTGATTGGCTGATATTTGTCTGACGCTAAAGAAGTCACATGGCTAATTGGTTTTCACGTGGGTGTGAATTTTGAAACCTTCCCATTGCTCATATTTGGGTGTGGCTAAACATTGGATATTCTAATTGATTCGCATGTGGGTGTGTATATGTTAATCTCTTGATTGGTCTTCATTTAGGTGTGTATATGTTAATCTCTTGATTGGTCTTCATTTAGGTGTGTTTATATAGAAACAATTGGATTAGTTCACATATATTTGTTAATTTTAGAGCCTTTTTAATGCTCCCCATCTGTCTCTGGCTGTATCCAATATATCGGATTCGTTTTGACACGAGTGTGAAACTTCATGTATTCCGATTGGCTGATGTTTGTCTGACGCTAACTAAAGGACATATCTAATTGATTCTCATGTGGGTGTGAATTTTGGGACCTTCTTATTGGTTCATATTTGGGTGTGGCTAAACTTTCGATAATCTAATTAGTTCACATATATTTGTTAATTTTAAAGCTTTTTCAATGCTCGTCATCTGTTTCTGGCTGTATCTAATACATTCGGAATCATTTTGACGAGAGTGTCAAACTTTATGTATTCTGATTGGCTGATATTTGTCTGACGCTAACGAAGTCACATGGCTAATTGGTTTTCAAGTGGGTGTGAATTTTGAACTCTTCCCATTGTCTCATATTTGGGTGTGGCTAAACATTGGATATTCTAATTGATTCGAATGTGGGTGTGTATATGTTAATCTCTTGATTGGTCTTCATTTAGGTGTGTATATGTTAATCTCTTGATTGGTCTTCATTTAGTTGTGTTTATATAGAAACAATTGGATTAGTTCACACATATTTGTTAATTTTAGAGCCTTTTTTATGCTCCCCATCTGTCACTTGCTGTATCCAATACATTCGGACTCGTTTTGACAAGAGTAAGAAACTTCATGTATTCCAATTGGCTGATGTTTGTCTGACGCTAACTAAAGGACATATCTAATTAATTCTCATGTGGGTGTGAATTTTGGGACGTTCTTATTGGTTCATATTTGGTTTGGCTAAACTTTCGATATTCTAATTGGTTCACATATATTTGTTAATTTTAAAGCCTTTTCAATGCTCCTCATCTGTTTCTGGCTGTATCTAATACATTCGGATTCGTTTTACCGAGAGTGTGAAATTTATGTATTCTGATTGGCTGACATTTGTCTGAAGCTAACGAAGGCGTCTAATTGGTTTTCACGTGGGTGTGAATTTTGACTCTTCCCATTGGCTCATATTTGGGTGTGGCTAAACATTGGACATTCTAATTGATTCGCATGTGGGTGTGTATATGTTAATCTCTTGATTGGGCTTCATTTAGGTGTGTTTATGTAGAAAAAATTGGATTAGTTCACACTATTTGTTAATTTTAGAGCCTTTTTATGCTCCCCATCTATCTCTGGCTGCATCCAATACATCCGTACTCGTTTTGACGAGAGTGTGAAACTTCATGTATTCCGATTGGCTGAAGTTTGTCTGACGCTAACTAAAGGACATATCTAGTTGATTCTCATGTGGGTGTGAATTTTGGGACCTTCTTATTGGTTCATATTTGGGTGTGGCTAAACATTGGATATTCTAATTGATTCGAATGTGGGTGTGTATATGTTAATCTCTTGATTGGTCTTCATTTAGGTGTGTATATGTTAATCTCTTGATTGGTCTTCATTTAGTTGTGTTTATATAGAAACAATTGGATTAGTTCACACAT
Source organism: Bathynomus jamesi (assembly GCA_023014485.1). Lineage (NCBI taxonomy): Eukaryota > Metazoa > Arthropoda > Malacostraca > Isopoda > Cirolanidae > Bathynomus > Bathynomus jamesi. The sequence goes on along the minus strand of JAJOZX010002919.1, from coordinate 512,088 downwards.
ATTTGTCTGCATCCAATACATCCATTCACACATATTTGGCTGCATCCAATACATCCGTACTCGTTTTGACGCGAGAGTGTGAAACTTCATGTATTCCGATTGGCTGAAGTTTGTCTGACGCTAACTAAAGGACATATCTAGTTGATTCTCATGTGGTGTGAATTTTGGGACCTTCTTATTGGTTCATATTTGGGTGTGGCTAAACATTGGATATTCTAATTGATTCGAATGTGGGTGTGTATATGTTAATCTCTTGATTGGTCTTCATTTAGGTGTGAATATGTTAATCTCTTTTATGCCTTTTTTATGCTCCCATCTATCTCTGCTGCACCAATACATCCGTACTCGTTTTGACGAGAGTGTGAAACTTCATGTATTCCGATTGGCTGAAGTTTCTGACGCTAACTAAAGGACATATCTAGTTGATTCTCATGTGGGTTGAATTTTGGGACCTTCTTATTGGTTCATATTTGGGTGTGGCTAAACTTTCGATATTTTAATTAGTTCACCTGTATTTGTAATTTCAAAGCTTTTTCAATGCTCCTCATCTGTTTCTGGCTGTATGTAATACTTTCGGATTCGTTTTGACGAGAGTGTGAAACTTTATGTATTCTGATTGGCTGATATTTGTCTGACGCTAACGAGGGCACATGTCTAATTGGTTTTCACGTGGGTGTGAATTTGGACCCTTCACATTGGCTCATATTTGGGTGTGGCTAAACATTGGATATTCTAATTGATTCGCATGTGGGTGTGTATATGTTAATCTCTTGATTGGTCTTCATTTAGGTGTGTTTATATAGAAACAATTGGATTAGTTCACTCATATTTGTTAATTTTAGAGCCTTTTTAATGCTCCCCATCTGTCCCTTGCTGTATCCAATACATTCTGATTCGTTTTGACAAGAGTGTGAAACTTCATGTATTCAGATTGGCTGAAATTTGTCTGACGCTAACTAAAGGACATATCGAATTGATTCTCATGTGGGTGTGAAACTTGGGACCTTCTTATTGGTTCCTATTTGGGTGTGGCTAAACTTTCGTTATTCTAATTGGTTCACATATATTTGTTAATTTTAAAGCTTTTTCAATGCTCCTCATCTGTTTCTGGCTGTATCTAATACTTCAGATTCGTTTTGACGAGAGTGTGAAACTTTATGTATTCTGATTGGCTGATATTTGTCTGACGCTAACGAGGGCACATGTCTAATTGGTTTCCTCGTGGGTGTGAATTTTGGACCCTTCCCATTGGCTCATATTTGGGTGTAGCTAAACATTGGATATTCTATTTGATTCGCATGTGGGTGTGAATTTGGGACCTTCTTATTGGTTCATATTTGGGTGTGGCTAAACTTTCGATATTTTAATTAGTTCACCTGTATTTGTTAATTTTAAAGCTTTTTCAATGCTCCTCATCTGTTTCTGGCTGTATGTAATACTTCGGATTCGTTTTACGAGAGTGTGAAACTTTATGTATTCTGATTGGCTGATATTTGTCTGACGCTAACGAGGGCACATGTCTAATTGGTTTTCACGTGGGTGTGAATTTTGGACCCTTCCCATTGGCTCATATTTGGGTGTGGCTAAACATTGGATATTCTAATTGATTCGCATGTGGGTGTGTATATGTTAATCTCTTGATTGGTCTTCATTTAGGTGTGTTTATATAGAAACAATTGGATTAGATCACACATATTTGTTAATTTTAGAGCCTTTTTAATGCTCCCCATCTGTCTCTTGCTATATCCAATACATCTGATTCGTTTTGACAAGAGTGTGAAACTTCATGTATTCCGATTGGCTGAGTTTGTCTGACGCTAACTAAAGGACATATCTAATTGATTCTCATGTGGTGTGAATTTTGGGACCTTCTTATTGGTTCATATTTGGGTGTGGCTAAACTTTCGATATTCTAATTGGCTCACATATATTTATTAATTTTAAAGCTTTTTCAATGCTCCCCATCTGTCTCTGGCTGTATCCAATACATTCGGATTCGTTTTGACGAGAGTGTGAAACTTCATGTATTCCGATTGACTGATGTTTGTCTGACGCTAACTAAAGGACATATCTAATTGATTCTCATGTGGGTGTGAATTTTGGGACCTTCTTATTGGTTCATATTTGGTGTGGCTAAACTTTCTATATTCTAATTGGTTCACATATATTTGTTAATTTTAAAGCTTTTTCAATGCTCCTCATCTGTTTCTGGCTGTATCTAATACATTCGGATTCGTTTTGACGAGAGTGTCAAACTTTATGTATTTGATTGGCTGATATTTGTCTGACGCTAACGAAGTCACATGGCTAATTGGTTTTCACGTGGTGTGAATTTTGAACCCTTCCCATTGGCTCATATTTGGGTGTGGCTAAACATTGGATATTCTAATTGATTCTCATGTGGTGTGTATATGTTAATCTCTTGATTGGTCTTCATTTAGGTGTGTATATGTTAATCTCTTGATTGGTCTTCATTTAGGTGTTTATATAGAAACATTGGATTAGTTCACACATATTTGTTAATTTTAGAGCCTTTTTAATGCTCCCCATCTGTCTCTGGCTGTATCCAATACATTCGGATTCGTTTTGACAAGAGTGTGAAACTTCATGTATTCCGATTGGCTGATGTTTGTCTGACGCTAACTAAGGACATATCTAATTGATTCTCATGTGGGTGTGAATTTTGGGACCTTCTTATTGGTTCATATTTGGGTTGTGGCTAAACTTTCGATATTCTAATTGGTTCACATATATTTGTTAATTTTAAAGCTTTTTCAATGCTCCTCATCTGTTTCTGGCTGTATCTAATACATTCGGATTCGTTTTGACGAGGGTGTGAAACTTTATGTATTCTGATTGGCTAATTTGTCTGACGCTAACGAAGGCACATGTCTAATTGGTTTTCACGTGGGTGTGAATTTTGGACCTTCCCATTGGCTCATATTGGGTGTGGCTAAACATTGATATTCTAATTGATTCGCATGTGGGTGTGTATATGTTAATTCTTGATTGGTCTTCATTTAGGTGTGTTTATGTAGAAAAAATTGGATTAGATCACACATATTTGTTAATTTTAGAGCTTTTTTATGCTCCCCATCTCTCTGGCTGTATCCAATACATTCTTTCGTTTTGACAAGAGTGTGAAACTTCATGTATTCCGATTGGCTGATGTTTGTCTGACGCTAACTAAAGGACATATCTAATTGATTCTCATGTGGGTGTGAATTTTGGGACCTTCTTATTGGTTCATATTGTTGTGGCTAAACTTTCGATATTCTAATTGGTTCACATATATTTGTTAATTTTAAAGCTTTTTCAATGCTCCTCATCTGTTTCTGGCTGTATCTAATACATTCGGAATCGTTTTGACGAGAGTGTCAAACTTTATGTATTCTGATTGGCTGATATTTGTCTGACGCTAACGAAGTCACATGGCTAATTGGTTTTCAAGTGGGTGTGAATTTTGAACCTTCCCATTGCTCATATTTGGGTGTGGCTAAACATTGGATATTCTAATTGATTCGCATGTGGGTGTGTATATGTTAATCTCTTGATTGGTCTTCATTTAGGGTGTATATGTTAATCTCTTGATTGGTCTTCATTTAGGTGTGTTTATATAGAAACATTGGATTAGTTCACACATATTTGTTAATTTTAGAGCCTTTTTAATGCTCCCCATCTGTCTCTGGCTGTATCCAATACATTCTGATTCGTTTTGACAAGTGTGAAACTTCATGTATTCCGATTGGCTGATGTTTGTCTGACGCTAACTAAAGGACTATCTAATTGATTCTCATGTGGGTGTGAATTTTGGGACCTTCTTATTGGTTCATATTTGGGTGTGGCTAAACTTTCGATATTCTAATTGGTTCACATATATTTGTTAATTTTAAAGCTTTTTCATGCTCCTCATCTGTTTCTGGCTGTATCTAATACATTCGGATTCGTTTTGACGAGAGTGTGAAACTTTATGTATTCTGATTGGCTGATATTTGTCTGACGCTAACGAGGGCACATGTCTAATTGGTTTTCACGTGGGTGTGAATTTTGGACCTTCCCATTGGCTCATATTTGGGTGTGGCTAAACATTGGATATTCTAATTGATTCGCATGTGGGTGTGTATGTTAATCTCTTGATTGGTCTTCATTTAGGTGTGTTTTATAAAAACAATTGGATTAGTTCACACATATTTGTTAATTTTAGAGCCTTTTTTATGCTCCCCATCTGTCTCTTGCTGTATCCAATACATCGATTCGTTTTGACAAGAGTGTGAAACTTCATGTATTCCGATTGGCTGATGTTTGTCTGACGCTAACTAAAGGACATATCTAATTATTCTCATGTGGGTGTGAATTTTGGGACCTTCTTATTGGTTCATATTTGGTTGTGGCTAAACTTTCGATATTCTAATTGGTTCACATATATTTGTTAATTTTAAAGCTTTTCAATGCTCCTCATCTGTTTCTGGCTGTATCTAATACATTCGGATTCGTTTTGACGAGTGTGAAACTTTATGTATTCTGATTGGCTAACATTTGTCTGACGCTAACGAAGGCACATGTCTAATTGGTTTTCACGTGGGTGTGAATTTTGGACTCTTCCCATTGGCTCATATTTGGGTGTGGCTAAACATTGGATATTCTAATTGATTCGCATGTGGGTGTGTATATGTTAATCTCTTGATTGGTCTTCATTTAGGTGTGTTTATGTAGAAACAATTGGATTAGTTCACACACATTTGTTAATTTTAGAGCCTTTTTATGCTCCCCATCTGTCTCTGGCTGTATCCAATACATTCTCTTCGTTTTGACAAGAGTGTGAAACTTCATGTATTCCGATTGGCTGATGTTTGTCTGACGCTAACTAAAGGACATATCTAATTGATTGTCATGTGGGTGTGAATTTTGGGACCTTCTTATTGGTTCATATTTGGGTGTGGCTAAACTTTCGATATTCTAATTAGTTCACATATATTTGTTAATTTTAAAGCTTTTTCAATGCTCGTCATCTGTTTCTGGCTATATCTAATACATTCGGATTCGTTTTGACGAGAGTGTGAAACTTTATGTATTCTGATTGGCTGATATTTGTCTGACGCTAAAGAAGTCACATGGCTAATTGGTTTTCACGTGGTGTGAATTTTGAACCCTTCCCATTGGCTCATATTTGGGTGTGGCTAAACATTGGATATTCTAATTGATTCGCATGTGGGTGTGTATATGTTAATCTCTTGATTGGTCTTCATTTAGGTGTGTATATGTTAATCTCTTGATTGGTCTTCATTTAGGTGTGTATATGTTAATCTTTGATTGGTCTTCATTTAGGTGTCTTTATATAGAAACAATTGGATTAGTTCACACATATTTGTTAATTTTAGAGCATTTTTAATGCTCCCCATCTGTCTCTGCTGTATCCTATACATCCGATTCGTTTTGACAAGAGTGTGAAACTTCATGTATTCCGATTGGCTGAAGTTTGTCTGACGCTAACTAAAGGACATATCTAATTGATTCTCATGTGGGTGTGAATTTTGGGACCTTCTTATTGGTTCATATTTGGGTGTGGCTAAACTTTCGATATTCTAATTAGTTCACATATATTTGTTAATTTTAAAGCTTTTTCAATGCTCGTCATCTGTTTCTGGCTGTATCTAATACATTCGGATCGTTTTGACGAGAGTGTCAAACTTTATGTATTCTGATTGGCTGATATTTGTCTGACGCTAAAGAAGTCACATGGCTAATTGGTTTTCACGTGGGTGTGAATTTTGAACCTTCCCATTGCTCATATTTGGGTGTGGCTAAACATTGGATATTCTAATTGATTCGCATGTGGGTGTGTATATGTTAATCTCTTGATTGGTCTTCATTTAGGTGTGTATATGTTAATCTCTTGATTGGTCTTCATTTAGGTGTCTTTATATAGAAACAATTGGATTAGTTCACACATATTTGTTAATTTTAGAGCCTTTTTAATGCTCCCCATCTGTCTCTGGCTGTATCCAATACATTCGGATTCGTTTTGACAAGAGTGTGAAACTTCATGTATTCCGATTGGCTGATGTTTGTCTGACGCTAACTAAAGGACATATCTAATTGATTCTCATGTGGGTGAATTTTGGGACCTTCTTATTGGTTCATATTTGGGTTGGCTAAACTTTCGATATTCTAATTGGTTCACATATATTTGTTAATTTTAAAGCTTTTCAATGCTCCTCATCTGTTTCTGGCTGTATCTAATACATTCGGATTCGTTTTACGAGTGTGAAACTTTATGTATTCTGATTGGCTAACATTTGTCTGACGCAAACGAAGGCACATGTCTAATTGGTTTTCACGTGGGTGTGAATTTTGGACTCTTCCCATTGGCTCATATTGGGTGTGGCTAAACATTGGATATTCTAATTGATTCGCATGTGGGTGTGTATATGTTAATCTCTTGATTGGTCTTCATTTAGGTGTGTTTATGTAGAAACAATTGGATTAGATCACACATATTTGTTAATTTTAGAGCCTTTTTTATGCTCCCCATCTGTCTCTGGCTGTATCCAATACATTCTGGATTCGTTTTGACAAGAGTGTGAAACTTCATGTATTCCGATTGGCTGATGTTTGTCTGACGCTAACTAAGGACATATCTAATTGATTGTCATGTGGGTGTGAATTTTGGGACCTTCTTATTGGTTTATATTTGGGTGTGGCTAAACTTTCGATATTCTAATTGGTTCACATATATTAGTTAATTTTAAAGCTTTTTCAATGCTCCTCATCTGTTTCTGGCTGTATCTAATACATTCGGATTCGTTTTGACGAGAGTGTGAAACTTTATGTATTCTGATTGGCTGATATTTGTCTGACGCTAACGAAGGCACATGTCTAATTGGTTTTCACGTGTGTGTGAATTTTGGACCCTTCCCATTGGCTCATATTTGGGTTGGCTAAACATTGGATATTCTAATTCATTCGCATGTGGGTGTGTATATGTTAATCTCTTGATTGGTCTTCATTTAGGTGTGTTTATATAGAGACAATTGGATTAGTTCACACATATTTGTTAATTTTAGAGCCTTTTTTATGCTCCCCATCTGTCTCTTGCTGTATCCTATACATCCGGATTCGTTTTGACAAGAGTGTGAAACTTCATGTATTCCGATTGGCTGAAGTTTGTCTGACGCTAACTAAAGGACATATCTAATTGATTCTCATGTGGGTGTGAATTTTGGGTCCTTCTTATTGGTTCATATTTGGGTGTGGCTAAACTTTCGATATTTTAATTAGTTCACATATTTGTTAATTTTAAAGCTTTTTCAATGCTCGTCATCTGTTTCTGGCTGTATCTAATACATTCGGAATCGTTTTGACGAGAGTGTCAAACTTTATGTATTCTGATTGGCTGATATTTGTCTGACGCTAAAGAAGTCACATGGCTAATTGGTTTTCACGTGGGTGTGAATTTTGAAACCTTCCCATTGCCTCATATTTGGGTGTGGCTAAACATTGGATATTCTAATTGATTCGCATGTGGGTGTGTATATGTTAATCTCTTGATTGGTCTTCATTTAGGTGTGTATATGTTAATCTCTTGATTGGTCTTCATTTAGGTGTGTTTATATAGAAACAATTGGATTAGTTCACATATATTTGTTAATTTTAGAGCCTTTTTAATGCTCCCCATCTGTCTCTGGCTGTATCCAATATATTCGGATTCGTTTTGACACGAGTGTGAAACTTCATGTATTCCGATTGGCTGATGTTTGTCTGACGCTAACTAAAGGACATATCTAATTGATTCTCATGTGGGTGTGAATTTTGGGACCTTCTTATTGGTTCATATTTGGGTGTGGCTAAACTTTCGATAATCTAATTAGTTCACATATATTTGTTAATTTTAAAGCTTTTTCAATGCTCGTCATCTGTTTCTGGCTGTATCTAATACATTCGGAATCATTTTGACGAGAGTGTCAAACTTTATGTATTCTGATTGGCTGATATTTGTCTGACGCTAACGAAGTCACATGGCTAATTGGTTTTCAAGTGGGTGTGAATTTTGAACTCTTCCCATTGTCTCATATTTGGGTGTGGCTAAACATTGGATATTCTAATTGATTCGAATGTGGGTGTGTATATGTTAATCTCTTGATTGGTCTTCATTTAGGTGTGTATATGTTAATCTCTTGATTGGTCTTCATTTAGTTGTGTTTATATAGAAACAATTGGATTAGTTCACACATATTTGTTAATTTTAGAGCCTTTTTTATGCTCCCCATCTGTCACTTGCTGTATCCAATACATTCGGACTCGTTTGACAAGAGTAAGAAACTTCATGTATTCCAATTGGCTGATGTTTGTCTGACGCTAACTAAAGGACATATCTAATTAATTCTCATGTGGGTGTGAATTTTGGGACGTTCTTATTGGTTCATATTTGGTTTTGGCTAAACTTTCGATATTCTAATTGGTTCACATATATTTGTTAATTTTAAAGCCTTTTCAATGCTCCTCATCTGTTTCTGGCTGTATCTAATACATTCGGATTCGTTTTACCGAGAGTGTGAAAATTTATGTATTCTGATTGGCTGACATTTGTCTGAAGCTAACGAAGGCGTCTAATTGGTTTTCACGTGGGTGTGAATTTTGAACTCTTCCCATTGGCTCATATTTGGGTGTGGCTAAACATTGGACATTCTAATTGATTCGCATGTGGGTGTGTATATGTTAATCTCTTGATTGGGCTTCATTTAGGTGTGTTTATGTAGAAAAAATTGGATTAGTTCACACATATTTGTTAATTTTAGAGCCTTTTTTATGCTCCCCATCTATCTCTGGCTGCATCCAATACATCCTCTCGTTTTGACGAGAGTGTGAAACTTCATGTATTCCGATTGGCTGAAGTTTGTCTGACGCTAACTAAAGGACATATCTAGTTGATTCTCATGTGGGTGTGAATTTTGGGACCTTCTTATTGGTTCATATTTGGGTGTGGCTAAACATTGGATATTCTAATTGATTCGAATGTGGGTGTGTATATGTTAATCTCTTGATTGGTCTTCATTTAGGTGTGTATATGTTAATCTCTTTTATGCCTTTTTTATGCTCCCCATCTATCTCTGGCTGCATCCAATACATCCGTACTCGTTTTGACGAGAGTGTGAAACTTCATGTATTCCGATTGGCTGAAGTTTGTCTGACGCTAACTAAAGGACATATCTAGTTGATTCTCATGTGGGTTTGAATTTTGGGACCTTCTTATTGGTTCATATTTGGGTGTGGCTAAACTTTCGATATTTTAATTAGTTCACCTGTATTTGTTAATTTCAAAGCTTTTTCAATGCTCCTCATCTGTTTCTGGCTGTATGTAATACTTTCGGATTCGTTTTGACGAGAGTGTGAAACTTTATGTATTCTGATTGGCTGATATTTGTCTGACGCTAACGAGGGCACATGTCTAATTGGTTTTCACGTGGGTGTGAATTTGGACCCTTCACATTGGCTCATATTTGGGTGTGGCTAAACATTGGATATTCTAATTGATTCGCATGTGGGTGTGTATATGTTAATCTCTTGATTGGTCTTCATTTAGGTGTGTTTATATAGAAACAATTGGATTAGTTCACTCATATTTGTTAATTTTAGAGCCTTTTTAATGCTCCCCATCTGTCCCTTGCTGTATCCAATACATTCTGATTCGTTTTGACAAGAGTGTGAAACTTCATGTATTCAGATTGGCTGAAATTTGTCTGACGCTAACTAAAGGACATATCGAATTGATTCTCATGTGGGTGTGAAACTTGGGACCTTCTTATTGGTTCCTATTTGGGTGTGGCTAAACTTTCGTTATTCTAATTGGTTCACATATATTTGTTAATTTTAAAGCTTTTTCAATGCTCCTCATCTGTTTCTGGCTGTATCTAATACTTTCAGATTCGTTTTGACGAGAGTGTGAAACTTTATGTATTCTGATTGGCTGATATTTGTCTGACGCTAACGAGGGCACATGTCTAATTGGTTTCCTCGTGGGTGTGAATTTTGGACCCTTCCCATTGGCTCATATTTGGGTGTAGCTAAACATTGGATATTCTATTTGATTCGCATGTGGGTGTGAAATTTGGGACCTTCTTATTGGTTCATATTTGGGTGTGGCTAAACTTTCGATATTTTAATTAGTTCACCTGTATTTGTTAATTTTAAAGCTTTTTCAATGCTCCTCATCTGTTTCTGGCTGTATGTAATACTTTCGGATTCGTTTTGACGAGAGTGTGAAACTTTATGTATTCTGATTGGCTGATATTTGTCTGACGCTAACGAGGGCACATGTCTAATTGGTTTTCACGTGGGTGTGAATTTTGGACCCTTCCCATTGGCTCATATTTGGGTGTGGCTAAACATTGGATATTCTAATTGATTCGCATGTGGGTGTGTATATGTTAATCTCTTGATTGGTCTTCATTTAGGTGTGTTTATATAGAAACAATTGGATTAGATCACACATATTTGTTAATTTTAGAGCCTTTTTAATGCTCCCCATCTGTCTCTTGCTATATCCAATACATTCTGATTCGTTTTGACAAGAGTGTGAAACTTCATGTATTCCGATTGGCTGATGTTTGTCTGACGCTAACTAAAGGACATATCTAATTGATTCTCATGTGAGTGTGAATTTTGGGACCTTCTTATTGGTTCATATTTGGGTGTGGCTAAACTTTCGATATTCTAATTGGCTCACATATATTTATTAATTTTAAAGCTTTTTCAATGCTCCCCATCTGTCTCTGGCTGTATCCAATACATTCGGATTCGTTTTGACGAGAGTGTGAAACTTCATGTATTCCGATTGACTGATGTTTGTCTGACGCTAACTAAAGGACATATCTAATTGATTCTCATGTGGGTGTGAATTTTGGGACCTTCTTATTGTTCATATTTTGGTGTGGCTAAACTTTCTATATTCTAATTGGTTCACATATATTTGTTAATTTTAAAGCTTTTTCAATGCTCCTCATCTGTTTCTGGCTGTATCTAATACATTCGGATTCGTTTTGACGAGAGTGTCAAACTTTATGTATTTGATTGGCTGATATTTGTCTGACGCTAACGAAGTCACATGGCTAATTGGTTTTCACGTGGGTGTGAATTTTGAACCCTTCCCATTGGCTCATATTTGGGTGAGGCTAAACATTGGATATTCTAATTGATTCTCATGTGGGTGTGTATATGTTAATCTCTTGATTGGTCTTCATTTAGGTGTGTATATGTTAATCTCTTGATTGGTCTTCATTTAGGTGTCTTTATATAGAAACAATTGGATTAGTTCACACATATTTGTTAATTTTAGAGCCTTTTTAATGCTCCCCATCTGTCTCTGGCTGTATCCAATACATTCGGATTCGTTTTGACAAGAGTGTGAAACTTCATGTATTCCGATTGGCTGATGTTTGTCTGACGCTAACTATAGGACATATCTAATTGATTCTCATGTGGGTGAATTTTGGGACCTTCTTATTGGTTCATATTTGGTTGTGGCTAAACTATCGATATTCTAATTGGTTCACATATATTTGTTAATTTTAAGCCTTTTCAATGCTCCTCATCTGTTTCTGGCTGTATCTAATACATTCGGATTCGTTTTAACGAGGGTGTGAAACTTTATGTATTCTGATTGGCTAACATTTGTCTGACGCAAACGAAGGCACATGTCTAATTGGTTTTCACGTGGGTGTGAATTTTGGACTCTTCCCATTGGCTCATACTTGGGTGTGGCTAAACATTGAATATTCTAATTGATTCGCATGTGGGTGTGTATATGTTAATTTCTTGATTGGTCTTCATTTAGGTGTGTTTATGTAGAAAAAATTGGATTAGATCACACATATTTGTTAATTTTAGAGCTTTTTTATGCTCCCCATCAGTCTCTGGCTGTATCCAATACATTCTGATTCTTTTTGACAAGAGTGTGAAACTTCATGTATTCCGATTGGCTGATGTTTGTCTGAGGCTAACTAAAGGACATATGTAATTGATTCTCATGTGGGTGAATTTTGGGACCTTCTTATTGGTTCATATTAAGTTGTGGCTAAACTTTCGATATTCTAATTGGTTCACATATATTTGTTAATTTTAAAGCTTTTTCAATGCACCTCATCTGTTTCTGGCTGTATCTAATACATTCGGATTCGTTTTGACGAGAGTGTGAAACTTTATGTATTCTGATTGGCTGATATTTGTCTGACGCTAACGAGGGCATATGTCTAAATGGTTTTCACGTGGGTGTGAATTTTGGACCCTTCCCATTGGCTCATATTTGGGTGTGGCTAAACATTGGATATTCTAATTCATTCGCATGTGGGTGTGTGTATGTTAATCTCTTGATTGGTCTTCATTTAGGTGTGTTTATATAAAAACAATTAGATCAGTTCACACATATTTGTTAATTTTAGAGCCTTTTTTATGCTCCCCATCTCTCTCTTGCTGTATCCAATACATCCGGATTCGTTTTGACAAGAGTGTGAAACTTCATGTATTCCGATTGGCTGAAGTTTGTCTGACGCTAACTAAAGGACATATCTAATTGATTCTCATGTGGGTGTGAATTTTGGGACCTTCTTATTGGTTCATATTTGGGTGTGGCTAAACTTTCGATAATCTAATTAGTTCACATATATTTGTTAATTTTAAAGCTTTTTCAATGCTCGTCATCTGTTTCTGGCTGTATCTAATACATTCGGAATCATTTTGACGAGAGTGTCAAACTTTATGTATTCTGATTGGCTGATCTTTGTCTGACGCTAACGAAGTCACATGGCTAATTGGTTTTCAAGTGGGTGTGAATTTTGAACTCTTCCCATTGTCTCATATTTGGGTGTGGCTAAACATTGGATATTCTAATTGATTCGCACGTGGGTGTGTATATGTTAATCTCTTGATTGGTCTTCATTTAGGGTGTATATGTTAATCTCTTGATTGGTCTTCATTTAGGTGTGTTTATATAGAAACAATTGGATTAGTTCACACATATTTGTTAATTTTAGAGCCTTTTTAATGCTCCCCATCTGTCTCTGGCTGTATCCAATACATTCTGATTCGTTTTGACACGAGTGTGAAACTTCATGTATTCCGATTGGCTGATGTTTGTCTGACGCTAACTAAAGGACTTATCTAATTGATTCTCATGTGGGTGTGAATTTTGGGACCTTCTTATTGGTTCATATTTGGGTGTGGCTAAACTTTCGATATTCTAATTGGTTCACATATATTTGTTAATTTTAAAGCTTTTTCATGCTCCTCATCTGTTTCTGGCTGTATCTAATACATTCGGATTCGTTTTGACGAGAGTGTGAAACTTTATGTATTCTGATTGGCTGATATTTGTTTGACGCTAACGAGGGCACATGTCTAATTGGTTTTCACGTGGGTGTGAATTTTGGACCCTTCCCATTGGCTCATATTTGGGTGTGGATAAACATTGGATATTCTAATTCATTCGCATGTGGGTGTGTATGTTAATCTCTTGATTGGTCTTCATTTAGGTGTGTTTATATAAAAACAATTAGATTAGTTCACACATATTTGTTAATTTTAGAGCCTTTTTTATGCTCCCCATCTCTCTCTTGCTGTATCCAATACATCCGAATTCGTTTTGACAAGAGTGTGAAACTTCATGTATTCCGATTGGCTGATGTTTGTCTGACGCTAACTAAAGGACATATCTAATTAATTCTCATGTGGGTGTGAATTTTGGGACGTTCTTATTGGTTCATATTTGGTTGTGGCTAAACTTTCGATATTCTAATTGGTTCACATATATTTGTTAATTTTAAAGCCTTTTCAATGCTCCTCATCTGTTTCTGGCTGTATCTAATACATTCGGATTCGTTTTGACGAGTGTGAAACTTTATGTATTCTGATTGGCTAACATTTGTCTGACGCAAACGAAGGCACATGTCTAATTGGTTTTCACGTGGGTGTGAATTTTGGACTCTTCCCATTGGCTCACATTTGGGTGTGGCTAAACATTGGATATTCTAATTGATTCGCATGTGGGTGTGTATATGTTAATCTCTTGATTGGTCTTCATTTAGGTGTGTTTATGTAGAACAATTGGATTAGATCACACACATTTGTTAATTTTAGAGCCTTTTTAATGCTCCCCATCAGTCTCTGGCTGTATCCAATACATTCTCTTCGTTTTGACAAGAGTGTGAAACTTCATGTATTCTGATTGGCTGATGTTTGTCTGACGCTAACTAAAGGACATATCTAATTGATTGTCATGTGGGTGTGAATTTTGGGACCTTCTTATTGGTTCATATTTGGGTGTGGCTAAACTTTCGATATTCTAATTAGTTCACATATATTTGTTAATTTTAAAGCTTTTTCAATGCTCGTCATCTGTTTCTGGCTATCTAATACATTCGGATTCGTTTTGACGAGAGTGTGAAACTTTATGTATTCTGATTGGCTGATATTTGTCTGACGCTAAAGAAGTCACATGGCTAATTGGTTTTCACGTTGGTGTGAATTTTGACCCTCCCATTGGCTCATATTTGGGTGTGGCTAAACATTGGATATTCTAATTGATTCGCATGTGGGTGTGTATATGTTAATCTCTTGATTGGTCTTCATTTAGGTGTGTATATGTTAATCTCTTGATTGGTCTTCATTTAGGTGTGTATATGTTAATCTTTTGATTGGTCTTCATTTAGGTGTCTTTATATAGAAACAATTGGATTAGTTCACACATATTTGTTAATTTTAGAGCATTTTTAATGCTCCCCATCTGTCTCTTGCTGTATCCTATACATCCGGATTCGTTTTGACAAGAGTGTGAAACTTCATGTATTCCGATTGGCTGAAGTTTGTCTGACGCTAACTAAAGGACATATCTAATTGATTCTCATGTGGGTGTGAATTTTGGGACCTTCTTATTGGTTCATATTTGGGTGTGGCTAAACTTTCGATATTCTAATTAGTTCACATATATTTGTTAATTTTAAAGCTTTTTCAATGCTCGTCATCTGTTTCTGGCTGTATCTAATACATTCGGAATCGTTTTGACGAGAGTGTCAAACTTTATGTATTCTGATTGGCTGATATTTGTCTGACGCTAAAGAAGTCACATGGCTAATTGGTTTTCACGTGGGTGTGAATTTTGAAACCTTCCCATTGCCTCATATTTGGGTGTGGCTAAACATTGGATATTCTAATTGATTCGCATGTGGGTGTGTATATGTTAATCTCTTGATTGGTCTTCATTTAGGTGTGTATATGTTAATCTCTTGATTGGTCTTCATTTAGGTGTCTTTATATAGAAACAATTGGATTAGTTCACACATATTTGTTAATTTTAGAGCCTTTTTAATGCTCCCCATCTGTCTCTGGCTGTATCCAATACATTCGGATTCGTTTTGACAAGAGTGTGAAACTTCATGTATTCCGATTGGCTGATGTTTGTCTGACGCTAACTATAGGACATATCTAATTGATTCTCATGTGGGTGTGAATTTTGGGACCTTCTTATTGGTTCATATTTGGTTGTGGCTAAACTTTCGATATTCTAATTGGTTCACATATATTTGTTAATTTTAAAGCCTTTTCAATGCTCCTCATCTGTTTCTGGCTGTATCTAATACATTCGGATTCGTTTTACGAGGTGTGAAACTTTATGTATTCTGATTGGCTAACATTTGTCTGACGCAAACGAAGGCACATGTCTAATTGGTTTTCACGTGGGTGTGAATTTTGGACTCTTCCCATTGGCTCATATTGGGTGTGGCTAAACATTGGATATTCTAATTGATTCGCATGTGGGTGTGTATATGTTAATCTCTTGATTGGTCTTCATTTAGGTGTGTTTATGTAGAAACAATTGGATTAGATCACACATATTTGTTAATTTTAGAGCCTTTTTTATGCTCCCCATCTGTCTCTGGCTGTATCCAATACATTCTGATTCGTTTTGACAAGAGTGTGAAACTTCATGTATTCCGATTGGCTGATGTTTGTCTGAGGCTAACTAAAGGACATATGTAATTGATTGTCATGTGGGTGTGAATTTTGGGACCTTCTTATTGGTTTATATTTGGGTGTGGCTAAACTTTCGATATTCTAATTGGTTCACATATATTTGTTAATTTTAAAGCTTTTTCAATGCTCCTCATCTGTTTCTGGCTGTATCTAATACATTCGGATTCGTTTTGACGAGAGTGTGAAACTTTATGTATTCTGATTGGCTGATATTTGTCTGACGCTAACGAAGGCACATGTCTAATTGGTTTTCACGTGTGTGAATTTTGGACCCTTCCCATTGGCTCATATTTGGGTTGGCTAAACATTGGATATTCTAATTCATTCGCATGTGGGTGTGTATATGTTAATCTCTTGATTGGTCTTCATTTAGGTGTGTTTATAGAGACAATTGGATTAGTTCACACATATTTGTTAATTTTAGAGCCTTTTTTATGCTCCCCATCTGTCTCTTGCTGTATCCTATACATCCGGATTCGTTTTGACAAGAGTGTGAAACTTCATGTATTCCGATTGGCTGAAGTTTGTCTGACGCTAACTAAAGGACATATCTAATTGATTCTCATGTGGGTGTGAATTTTGGGTCCTTCTTATTGGTTCATATTTGGGTGTGGCTAAACTTTCGATATTCTAATTAGTTCACATATATTTGTTAATTTTAAAGCTTTTTCAATGCTCGTCATCTGTTTCTGGCTGTATCTAATACATTCGGAATCGTTTTGACGAGAGTGTCAAACTTTATGTATTCTGATTGGCTGATATTTGTCTGACGCTAAAGAAGTCACATGGCTAATTGGTTTTCACGTGGGTGTGAATTTGAAACCTTCCCATTGCCTCATATTTGGGTGTGGCTAAACATTGGATATTCTAATTGATTCGCATGTGGGTGTGTATATGTTAATCTCTTGATTGGTCTTCATTTAGGTGTGTATATGTTAATCTCTTGATTGGTCTTCATTTATGTGTTTATATAGAAACAATTGGATTAGTTCACATATATTTGTTAATTTTAGAGCCTTTTTAATGCTCCCCATCTCTCTCTTGCTGTATCCAATACATTCGGATTCGTTTTACCGAGAGTGTGAAACTTTATGTATTCTGATTGGCTGATATTTGTCTGAAGCTAACGAAGGCGTCTAATTGGTTTTCACGTGGGTGTGAATTTTGGACTCTTCCCATTGGCTCATATTTGGTGTGGCTAAACATTGGACATTCTAATTGATTCGCATGTGGTGTGTATATGTTAATCTCTTGATTGGGCTTCATTTAGGTGTGTTTATGTAGAAAAAATTGGATTAGTTCACACATATTTGTTAATTTTAGAGCCTTTTTTATGCTCCCCATCTATCTCTGGCTGCATCCAATACATCCGTACTCGTTTTGACGAGAGTGTGAAACTTCATGTATTCCGATTGGCTGAAGTTTGTCTGACCTAACTAAAGGACATATCTAGTTGATTCTCATGTGGGTGTGAATTTTGGGACCTTCTTATTGGTTCATATTTGGGTGTGGCTAAACATTGGATATTCTAATTGATTCGAATGTGGGTGTGAATGTTAATCTCTTGATTGGTCTTCATTTAGGTGTGTATATGTTAATCTCTTGATTGGTCTTCATTTAGTTGTGTTTATATAGAAACAATTGGATTAGTTCACACATATTTGTCTGCATCCAATACATCCGTTCACACATATTTGGCTGCATCCAATACATCCGTACTCGTTTTGACGAGAGTGTGAAACTTCATGTATTCCGATTTGCTGAAGTTTGTCTGACGCTAACTAAAGGACATATCTAGTTGATTCTCATGTGGGTGTGAATTTTGGGACCATCTTATTGGTTCATATTTGGGTGTGGCTAAACATTGGTTATTCTAATTGATTCGAATGTGGGTGTGTATATGTTAATCTCTTGATTGGTCTTCATTTAGGTGTGTATATGTTAATCTCTTTTATGCCTTTTTTATGCTCCCAATCTATCTCTGGCTGCATCCAATATATCCGTACTCGTTTTGACGAAAGTGTGAAACTTCATGTATTCCGATTGGCTGAAGTTTGTCTGACGCTAACTAAAGGACATATCTAGTTGATTCTCATGTGGGTGTGAATTTTGGGACCTTCTTATTGGTTCATATTTGGGTGTGGCTAAACTTTCGATATTTTAATTAGTTCACCTGTATTTGTTAATTTCAAAGCTTTTTCAATGCTCCTCATCTGTTTCTGGCTGTATGTAATACTTTCGGATTCGTTTTGACGAGAGTGTGAAACTTTATGTATTCTGATTGGCTGATATTTGTCTGACGCTAACGAGGGCACATGTCTAATTGGTTTTCACGTGGGTGTGAATTTTGGACCCTTCACATTGGCTCATATTTGGGTGTGGCTAAACATTGGATATTCTAATTGATTCGCATGTGGGTGTGTATATGTTAATCTCTTGATTTGTCTTCATTTAGGTGTGTTTATATAGAAACAATTGGATTAGTTCACTCATATTTGTTAATTTTAGAGCCTTTTTAATGCTCCCCATCTGTCTCTTGCTGTATCCAATACATTCTGATTCGTTTTGACAAGAGTGTGAAACTTCATGTATTCAGATTGGCTGAAATTTGTCTGACGCTAACTAAAGGACATATCTAATTGATTCTCATGTGGGTGTGAAACTTGGGACCTTCTTATTGGTTCCTATTTGGGTGTGGCTAAACTTTCGATATTCTAATTGGTTCACATATATTTGTTAATTTTAAAGCTTTTTCAATGCTCCTCATCTGTTTCTGGCTGTATCTAATACTTTCAGATTCGTTTTGACGAGAGTGTGAAACTTTATGTATTCTGATTGGCTGATATTTGTCTGACGCTAACGAGGGCACATGTCTAATTGGTTTTCACGTGGGTGTGAATTTTGGACCCTTCCCATTGGCTCATATTTGGGTGTGGCTAAACATTGGATATTCTAATTGATTCGCATGTGGGTGTATATGTTAATCTCTTGATTGGTCTTCATTTAGGTGTGTTATATAGAAACAATTGGATTAGATCACACATATTTTTAATTTTAGAGCCTTTTTAATGCTCCCCATCTGTCTCTTGCTATATCCAATACATTCTGATTCGTTTTGACTAGAGTGTGAAACTTCATGTATTCCGATTGGCTGATGTTTGTCTGACGCTAACTAAAGGACATATCTAATTGATTCTCATGTGGGTGTGAATTTGGGACCTTCTTATTGGTTCATATTTGGGTGTGGCTAAACTTTCGATATTCTAATTGGCTCACATATATTTATTAATTTTAAAGCTTTTTCAATGCTCCCATCTGTCTCTGGCTGTATCCAATACATTCGGATTCGTTTTGACGAGAGTGTGAAACTTCATGTATTCCGATTGACTGATGTTTGTCTGACGCTAACTAAAGGACATATCTAATTGATTCTCATGTGGGTGTGAATTTTGGGACCTTCTTATTGGTTCATATTTGGGTGTGGCTAAACTTTCGATATTCTAATTGGTTCACATATATTTGTTAATTTTAAAGCTTTTTCAATGCTCCTCATCTGTTTCTGGCTGTATCTAATACATTCGGATTCGTTTTGACGAGAGTGTCAAACTTTATGTATTCTGATTGGCTGATATTTGTCTGACGCTAACGAAGTCACATGGCCAATTGGTTTTCACGTGGGTGTGAATTTTGAACCCTTCCCATTGGCTCATATTTGGGTGAGGCTAAATATTGGATATTCTAATTGATTCTCATGTGGGTGTGTATATGTTAATCTCTTGATTGGTCTTCATTTAGGTGTGTATATGTTAATCTCTTGATTGGTCTTCATTTAGGTGTCTTTATATAGAAACAATTGGATTAGTTCACACATATTTGTTAATTTTAGAGCCTTTTTAATGCTCCCCATCTGTCTCTGGCTGTATCCAATACATTCGGATTCGTTTTGACAAGAGTGTGAAACTTCATGTATTCCGATTGGCTGATGTTTGTCTGACGCTAACTATAGGACATATCTAATTGATTCTCATGTGGGTGTGAATTTTGGGACCTTCTTATTGGTTCATATTTGGTTGTGGCTAAACTTTCGATATTCTATTGGTTCACATATATTTGTTAATTTTAAAGCCTTTTCAATGCTCCTCATCTGTTTCTGGCTGTATCTAATACATTCGGATTCGTTTTAACGAGGGTGTGAAACTTTATGTATTCTGATTGGCTAACATTTGTCTGACGCAAACGAAGGCACATGTCTAATTGGTTTTCACGTGGGTGTGAATTTTGGACTCTTCCCATTGGCTCATACTTGGGTGTGGCTAAACATTGAATATTCTAATTGATTCGCATGTGGGTGTGTATATGTTAATTTCTTGATTGGGCTTCATTTAGGTGTGTTTATGTAGAAACAATTGGATTAGATCACACATATTTGTTAATTTTAGAGCTTTTTTTATGCTCCCCATCTGTCTCTGGCTGTATCCAATACATTCTGATTCTTTTTGACAAGAGTGTGAAACTTCATGTATTCCGATTGGCTGATGTTTTTTCTGAGGCTAACTAAAGGACATATGTAATTGATTCTCATGTGGGTGTGAATTTTAGGACCTTCTTATTGGTTCATATTTGGGTGTGGCTAAACTTTCGATATTTTAATTAGTTCACCTGTATTTGATAATTTTAAAGCTTTTTCAATGCTCCTCATCTGTTTCTGGCTGTATGTAAAACTTTCGGATTCGTTTTGACGAGAGTGTGAAACTTTATGTATTCTGATTGGCTGATATTTGTCTGACGCTAACGAGGGCACATGTCTAATTGGTTTTCACGTGGGTGTGAATTTTGGACCCTTCCCATTGGCTCATATTTGGGTGTGGCTAAACATTGGATATTCTAATTGATTCGCATGTGGGTGTGTATATGTTAATCTCTTGATTGGTCTTTTTAGGTGTGTTTATATAGAAACAATTGGATTAGTTCACTCATATTTGTTAATTTTAGAGCCTTTTTAATGCTCCCATCTGTCTCTTGCTGTATCCAATACATTCTGATTCGTTTGACAAGAGTGTGAAACTTCATGTATTCAGATTGGCTGAAATTTGTCTGACGCTAACTAAAGGACATATCTAATTGATTCTCATGTGGGTGTGAAACTTGGGACCTTCTTATTG
Source organism: Bathynomus jamesi (assembly GCA_023014485.1). Classification (NCBI taxonomy): domain Eukaryota; kingdom Metazoa; phylum Arthropoda; class Malacostraca; order Isopoda; family Cirolanidae; genus Bathynomus; species Bathynomus jamesi. The sequence continues at coordinate 490,906 of JAJOZX010002919.1, read as the reverse complement.
GTTCCTATTTGGGTGTGGCTAAACTTTCGATATTCTAATTGGTTCACATATATTTGTTAATTTTAAAGCTTTTTCAATGCTCCTCATCTGTTTCTGGCTGTATCTAATACTTTCAGATTCGTTTTGACGAGAGTGTGAAACTTTATGTATTCTGATTGGCTGATATTTGTCTGACGCTAACGAGGGCACATGTCTAATTGGTTTCCTCGTGGGTGTGAATTTTGGACCCTTCCCATTGGCTCATATTTGGGTGTAGCTAAACATTGGATATTCTATTTGATTCGCATGTGGGTGTGAAATTTGGGACCTTCTTATTGGTTCTTATTTGGGTGTGGCTAAACTTTCGATATTCTAATTGGTTCACATATATTTGTTAATTTTAAAGCTTTTTCAATGCTCCTCATCTGTTTCTGGCTGTATCTAATACTTTCAGATTCGTTTTGACGAGTGTGTGAAACTTTATGTATTCTGATTGGCTGATATTTGTCTGACGCTAACGAGGGCACATGGCTAATTGGTTTTCTCGTGGGTGTGAATTTTGGACCCTTCCTATTGGCTCATATTTGGGTGGTGCTAAACATTGGATATTCTAATTGATTCGCATGTGGGTGTGTATATGTTAATCTCTTGATTGGTCTTCATTTAGGTGTGTTTATATAGAAACAATTGGATTAGTTCACACATATTTGTTAATTTTATATCCTTTTTAATGCTCCCCATCTGTCTCTTGGTGTATCCAATACTTTCTGATTCGTTTTGACAAGAGTGTGAAACTTCATGTATTCCGATTGGCTGATGTTTGTCTGACGCTAACTAAAGGACATATCTAATTGATTCTCATGTGGGTGTGAATTTTGGGACCTTCTTATTGGTTCATATTTGGGTGTGGCTAAACTTTCGATATTCTAATTGGTTCACATATATTTGTTAATTTTAAGCTTTTTCAATGCTCCTCATCTGTTTCTGGCTGTATCTAATACTTTCAGATTCGTTTTGACGAGAGTGTGAAACTTTATGTATTCTGATTGGCTGATATTTGTCTGACGCTAACGAGGGCACCCGTCTAATTGGTTTTCTCGTGTGTGTGAATTTTGGACCCCTCCCATTGGCTCATATTTGGGTGTAGCTAAACATTGGATATTCTAATTGATTCGCATGTGGGTGTGTATATGTTAATCTCTTGATTGTTCTTCATTTAGGTGTGTTTATATAGAAACAATTGGATTAGTTCACACATATTTGTTAATTTTAGATCCTTTTTAATGCTCCCCATCTGTCTCTTGCTGTATCCAATATATTCTGATTCGTTTTGACATGAGTGTGAAACTTCATGTATTCCGATTGGCTGATGTTTGTCTGACGCTAACTAAAGGACATATCTAATTGATTCTCATGTGGGTGTGAATTTTGGGACCTTCTTATTGGTTCATATTTGGGTGTGGCTAAACTTTCGATATTCTAATTGGTTCACATATATTTGTTAATTTTAAAGCTTTTTCAATGCTCCTCATCTGTTTCTGGCTGTATCTAATACATTCGGATTCGTTTTGACGAGTGTGTGAAACTTTATGTATTCTGATTGGCTGATATTTGTCTGACGCTAACGAAGGGACATGTCTAATTGGTTTTTACGTGGGTGTGAATTTTGGAGCCTTCTCATTGGCTGAACACTGGGCAATCTAATTGGTTCCCACTTGGGTGTGGCTGAATACTAGGCAATCTAATTGGCTCCCGCGTTGTTGTGAAATTTGAAGCGTTCTTTTTGGTCTTTATTTAGGTTTGGATACATCCAAGATATTATGATTGGTTGGTATGTGGGCGTGAATTTTTTAAGCTTTTTGATTGGTTCTCAGTTATGGGTATATATGTGCAAAACTTTCTGATTGGTTCTCACTGCGTGTGTATTTTTTCTGTCCTTGTGACTGACCTTCGTTTAGGTGTCTATACTGTATACGGACAATCAGATTGGTTCGCACGAGACTGTGTGTATTTGGAGCCTTGTCATTGGCCCTCATTTAGGTCTAGCTATTTTAAGTTAATTGGATTGGTTCACACATACCCGTTTTTTTTTTCATTTTAGAGCATTTTTAATGTTCCTTATTTGTTTGTGGCTGTATACAAGACGTTTGGATTCGTTCTGACAAGTGCGTGAATCTTAATGTAATGTCATTGGCTGTTATTTATCTGACGCTAAATAAGGGACATGTCTAATTGGTTCTCACGTGTGTGTGAACTTTGCAGCTTTCTCATCGGTTGACATCTGGGTATGGCTAGACACTGGACATTCAAATTGGCTCCCACGTGGGTGTGAAATTTGAAGTGTTCTTATTGGTCTTGATTTAGGTTTCGCCACGTCCAAGATATTATCGTTGGTTCTCATCTGGGTGTACATTTTTGAAGCGTTTCAAGTGACCCTCAATTAGTGGTGGATATGTATAAAACCTGGGTTGGATTTAGTTGGCCTCTTACATTGTCATTGCTCGACGAAAGAAGACCTTTGGGACAAACTCACCCTTCATCGTGGAGAAATGAGCTTGGATTTTAGCTACCTTTTGAATAAAATTCATAATGAAAAGATCAATTTATTAAAATTAATGAAAATGTGTATGTATATTTAGCTAAAACATTACAATTACTATGCATTAATTAAAATATTTTGAAAAGTAACTCTTAATCCAATTGATAATTCTGCATTTAAAAAAAATTTGTAATACAACATGTAACATTTTGAAAGGGTAACTAATATATATCATTTCTTAAATTCTAGATACCAGTACTTTAAAAGTTGTCTAGATAAATAATAACATTTCAATAAACAATGTCGGAATAATTATATTTCCAGTCTGCTTCAATTTCACTCGAAATGTACCTGCATTATAATAGTGTATACTTTATAGTTAAATGTAAGCATTAATATGATTGCTTTCAATAAGTTTATAATGTCGGTAAATAAAACTTAATATCTCCCCCATATCAAGTCTTATTTACGTTTTACATCTACAACTTTTCTACAGTTAATTTAAATTGTTTTCATAGCATTTACGGTGGTATATATACACGGTGAACCAAAAGTAGGTGGACAGTAGGGTGAATACGGTTTGTGTTATATTATATTATAACTATGGTGTTCATTATAACTATGGTGTTTGTGTTATATTATATTAAATATTATAACTAAATTTATTTAAATTTTATTTTGTATTATAGTATACAAAAAAATTAAATATGTATTCTCAAAATAAACGTTATCATTTACTGTCCACCTACATTTGGTTCACCCTATATATATATATATATAAATATATATATATATATATATATACACCTTGATAGTTCTCTCTAACAAAACATATTTATGAATTATTACATGAAATTAAGTAAAAATAAATAAAGTTCCACGAAATAAAAATGTCGTCGTCTAAAAGTCTTCGTCAACTAAATCATCGTTTTGACGCATCTTCAAAACAGCCAAAACGTACGTTACTTCGCACGAACAAAAAGTAGCCCTTTTTTAAATGATTTTCTTAACAAACTGATCCAAACCCATTTTATACCGTCACTTTATGAAAGTGAAAACGATACTAATTCGATTTTAATTAATATGCGTACCTTTATTTATTCAAGTTCCTGATTTTTACGGTTACTTTATTTTTAGTGTAAGTCTTAATAGAAAAATAGGGAAATTTCCATCCCTGTCTCGCCTTCATAAGCTTTCATTTGAAAGCGTCCATTATAAACATTAAATTCAATAACTTAGTAACATTATTTTGTCGATATGAGTTACATATACATATATATATATATATATATATATATATATATATATATACACGTGGTGCTCATAAACATTTCATTTTTAGGACTACAATCTTAATACATTTTTCAAGTGCGTATCGCTTGGCATTGGAAAGTGCTCTCCTCACGAACGTTTTTTTCCGAGTTACGACGAGAGACACCTCGTGCTACAAAGAACATTTATTACCGGGGTTTGACGCAGTAGTCGACTTCTCGAAAGCGTTCCCGCAATACCGTAAACAGACTTAAAGAAAATTTACCAGTCAACGTTCTTCAGTCATCGTTCGTCATCTGTTCAAACCTAAAAGACAAATTCATTCGCGCGCAATCTTATAATTTGTTCCATAATCTAAGTTCCATTTATGCACTACATATTTGTCCTTCTTTCGTAAATTAAATTATATATATTAGGTGACATCAAGGTTTGTAACAAGGTGTCATAATATCCTTTCATCTTTACATTACGAAAAGAAGACTGAAAAAAACTTTATTTCCCTGAACGCTCATTTTAAATGCTTTAAAATGCAGATTACTCCTAAGTAGTTACTGTCCCATTTCCCATAATCCAAAACTTGAAGTCATTACGTCATTTTAGCGACTACAAGTAGGTATTCACTTGCCTTTTGTAATGTTTTAAATAAAAAGTCGCTGAAAAAAAGTAAAACCATTATTGATAAATAACCTACAGTTAAGCCTCATTGACATCATATATTATATATATATATATATATATATATATATATATATATATATATATATATATATATGATGTCAGGCTTATAAAATTTTCCTAGTTGTTATGACAGAATGAGATCATAAAATGCCTGATTTTAACTAAACTTTAGCACCAATAAGATATACATTTCGTCGAGTAAAAATATAGAGTAATTTATAAATAATAACAAAACCATGAATATATATATTGCTCAGTAAATAGCACAAAATATATATATATATATATATATATATATATATATATATATATATATATATATATATATATATCAACAAAGAAATAAATACTAAATATAAAATTTAATCATTGATAAACTTATATTTATTAGAAGTGACGTAAGAGGCAAACTATTTGTGCTTTGTTGAGGGTTTGCTGCCAATTACGTCCACATACACAACTGCAACAACATTATTAAGAAACAAAGGTTCCTCTTAAAATTCTCTGCTACAGTACAGAACTTTGGCAATATTTATAACAGCAGCCTCATGAGTAATAATAAATATTAATAATAATAATATTAACTGGATGTTGAAATGGTATTTTTATACATTCTTCATTTCTACCAATTATAGTCATAATCGCTTGTAATACTGAAACTCCATGTCTAAGTTAGCATTCAGCATACACAAAGAGTAAATGTAGTATCAACTACGAGATACTAATTACAGATACTCTACTTTGCATTAAGTGTCAATGCCTTAAATATAAAAATGAAATGGACCTAAGTACAACTTACATCTTTGGCAATTTATATTTTTATATATATATATATATATATATATTTATTTATTTATTGACTAGAACAAGTCTGTTTGTTATCTAACCTTAATATACATTGGCACAGTTATTACTAATAACAAATGCAGAACTAACTGCCAACATTTGTAGTACTCAAAAGTACATTATAGCAAACACTACTCTTCTTTATGTTAATTGTAATAAGCGTTTACAGAAGTCAACATTTGGGATTTGAGTTTTAGAAATTTATTTTATAGTTTGGCAACTTTTCTATAAGTTTCTTTTAAAAATTAACTATTAACTTTGTATACTTATAAAATCCATATATATATATATATATATATATATATATATATATATATATATATATGTATATATATATATACACACACTTAATTATCACCATGCTTAGAAAGCTTTCAAATAAATTTAAACAAGTCTGGGATTTTATATATACCTATATATATAAAAAAGTAATTATTAGCTTTGTTTATTAAACCTCTATATAATAAATTTAATTAATTATTACTTCCTAATTCAAACTAATTTTATCATCATTCCCTTTGAAAATAAGATTTAACAGAGAATAATCCAGTTTCCATAACTTTTGTTCATAAGATCCAGTCTCATATAACGAACACAGACTCCAAATTACTATTTTTTATAAGATTTAACTCTAATACAGATCAACTATAGATTAAATAGGTAATAAAAATAAAATTGGTACAGAAAGAATAATAATCTATTACAATCCTATTTATTAACAGTAAATTAGTTATGTGAATTTACTATATAACCAGATTTTGTCTATTTACTACACGTATGTACAATTTGATTTTTTTTTATATATTTTTTATAAAAATAGTGTAAAATTTTGGTGTAAAAATTTGGGATATAAATGTTATAACGTAAATAACAGTTATATAGGCTATGCAAAAGACATGTATCTCTAAACATTAATTAATTGAAGGGAATCTCAATGAAAAGTCTTACTGGAGAAACGCTTTTATGAAGAGGAGTTTCAGGCAATTGTAACTAACTACTTTTTTGTAATTACATTTCAAAAGATCGCGAGAAACCCTTCTTCTCTCTTAAATAGTTTCTGCATAAAAATTCCCAGTTGAGGTTCAATTTGAGGTCTGGACCATTCGTAGCATTCTTAGATATTTTTGTTAGTTGGTCGATAACTGAATAGAAAACAATTTCAGTAATCAAAGCCAACCAGCAGACATGTGTCTGTTGATAGGTTGAATTCCAGGAAGATGGCGTGGCTCGTACGCACCACTGTTGGCGGGTGTCTCAGAGACACCTTCGGAATTTGAACTTTCATTTTGATTACTTCCTACGTGGCCTATCCTCAATTCGGAAGATTGGGTAGCTGGAAGTTTCGAAGTATTTTCACTGCTATTACTGAAGGATGAAACGCTCCCTACCTTTGTTTCAGGAGACGGAGTTTTACTTTGCAAAGATGCGGATAGAAGCTGGGTGTCGGATAAAGACGGAGATTTGAGGATTTTAATTGAACTTGTTGAAATAGAACATCTCTCAAGTTTCGGACTGTCAGATGTTGACTTCTGTCTACTTTCCGATAGATCTATTTCGGAAGATGTTTTAGAATACGACTGAAGTTCAATATTATTTTTTGTACCCTTCTCTTCTTCAGTTTCAATTTCTGGGATGATAAAGTCCCCTTGGCTACTACTAGTATATTGTTCGTCTGAATCTTCGTCACCTTCGTCGATCGGGGACTCAAAACTGACGGACGATTTTGCATTCTTTTTCGACCGAACTCGGCTCACAAAAGATTTGACAGATTTATGTTGATTGGCGAGTGCTGACGGATCGAGCGGTAAGGCTGTGCTGTTAGAATTGGAAGATTTTGAATTTTGCTCCTTCCTCTTCGATTCTTCCGAAGACGTCCTGAGAATACCAACTAAAGGGGTCGTTTGAGTCTCTTCTTCTACTGAAAAGGTCGTTGATTTATCTTCTAGTTCTCCGCTGTTCTCATTTCCATTTTCCGAAGACAAACTTTCTTCTGAATGCGACCGCGAAAGAAGTTTCTTCACATTTGCGTTTTTAGCCGCTTCAACGAGGGTTCCCCAACGTTTCTTATTGCTTGGTTTTCCTAGCCTCGCTTCGGCTAATCTAGCTAGTCTCGCTAACTTGTTCACAGGTGATCGTTTTCCCACTTCGCTTACCTGCGGAAATCGAGCAAAAATACAGTATCGTATAAATTCATTAACAATTGTCAATATTTACCACTATAATTATTTAGGATTCACTTAATAACTCTTTAAAAATAGTAAGTTAAAATGGGTAATTTCAGTCGAAATAAAAATTTAACCCGAATAACAAATTCTACAAGCATCTTATCTTTAGATTCTCTTTTACTAAATATTTCCACAACCATTATTTCAATTGTAAGTAAACGTTTAAAACTAAAAGCGGATAACTTCTATAAACATAAATATGAATCATTTTATTTTAATGTGGGTTAACGATAATAACAAATCGTTAAGTTTATGGAAGGTATTCAAAATGTATTACAATAAAAAGTAGCTGTTATCAGTCGGACTTTCGTATGAACACGTTATCCTACATGACTGAAATTTCTTCAACACAATCAATTCCTTTGAATAAAAAAAGAAATTAAATCATATATAATGTACGAGAAAGACGCGCAAACCTATGTAATATTTCACAGAAAAGAATTCGACGTCAAGTGTGTATGAAAAAAAAAAAATATATATATATATATATATACCATCAATAAAGGGAATTCCCCAAGGACTTTTTATTAAATTTAAAAAAAAACTTTGAATTTTACTGTTTAAAATTATCATTCCTAGTTTTGTTAAAATTAAGCTTTGAAAAATTTCTTTCAAAATAAATTTGGTTCAGATTAAAACACCAAGATTATATTTACTTCTAATTAATCATTTTCAAATCCCCCCCCCCCAAGAAGTCAAGTTCATTTTCAAGTGAATATAATCTTATTAGCATTTAATTTAAACCAAACTATTTATTTTGAAGTAACATCACTTATTCAGTGAAATTTTAACAAAACGGTCGGATCTTTTCCGTTGTACCCAGCAACAATTTCTAGTGTAGTTTTACTTGCTGAATTCAATAATATATATTTTATTTTGGAGAAAGTATTCGTGTTTTAATTAGTTATGGTTATAATTATTAATTTTTCTCTCTCTTTTGTAGATATTGTTATGGATGATAAATGGAATTTCATGAACATAGTTAAGGAAATAACGTTCTACCGCACCCTTCTTTAGTTAACCTTATAAGGCTAACTAACGAAAATATCACGACCTAACCTAACCAATCGTCAAGGGCGTACAGTTGATTTAGCTAAACAAAGGAACGAGAGACATTGGGGAACATTTAGAAATATGATAGATTCTTATTTATGTGAATTTCTGTAGAGAAGAAAAAAAGGAAAGGACATTTTTATTCAAATCTTAAATGTAATCTCTACTTTTAAATAAAATAAACGGACTATAACTCTTTTGTTATTAATTTCTCCAAAAAAAGATATATATTATTGAATTCAGCAAGTAAAACTACAGTAGAAAATAATATATAATTTCATTTTTTGTTGCTGAGGTAGAACGGAAAAGAGCCAAACGGTCTCATAACTGAACACAGTCAGTGCTTGTTTGTTTAAAATCCAAACCAATTTTTTGTTTAAATTGAATAGAAATTTTTGGGGGTGAAGGGTTTAAGTAAAGTATTAGTGCTAATTAACATACAAAAATGTTGTGATATATACACTGTGTGTATATATTTATAGAGAGAGAGAGACAATGGTGATTTTGGAAAGGGGGAAATTGAAGAAAATAATTTATTTTTATCTATTATAAGGACATTTGGAGGGAAGTTTACTTACTATAACGTGTAAGCTGTGCATATGTCTGAAATAAAATTTGTTTTATTCATTGTGGTATTCAAATTTATTATAACAAGATTAATATGGTATAATAGAGCTTAACTGTACATCTGCCCCTATTATTATTATTGTTCTTATTCTTATTATGATTATTATTATTATTATTATTTAGTAGTAGTAAGTAGTTATAATCTTTGCATATTATAATTATCCAAATATATTATGAATATTTTTATCAAGTCTCATTTCTCTTTTGACTATGACCAACTTTCGAAAGCAAAGAACAACGTGACAAATAAGTTATTTCAAACAATAAAAGGGCTTTACAGTGCAGCCAAAATATGTGCCCTGTTATTTTATTAAAGTAAATTGATATATTTGATATAATAATTTCGCACTATAGATCTACCCCTTCAGTCATAAATCGTTTTTTCCCCTAAAATAGATTCAACTCACCAAACAAACCATTTAGGCCTAGTATGCGAGTTTTGTAAATAAATTCTTATGGTACATTTTTAATATTTAGTCAGCAAAGCAATTAAATATATATGCGTGGACTTCTTTATATCGGGTGGCCCCAAAAAAACGCCTTGAGATTTAAACATCAATAACTTCAAAAATATGCAGTTCACACTTCCAAAATTTACATAACTTTTACCTCAATCTATTGATAAGCCATCATAAAAATTTCAGACCTCTATTTCAGACCTCACAGCTGAGGGAACAATGAGGTATGGTGAAAAAATCGAATATCATAAACTGAAAAAATTTTATTATTCACATCTTAACAAATATGATCAATATGTCCGCCGTCCTGCTTACAAACTAATCTTAACCTTTTCTTCCACGACATGATACATTTTCTGATTTCTGCTAATGTTATTTTGTCCCAACATTCGAGCATTTTTTTCTTTAATTGCATTTCTGTAAACTTTTCTGTTTGGCCTTCATAAATCTTCTCTGCTAGAGTGTTCCATATGCAATAATCCATGGGATTGCAATCGGGTGATTGCGGGGGCCAGTCGTTTTTTCCAATGAATATGACTACATTCCGTTGTAGATAATTCTGTGTGAACTTGCTAGTATGAGCTGTAGCACCATCTTGTTGGAGTATGAAATCGTTTCCATAATACAGACGCCGACAATCAGGCAAAAGATTCTCCTCTAAGAGATTTACATAGGTTTCTAAATTATTTTTTTTATTTTCTGAAATGAAATGGATTTTCGTCTTTCCATTCCACGATACACCTGCTAGTACCATGATTTTTTTGGAAAACCGACTTGTCTGGTGGTAAAGTCTCGATGGAGGAATGTCTTTCTTACGCCAACCATAAACAACATCGTTCCGGGAGTTTCGAGCAATCTCGATGGTGAAATCTTTTTCATCTGTAAAAACTATTTTTTTAACATCATTGAACGAAAATCTATCAAGCAATTTTCTACAACGAATTTTTCTTTTAGCTCTTACATTGCTGTCACTTCTTGAAACATGGATCCTTTTAAATGCTTTAAATCCTACCGTTCTCTGCATTCTTTACATGGAACTTCGACTGATACCTAAATTTCTTGCGATTTTCCTCTGAGAGCAGTGTGACCCAGGTCGATCCTCTTGAGATAGGCTCATCATTTCGATCATTGCTATATTGTCTTGAGTGTAAACTGTTTTAGGCCGACCATTTCTACGCTTCCGTGCCGTCGAACCGGTTGCTTTAAGTCTTTTAATTATTCTATTCACAGACGTAACATTACAAGTTATTCCTGGAAATTCCCTCAAAATTCTTGTCCCAGTCCATCTTTTTTCCAAGAAACACTTTTCAATCACCGCTTTTTCATCGTTAGTTAGAAATATAATTTGAAGGGTAAGTTTAAAAACCAGTATTTAAGATGGGCGTAGCCTATATCATCTGACGTTTTTCAGAGACTAACAGATTATCCATAGGCTAAGGAAACTACTACAAGTCATAGAACAATTGCCAGGTACAGCTATACACATTTAGGATTTAGGATATTCGTTTTTTTAACCATACCTCATTGTTCCCTCAGCTGTGGAAAAAGTATTGTATATAGAGGTCTGAAATTTTTATGATGGCTTATCAATAGATTGAGGTAAAAGTTATGTAAGTTTTGGAAGTGTGAACTGCATATTTTTGAAGTTATTGATGTTCAAATCTCAAGGCGTTTTTTTTGGGCTACCCATATAAGCCCGAGAGGAACCTTAAAAACAAAACTTTTGCACGAACGTTTAGTAAAGAGTAAATAACTTCGTTACTTTGCTTCGTTGTGGCTACATACTGTGATTTCTTGTATCACAATACTGAAGAGAAACTTCGTCTATACCTGCAATAACGACATTTAACAAATCCTAAAACAGTGATTTCATATAACATGTAGTCCACTCGTTTCTTATAATGACGAGGCCAACGTCGGTAGCTCAGAGGGTAACAACACTGTCTCCCTATTTACTGTAATAAGCGAAGAGAAGACACTGAGGATGAGGGTTCGACTCCCGATGATGCTTGTAATAATAACAGCGAGCGAACGCAATAGACCACATTAGTCTGGCCTGAGCGTTATGCCAGTTTGTAGCCCATCTGACTGACTGATCATAGTGCTCAGATAAAGTATCAGTTATTTTTTATTGGATTTAAGAGCCACAAGACGCCCAAATACGAAATAATGACGTCTGGAATACTCTGACGTTTCCATTTGTATATGATGAGTCAACGGTGATATACACTTAGTTATTTAACGTTAATTTAGTTACAAATGTTGGACGATACAAAACTTCTAAAAATTAATTAGTACAAAATAAACTGTTCCGAACTTATAAAATCTAACTTAAATCGCTTACAGTGTATTTCATACTCCTCCAAGTATTTTATAATATTTTAAATGTATACTTTATTAAATTCTGCATTATTCTAACAAATGAAGACCTCATTATGTACTTTAATAGTTTTCTTTGACATTATTAATTAAACAAAATTAGTAAAATATAATGAATTAAAATTGTATTATGTCGTAAACAATTTTTATTTTTTGATTATGACACGAAAATTAGAGGAATTATTAATTGACAAGGAGAGGAGCTATGAGAGAGGAGCTATCCCGCAAGGTACACACCCGTCAACATTATTGTTTAATTAAATAAACTCATTAAATAGTTAAAACATTGTCATTTCCATGTTCCCTTCTTCGTTCAAAAATGCCCACATACAGTCTCAAATCTCGGCTCCGGGCTATCCACTGCCGTTATAGATTTGATTGAATTTTAAAGGATGATAATGTTAAATGCCTTGTAAGTACCACTTCATTTAAATAAGATGTCGTACAATAATAATAATAATAATAATAATAATAATAATCGTTGAATTAAGTACGATTCACAGCCTCCATATTAGCGTTTGCTGGAGTCATAAAATCATTTAAACAATGGGACCTATTTTCAATCATGGAAACTGCACCCGCCCCCCTCCCCCCACACCCGGAAAAAAATATAGTTTCTAATAATAATAAATAAATAAATAAATAAATAGATACATAAATAACTACCAAGTATAAACAAAGAAAACACTTTACTTTTCAGTTTAAAAATACATTAAATAAACGATTATTACCATGTTTACCTCATGCATAGAGGGTAGAATCGTAGGTGTTGACAGGTTGAAGGTTGGGGTCGTTGTATTAATTCCTATATTAAAACCTTTCATTAATCTTCTTTCTTTCTGTCGATTTTTCTTGCCTCCGGAACCTATATAAATAAGAGACCCTTATAATAAAATTCATTTACGTTTTCTTTCGTTGGTAAATTCATAGAAAATATGTTTAGAAGATAAACTAAAATATATTATAAAGCTATAGTTTATATCTTGTTTAATTATTAATCACTACTAATTAAATATAAATGTCAGCGGCAAACTTTTCAAGTGTATATATATATATATATATATATATATATATATATATATATATATATATATATATATATGATACACACTCAGGGGACCATTCTGAGTTCTTTCCCATATATATATATATATATATATATATATATATATATATCAAAGCTATTGACTTCTCCTTAGGGAACCGGAGCTTAAGACTTAACTCACTGATGATGACAAAAGATTTGTCGAAACGTCTGATGTACAAATAAATGAAAATGTTTGCCGTTGTGTTGATCCTTCTTTTCATATATATATATATATATATATATACACAGGGTGTCCGAGAATTATCTGTACAATTTTTGGCTGTTATTAAAAGTCAACCATGGAGTGTAGAAATTCCAGTGTTGTCCCATTTTACAGAGAATCTCATTAAGTTTTTTCTGATACCAAGTTTTGACAAGTTTTTTAGAAATTCCAGTGTGTCCGAACATTATCTGTACAATTTCATCTTTTAATAAAATTCTTGATAACACACGTAAAATTCTTAAACAAGATTATTTAGAATCTGTATTTTCAAAAGTTTCTTTTATTAAAGTAACGTTGTTACAAACATTCGATATGTGCACCATTAGTGATTCGCAAAACATCCAATCGATACTCCAAATGTTGCCATGTACGCTGCAGCATATCCACATCAATTCGCTCAATAGCAGCTGTGATTCTTGCTTTTAAATCATCAATGTCTGTCACCCGCGTACATTTCTAAAAAACTTGTCAAAACGTGGTATCAGAAAAAACTTAATGAGATTCTCTGTAAAATGGGACAAACTGGAATTTCTACACTTCATGGTTGACTTTTAATAACAGCCAAAAATTGTACAGATAATTCTCGGACACGAGGTGTATATATATTTTCTTTTTTATTTTTTGGCTACAGTACCGTATTGCACCCCCCCCCGTGGCCCCCCCCACATATATTTTTTTATCCTTTACATTAGTCCTTATGGCTCCGGCTACCCAGGCAAGGTGGGCACATGTTATTGCATTATCATTTGTATAATTTAGGTCTCGCGGGTACGGAGGCGGAGCCCCCGTAAAGATCACGTATCACAAATTGATCGGTATGGGGTTTTATGTTTTTTTTTTTTTTCGCGGCTAAACTACTTTATCCCCTACCAGTGCGATCGTTGCACGGCTTAGTATTAACCGTGCAACGAATCGCATCGCCTTAACCTGTGGCGCCGTCATGCTACAATCAACAATTTGGACCCTTTTGAATTTTTAATATTTTGTATCAAAATAATTTATAATCCTAATGTTCAATAAAATCATATTTTGCGTGGGGGCAATACGGAACTGGCCGTTATCCCGGACCCCAGACTTTTTGCCAGGTTTGTACGCCACTTGCCAGATTAAAAAAAAAAATTTGGCAATGAAATTTGACAATGTTAAGTAACTAAACAAACCTAACCTAACCAGGGGTTGGGTTAGGTTAGGTTAGATACTTAACATTTTAAAAAAAATTTGGCAATGAAATGTGGCAATCTGGCAAGTGGCGTCCAAATCTGGCAAAAAGTCTGGGGTCAGGGATAACGGGAAAGTACCGCTTTATATATTATTATTTAATATATTTTGATTTTAAATTCTGCTCTGCATTAATGACCCGCAAAAATAACTTTAATTAAAGGTTCTAGTGACATTTTGCATTTTATGCTTTTATGCAATATGATGAAGCAGTTATTTTGCAAATAAACTTTCCATCATATTTCTGTATCCTCTTAAATGAAAGAAAACTATACTAGAAATTCAAATAAACACGGATACTATATACATACATCATAATATTAACCAATATTACGCAAAAAATGAAGTCTGTAAAGAAATAAAATTCAAACCCGCTTTAATTTGACCTGAAGATGTGAGAGATATGAAATTACTTCTCATAGCAATTTTTGTTCATATAAACAAAAATCTATGAATTATATATATATATATATATATATATTAATTTTAATTTTCTAATTCTTCAGTTTCGCCAACATTTCGGACGATTATCGCAATACACGTACTATATACAGAAACCAGTAACTTCTCGTAGTGCCTAAGAGTTTCATTCATTTCGCGAAATGCCTGTGACCCTTAATCACGGCCATTATGCATTACTAACGTAACTTAAACTAAGCTGAGCTAAACTAACTTCAGTTAACCACAGAACCCAACCTAAGCTTCAAGAAGCGATTATGAGTCACAGGCATTAAAGCGAAATGCCAGAAACGTTTGGACATTACGCGAAATGTCTGAAATCTTTGGGCATTACACGATTGGCGCTCCACAGTGACTAACATCTTTATTTAGGAAAGGTTTTGACTAAACTCAATTAATGTCAAATTAATTTTATACGACCTATATACAACTGAAATTATGTTCTGCGTTTGAATTCCACCTCATCATTCATTTACTTCTGTACCCGGTTTGGTTCAGATTTCCCATTTATCTTTTACGAATGAAATGGCATAAATTAACTATTAAATACGGTTTAAATACGATATAAATATAATAAATATAATATAAATGTAATATAAATATAATATAAATATGAGAAAATTGGCATGAATATGGTATAAATAAGGCATAAATATTGAAAAAATATGGAATAAATATGACATATATGGTACAAGTATGATATAAATATGACATAGTGTATGACATAATTATGGTATAAAATATGGTATATAACGTTAAAATAACTTCAACAATTGAATATGGCCAAATCTAAAATATTCTATAATATACTTTGTTGTTTATTCGAAAAGAAACTGTACGTTAATTATTGTATCCGTGTCTAACATAATAATATCGTATACGACAATAGAAAATGCGCAATAAAAAATGACTTTATAACACACTAAACATTAATAAATATATGGTAATCACTGACGATAATATAGATACTATACAGAAAATATCGGATGTCTGATGCCTGACAAATTAATGCATAATAAAAACTAAAGAGCATTCAGTACTATCAAAAAATTATATTATTGCGAGGAAAAATGTTACGCCATTAAAATATTAAAATAACGATGATACCGTAATAATTATACCATACAACAACTGCAAAAATACGATAATTATTGGACCGAAATTTATGAGTATATCAGAGTTTTTTCAGAAACTAATGAATACAAGTTTAATAGCATACAAAACTGGACGTTTAATATATATATATATATAGCGAAGCCCAATTTGTTTTCCTTCATGCGAAATAAAGTAGACCTAGTTTTTAGGATGTGTAAATTTTGATAAAATATCCTTATAAATTATTTATTATATTAATATGGAAGTTTGGGAAACCTAATTTATTAATATCAGCTTTAAAATGCTTTTAAGGTCAAAATTTTCGGATTTCCCTTTAATGTAGAGGATAAACGCGAGTAACTACATTTGCACTTCCTCCAACATCTACCACTGCGCTAGTTGTAGTGAATATAGTTGAAAATTTTAGTAACCGATTATTAAGAAACAATGATTCTTTTTCAAGCCTCTGTATCGAAATAAGATTGAATTCTTGTAAAAACTTTGGATGCATCTTCGTGAGGAGTTGAAAAAGCATTTCTTCTTTAGTTATCCTTTGCACTTTGCATCTCTGAGAAGAGATCGACAAACTTTGTACGTTTTATTATTTAAAACCAGGTCTATTCCAGAAGGAGAAGCAAATAAAGAACACCTTACAAAACGTCATGCATAAAGCCAGTTAAGAAAGAGGATGTGACATATATATATATATATATATCTTTATATATTTCTTTAATATGTAGTTATATATATATATATATTCAATGTTTTTTTCTGATGTTTTATATATGATGGATTTGCATTTTACGACATCAAAAGAAAAGGGCTTTATGTCTCATTTATTTATAAATATATGGTTTGTCCTCGAAAATTTTTTGTATGTAACATTGTCGTATGTTTGTTTAATGTCATTATTTTTTTAATCCTTCATTCTATCTTTGTATGTTAATTATGTTAATGAAATTTATGATGCGTTGTTCGGGAAACTAAGTTATATTTTGTAATGGGTATCTATTAAATTAGATACCCCTCATCATATTCATACGAATGCAGCTGCATATTTTTAAACTTTGTATTGTATAGAATTCGTGTGCCCAAAGTGATCTTTCGATTGAAGTTGTTATTGCTCATAAGAGTTATTTTTCCTTTCTGTTCCATATATTATTATTACTGGAATTAAAAAAAATGGATCTTTTTCTGTATGTTGTGTTAAAAATTAGTGTCTCAAACATGTCTTGGTTTTTAGATTTTTTTTTTTTTGTCGTACAGTCAATATGTAAAATTAGGCAATTTATAAATTGACTGAAATTCAGGCAATGTGTCAGATTGGTGATACACACAAAACCTAACCTAACCTAATCTTTCTGGTAATGCTGCATATACATGCCCATTGGTATTTCCCAATATGTTGCCTAAAAATTCATGGCTAGATTAGATTTCATTAGGTATTAAGTAAATAGAGCATTTAACAAATTGCCTAAAATTACAGTCAATTTACAAATTTCCTGATTTTACACACTGACTGACATATATATTAATATATACTATATACATATTAATGTATCTTGCTATAACTAATAAGCTATTACTTTGCCTTGTGATAACTTGCTATTTTTTTATATTAATTTTTAAATACTCTACTATTTATAAAAGATATAATATCAAATTAAAAATAGAGCAGAAATAGAAGCATCAAAATCTAAATATTTTACCAATTTTCCATTTTTTAGCATTCCTGAAACAGATTTGAAAATATTGGTAAAAGTTTTAGATTTTGAACGTAAAATTATATCAACATAAATTTTTACAAAATTTGTACAGAAGCCTTGGCAAGCAATGAACAATTGAAGTTTATAGCTAAAGAAGCAAAAGAGTTAATAATTAATTACACATTTAAATAATTAGTTCTAAAAAGAGTTTATTAACGAACGAACGAGTTATATTAATGAACAAGCTGTTAATATATTATTTCTATAACTTAGATTTTAGTTCAAACCAAAAAAATAAAAAATCTTTTGGTTTCAATGAATTTCAAAGTATTATTTGTGGTTTAATAGATTCAATGAACTGTGATTTTTGAATTGATATATTAAGCTAATTTTGTAAGATTATTCGATCGATATAAGATCGGCGGAAGTGTAGTTGGAAACCACCAAATTATCGACAAAATCATATAATAAAAAATAATTTAAATTATTTAATACCACAAAAAATGAATAAAATAAATAACAAATAAAACAATGAACTCTTATTGGGGCCGAATTGCCTAATATTAGGGTAATATCAACGGGGACCAAAGTACTCGACAGTGAGACGAGTAAATAATCATTAAAATACTTTTGTAAATATTGAAGTTAACCTCCCAAATATGAATCAATTTAACAAAAATACTGTAGAACCACAAACGCGATTGAATTTCGTAACGAAGAGAAAGGGAAAATTAACCCTTTCGCTTCTTAGATTCAAAAATCAGTGTCAGTTGGAGTATAGTTGTGAATTATCCTGAAACTCCACAACCTATTCTGATATCCAAATGAGTATAAGCCGCTGAAGAACAGTAACAGTATATGAAGACTACATACATACGCGAAAAGAAGAAATGCAGCCCCAAACTAAATATAAAACCACTGTTTCATTTCAGGATAAATTCCAATACGTTTTGAAATGACTGAACGAACTTCAAAAGGGAACATTGAAACATTGAATGAAGACTGAAATAGCCTTTGGCTTCTGACTTACTCCCGCGCGGATGAATACCTTGACCCGCGCTGCTCGCCGTCGACGTATTCATGCCAGAAGTTTTCAAGATCTCGATTAATTCGCAACGGAAAGCCGAAATGTCTTGTTTGATCTCATTCACATCATCTTCCGTAACGCCCTGATTTTCAGCTTTCCTCTGCTCCACAGTCACGTATCTTCTAACTAAATTTCGCATTATGCTCTGCAAGGTAATAGTAAAAGCTTAGTTTATCCGCAATCTGCACTAATAAGATGCCCTACTCACAATACACAGTTCCGTACTTCGTAGCATTTGGTATATCCATAAATCTAAACGTTCAAGCATTGTGTGTGAAACATCTGCTATACAAAAAGTATAAAATCATGACTCAGAAGCTAATGTGCAGCACATGAAGTATCAATGAGTAATATAATCATACCATTAACGTGCAAAGAGGAAACTTTATACGTGTTAGAGATACTTTCATAAGT
This sequence comes from Bathynomus jamesi, assembly GCA_023014485.1. Lineage (NCBI taxonomy): Eukaryota > Metazoa > Arthropoda > Malacostraca > Isopoda > Cirolanidae > Bathynomus > Bathynomus jamesi. Next base: position 471,561 of record JAJOZX010002919.1, on the reverse strand, counting down.
GATACAACCAAAACAAAAAATTATCAAGTTAGAAACTTTTAAAATATATTGGGTGATTTTATCTACCTTTTTAATTTTAAACAAAGAGACGTTATCATGAAATATAAGAGGTCTTTATCAAGAGAAATAGATATGTAACATCGTCCGAAAAGTCTTTACCCGAAACTCTACCCGGTGGGAAATACATTTACTTAGGAAACCTTATCATAAACCTTCAGAATGTTCCCCATTCAGTTCAAAGCACGTTAATGTAGCCAATTAATTAATTAGTGTAATTTCCATTAGAGAGAGACTTTTCGGGCACTTTATATATATGAGGCCTACCTAGGAAGAAGTAGCTAAGCGACAAAGGTGAAGAAAGCTAGAAACCGCATTTAAAATTGTACCAAATTTGAAAGTAACATAACTTTTAAACTTTCTGAAGATATTTCGACGAAATAGCTTCAAAAGGTTCAAAAGTTATGTCACTTTCAAATTTGGTACAACTTTAAGTGCAGTTTCTAGCGTTCTTTACGTTTGTCGCTTAGCTACTTCTTCCTAGGTAGGCCCCATAGAGAGTATATATAGTTTTAGAGCATACAAGATCAAACATAGCATTAATATAAAGAATCAAGTCTTCATATAAAAGATTTTTTACTTTCTCTATGGCTTAAAATTAAAATTTTATCTTACCTCTATTTGTTCATAAATTCTAAAGTAAAATTCGCGTCATCTAATCCAATTGGATTACTTCATTCTATTCAATTTATATTGGTCATCAAGGCTGTATAAACGAACTGAAGATATCACAAGAAAATTGAGTTTTTATAAGATACAGTTTACCTCTGTAGAATTAAAAGCAAACATATATACTGTACGTATATATATTTTTATATACACAGGGCTACAAGCTTCACCTTCGTGCTGTAAGGAATCGTTGATGCACGAAACTCATAGCAACTTACCAGTTTAATATATATATATATATATAAATGCATTGAAAGTTTAGAAATTATTTAGCTTTCCTATGAAAATACATCGGTCAGTGTCATCTGCATGCAATATAACTTGTCAAAGGGGAAAGACATCATCAGAAAATGAAGTGCAATTTTCGTCTGAACAACCCGGAACAAAAAAAAAAAGAGAGAGAGAGAGAGAGAGAGAGAGAGAGAGTCTACAGGCATGCAACAACAATAGAAAAAAAGAAAATACAGGCACAAATATATTAGATTAAATTCTACACAAATATACAAATAATCTATGAATTATTTCATCTGCTTATTAATTTCCATAAAAAAAATGCGTAACACCATCTTCATAAAGTGCAGGTGAGAAAGGTATGCATGTATATACAAGGGAAGAGTTACCTGATATCTCAGCTCTCTTTCACTAGCTTGTCTCTCCTTTCTCTGAAATTAAAACAAAAAAAAGGCTTGTGTGTCTTCGTAACTGTTTGAAGCTTTATATGGCGTTTCGCTAAGCAAAATTATTTGCAGTTTTCATGGAAAAATTATATTGCTATACAAATATAAACTGTGGTTAATATATATATATATATATATATATATATATATATATATATATATATATATATATATATATATATATATATATATATATATATATATGGTGTAACAACAGTCCGTTCTCATAGGGAAATAAGATATAACAGAATTGAACGAGAAAACCGAGTAGAAAGTGTCAAAGACGAGTAGCAATGTGTGAACGGCGACATGGAATGCAATTTGAGCATGTACTGGATTAATTGATAAGTTGATTGTAATGTATAGTTAAAACTATTTTCTCGTTCAATTCTATTATATTTTATTTCCCTATGAAAACGGACTTTTGTTACACCCTGTATATATATATATATATAATATATATATATATATATATATATACACACTGTATAAGTTATTCAACGTATTCGGCTGAATTCTTTAGAATAAAACTTCATAAATTGCTTTATTTCGCTTCTGGTAAATCAAAAAAGAAAAAATTATCTATCAAAATGTTATTCATCGAAAAGTCAAGTTTACGAATGACAAACACGAAGCTTTGACATACAATATAAGGCCACGCTCCACGATCTTTCAAAATACAGGGGCTTCAAAAATATTGTATCACTTATATGGCGTTAATATGTCATTGCTTACCAGTTATAGTTTGTGTTTTTTTTTCTTTATGTAAGTATTTGTGTGTTTATTTGCTTGTTTTTTAATAATAATAATAATAATAATAATAATAATGTTTAAAAATAAATAAATAAATATATAAACAATAAATACACAGTATGGAAATATATTTTTGAAGCATCCCTATACTAAGTGGTAACACTTTTTTGAAGCACCCTATATATATATATATATATATATATATATATATATATATATATATATATATATATGGAGGGTGACTAGGTAAAGTGACTTACAGTAAGTGCAATTTTTAAAATGTTTGATCCTTGACTTTGAGAGTTTTTGAAATGCGAAAGAAATAATTACTTGATTGGTAGAAGGCAAATTTCCTTAACCCAAACAAAGTTTAAATAAAAAGACTATTTTGGTTAATTCGCAACGTTAATTTTTAAGCACATTTTTAACTTTGAAAACCACGGAACGAAACTTAGGAAAAATACACCAACATCACTTTCCCTTATCACAGTCCATATACATATACACGCTTGACATAATCTATGCTCCTGATAGAGATATGTACTGCAATTGTGTTATATATACACAAATGATGGTCATGTAGAACGCACAGAAAATACATATTTTAAAGTTATGTTCTGATCGTAAACGACTCCATCGGAAATTATTTTCCATAATTTTATTTCTCAAATGAAAAATGCACCCATACTACTCCATCTTGCAAAAACTACTTTAAAAATCTCTCTTTAATCAATCGTTTTCTAGTAAAACATTTTGTCTTTTATAATTAACATATTTTTTAAATAAAATTAATTAATATTCTAATAAAATACATTTAATATTTATTTTCTTAAATGATAATAAATTAACGCAAAAATCTAAATTTCTCATTCATCAAAAATTTTCCGAATTCATTATTAAAGCAAAAGTAAAAAATTTCCCTTCATAAAGTGATCGACGAAGTGGGACCATTATATGAGAAACACCTAAACACTCCTTTAAAATGTTAAGTTTTAATACTTTTTTTAATATTGTTAATACTTTTAATACTTTTTTAATCCTTCTTTAAGGTTTAAGCTTTTAATTAAAACCCACCACAAGAACCTAATCATTAATTAATAGTTGACTGACAAAATTCTTCTAAAATGTGACTCATTCTGACGTCACGTTCACGAAAATAACGCGTAATCTTTTAATAGGATTATTGTACTATTTCTTCGGGGTCATTTAGTCATTAAGACATTTTCTTTAACCAAATGAATTTCCACGAGAAAGGAACAGTTGGTGTATTTTGAGTAAAAGTAATTTTTCAGATGACGGTACGTCTTCTTAATTTGTTTGTCTATTATACATCCTGAATCATTTGTGTGTGCATATATGATATGTATATATGTATACACAAAACAGAGGTCTCAGAAGCATTACTGGCTGCCTCCGAACCACACCCATCCCACATCTACATGCAGATACGAAAATACTCCCCATCGAACACCACATGAACATGACAGGGACTCAATTCTTCTCCAGAGCACTGGCCCCAGACCACCCCTGTCACCATCTCACATTACACAATCCCCCACCCCGCAACAAAAAACGTACTCCTGCTGCTCACTGTAGTAATGCTTAGTTAAGAATATTAATTTCTGTTTAATTAAATAAGAAAATGTTTAATATAAATTATTTACGAAAAATTGTGAAATTGTTTAAAATGGGTACAGTTGGCAGTAGTGAATGGAGCCCGAGAGAGCCGGCTACCCATAAGGGAGTCAGTCTTGAGGCAGCGCGTTACTCGCATACCCCTAACTTAACTAAACCATTTTCGAAATTAATAAAACGTTCATAAGTGTTAATAAAGAGTATTAATATACCCCCCCTTCCCCCTTTGTTTTATAACGGTTCAGTCTCTCGGCGTCGCTACCATGATATTTATACGATACGGCAAAAAGAGTGTAGAGAAACAAAGTGATAAATGAAAGAAAGAGCCGATAGAGAATAAATAGAGAAATAGTAAAGTAGAAAGAAGCGTAAATAAAGAGAGAAAGTAAAGAATAAAAAGCGTATTCACTACATCTGGTGGCGAGCGGTGGTCTTACATCATATTTTGTGAGGCTTACCCACGTGATTTAGTATTTTGATTAAAATTCTTCAAAACCGGTATAATAACCAATAGCGTTAATGAATATTTTATTTCGATTATTAAAATATCTAAATGCAAAGTTGATCTCGTTTGCAGGCAAATTTCGAAATTCATTCCTTAAAATTTCATTGTAAATATAAATTCAAGATGGCGCTTCGCCTTCGCATCCTGATAGCGTCCCTGACAAACTTCGCGCCTAAAAATTTAATTCGTTTTTTTTCTTTCTTTTCGTGGGAGTTCGTTGGATTCTGAAATGTTCCCTTTGTCCCATTTTTCATCGTCCAGTTCCGTTGCTTTTCGTTTGTCCGACTCAATATTGCGAGTCATTATTACGTTAAATTTCGTTCATTCGGTTGGAGTGGATATAGTTTTGAAAATTATCGTGCTGCCTGAAGACTCAATTTTTCTTTTTTTTTCATCTCTTCCACTGTATGCCTGTTCCAGCTTACCTTTTTACTTGTTGTTTAAACTTTTGGAATTAGAAAGTGATAATAATAGTAATAAGAATAATGATTAATAAATAAATTTTACTCGATTGGTACGTAAGTCAAGTATGTTAGTTTAAATACAGTATGATACACATTTTATATGGTCCTTTCAAAATGTTTCAGCGGAAATTGTACCGCATATATATACATATATAGAAAAACCTTTCATGAACATGAAAAATTTTCTGGGTTTCATTAGCAGATTTTTGATTATATTTCGATTGCGTGTATATAATAATAGGATTATTTTGTTTATATAGATTTATGGGCTTTTTGCTTCGCTCGCTTCGCGCTATATAGGTTAAGTTACAGTTAATTGACAGTCGAAAGGTAATCTTAAACATATTAAATTTGTCAGATTATAAGTCGCCGTATAGGATTGTGTTAAATTTCAAAATAAGCAGAATTCGTTTAACTGAAATAGAGAAATTGTGTTGTGAAATTTTCTATAAAATTTGTTTTGGATTTTTTTTATATACTCATTAATTATATACTCATTAATTATATACTTACTTATTAACTTATACGTATATATTAGTTATATATATAATTATATATATTTATATACTCATAAACTTTGGTAGGTAAGCTGATTATCTATTTTTTTTCTCCTCTTTGTTCCTTTCGTTCATTTCACGACAATTCCGACATATTTGGTAAAATGGCTATTGTATCGTACTAAAGAAAGATTTCTTGTAGGCCTATCGTTAAATATTGTTCGGAGATTAACCGTTACTACGGTATATGTCTATTGAGTAGTAAATTCTTAGTTATTTAACAAAATTTTAATTGATTCAACATAAATAATCACAGGATTTTCATTAAGAAGCACAAATGTTATGACTTAAAATCTTAATAGCTCTTTCCACGCGTAACATTGAATTTATTAAATATAGGCCTAAAAGTGCAGCAGTAAATTTTATTTTTATTTTGACGGCCAAGGTGAGTTACGGTACACATATTTTACTAAATCTTCTTCTTCTTCTTTCTCTTCGCCCGTTCCCGCCTCTATGCGGGGTCGGCGTTTCTGACCAGCCTCCTCCACACAGCCCGGTCCTGGGCTTCTTCCTCCGACAAACCCTTCTCCCTCAAATCGTCCCTCACCTTCTCCATCCACCTTCGCTTCGGTCTGCCTCTCTTTCTCCTGCCATGCACCTCCATATTCATCGTTCTCTTACCTACATAATCTTCGTCCCCTCTCATCACATGTCCATACCATTTCAGTCTACTTTCTTGTATCTTCCTCGAGATTTCTCCAACCTTTGTTGTGCCCCTTATCCTTTCATTCCTTACTCTATCCAACCTTGTCACTCCGCACATCCATCTCAGCATTCTCATCTCCGTTACATCTAGTCTTTTCTCATGATCTTTCTTTATAGCCCAAGACTCAGCCCCGTACATCATAGCCGGTCTTACCACAGTCTTATACACCTTTCCCTTAACCCTTGCGCCTATTCTTCGGTCACACAACACCCCTGAAACTTTCTTCCAATTTTTCCAACCAGATTGCACTCTGTGTTATTTCTGTGTCCAGCTCACCGTCCTCAGCCACTGTCGATCCCAAGTACGTAAACTTACTAAATCTGGATATTATAATTTTTTTTGAATTCCAGAAATTGGTGTAGAAAATTCTTTTCATATATTTTCCTTACGTTTTATAAATTCATTCAATAATCAATTTTATTGGTAAAGGTAGGCCGATTTTTATTTTTATTTCCAGTTCAATGACAATGGTAAAATTTTTAGTTCAAATTTAGATTGTATTCTAAAAAGGATGTTTTAATTTGATATTTTAATTTGGGTATTAGAAATGAAAAATGTCCTTTTTTTTTTAGTTCGAGCGTTTGCATAGAAAAAATTACAAAATTGTCAGGAATATAATGCAGTTTCATTTGGTTAGGGATATTTGTATAGAGGTTCGCTTACAAACAAAGCGACCGCTCTTAATTATGCAATGTGTTGTTTTTGTTTACAGTAGGTGGTGTGTATTTTTGAGTGCATATGATCTATTCTTATTTAGTATAACTATGCAAATTTGTGGTTTCACTTGGAAATGATAAATTACTGAGATTTTTGTGATTTGCAAACCATACTGGGGTTTCTGTTGAAGGAGAGAGTTGTATCTCAGATGTAATTTGCTAATTGCGAGTTCAGTTCGTATGAAATTTAACGTTTTAGGTTGGAATTACTGTATTAAAATGATTTTTGGTAGTAATATTTAAATTTTTTTTTACTTTTTAATAACTGTTTTGGAAAATTATTATTGTTTAAACCTTCAGTCGGAATTAACTAATGCATTTGAAACATTGACTCAAGTGTACACTCGGAAATGGAGCCTTCTAGATAGCCAGTAACGTTTTTGTGGCGTATGTGTGCTCCTCCTCAAAGCAAGAGGGTTCATGATTGTCAGAGAATGGATGACATGAAGTTTCTGGGGTTCATTTTTGTCTTTTGTATTTAGAGGTATTGAGGTGATTTCTGACGATAGTTTGAACAATAATATTTCTTAAATTATACTAACAGTTACTATGTATGGGCGCTTTTATATTTATACTGTGCAATTTTGTTTAGCGTTTTATGACTTTTTATCTTCTCTGCTGTAACTGCCATAAGTGACCTTATTGGTAGCTAGATTTGATTAAATTTTTGCGAAATTTTGAAATGTGTAATTTTTTCTTTCCGTGAATTTGGCCAGAGCAAATGTGTAGTTAGTATTTCGAAGTGAACTGTCGAGAAAATACGATAAATTAAATATGAAATGATAAGCAGTGCAGAAACACGTTTCGAATAAACTTTTTTTCAAAATTTCAAAAGGCTCGGTTGGGAGTCAACCAAGTTGAATCCGAGTTCCATCAAGTGAGTTTAGTCGACCGGATAGGTGATCGATCACCAATGAGAGAGAGAGAAGAGAAACCCAGACTGCGCAGGGACTTGGCGCAGGATGGTTTCGGAAGAGAAGAGAAGAGACAGAAGAGAGGAACCGAATGCGCATGGACTTGGCGCAGGACAGTTTCGGAAGAGAAGAGAAATTTACGTGTGCAGGGTCTTGGCACACGAAAGTTTCGATCGAAGATGGTCTACTGGTATTTTTCGGGCAGTAGCTGGTCACGTTGCTCGAATGCTTCGCTAAATATGTGTCACAGCGCGCGGTAGACAAGCCACGAGAGCTTGAACGGGTGCCTACGACTGTACTGTCCATACAGACATACAGTAGGTTCGTTGGGAAACGGCCTACGGCGGAGTCATCGTTTGATTGTTGCCAGTAGAAGAGTCTTTCAGCTGGACGTAGGAAGAGCAGCGTTCACCGACAAAAGTGGAGATGAGACAAGGCGAGTTTCTTCATCGACTTCTAGAATTGCAAATTCCGTCCAATTCCAGCGCGTGGTCCCGCTTTCAGATATCTCCCCCCTGATCCTTTTAGAATTGGACGTCTCTTGTTTTTTTTTTCGCCATTGGAGAGAGAGCGGAACCATTATAGCGTGCTGCCCTGTTGCATGTTGATTGATGCAATCCCTTGCATTCTAGCGAAGTGAGCAGGAGAGCTGCGATTGAAAATTGAAATCCGTTGTCAGCGTGCGGAGTGTCATCTAAACAACGTCCAGCTAATTAATGTACTGATTATTATGTAATGAAATTAGAAGTGAAAGAGTGCGATTATTGCCCATAATTGTTGTGTTTTTCGTGAAATAGTATGTGCGCTCTTGGTCAGTATTTTATGTAAACTTTTTCTTATTTTTTTTCTATGTTGCCCTGATAGTAACTGTATAACTATACAAATAATTGTTTCAAATGTAAAGCGATCGTTGATGAGAAATCGCGGGAATAGATTGTGAACTTGAGATTTGTGTAGCCACTGTAAGAAAATTTTCCGTGATATTTTTTTTGGCATGTACAGATTAGTTACAGGTTGTAATTTAATTATTAGAGTGAAAAGTTATTTTATGCAAATGTGAAAATTATAAAGTTTTCGGTTTTTATAATATGATACAATATATGTATGGAATTTGTCATCCTAATTATTTCTTGTCTATCTCTCTGAATTGTTAAAGAAAAAAAAAAAAAAATTGCAAAATATGTAAGTTTGTTGAATAAATTTATTGACATTGTTAAACGATATTAATAAGTTTTACTAATGGAAAAACTTATTTTCAAGGGGGTGATGCGAGTGTAGTAATGCTTAGTTAAGAATATTAATTTCTGTTTAATTAAATAAGAAAATGTTTAATATAAATTATTTACGAAAAATTGTGAAATTGTTTAAAATGGGTACAGTTGGCAGTAGTGAATGGAGCCCGAGAGAGCCGGCTACCCATAAGGGAGTCAGTCTTGAGGCAGCGCGTTACGCGTTAGGTTGACGAAATGTAACGTAGAATAAATAAGTTGTGTGCGTCCCTCTCCGACCTAAATTATTATAATAGAAATTTCATACTCGCATACCCCTAACTTAACTAAACCATTTTCGAAATTAATAAAACGTTCATAAGTGTTAATAAAGAGTATTAATATACCCCCCCTTCCCCCTTTGTTTTATAACGGTTCAGTCTCTCGGCGTCGCTACCATGATATTTATACGATACGGCAAAAAGAGTGTAGAGAAACAAAGTGATAAATGAAAGAAAGAGCCGATAGAGAATAAATAGAGAAATAGTAAAGTAGAAAGAAGCGTAAATAAAGAGAGAAAGTAAAGAATAAAAAGCGTATTCACTACATCACTATTCACAGCTACTGAACAATATCCCCCCCTCCCCTAAACATCAACCCCATTAAACATCTCCACACAGAATTCACCCGGAAATACCTACTCGACCAACCACACAACACTGTCCTTCACGATACTCCCCCTGTAGTCCATCAGAGCGAACAAACCCTCCCAAGGAAAACAAGAGTTACTCTGGCCAGGCTCCGTTCAGGCCACCACCCCTCCCTCCAACAATACAGACACAGACTCCACCTAGCTGACACCTCCACCTGTCAAAAATGCTACCTCCACCCTGAGGACACAGAACACCTACTCTTACACTGCCACACACTCTCTCAACAAAGACACAACTCCATTACCTCTCTACGAGACCTATGGACCCGTCCCACGGTGGTCGCGGGATACCTGAGCGCCGCCGGGTTCGCATAAGAGAACCCGGGGGCTACGAAGTAAGAAGTAAGTATATATATATAAGGAACAAGAGAAAAAATTATAGTGTTTGGAAACTACATAATAGTAAACAACTAGCGGAGCGACCCGGCGTTGCCGGGGTGGATGTTGAACGCTATATATATATATATATATATATATATATGCCCGGTTAGGTAAACTGAATGCCCGGTTAGGTTAATTGAATGCCCAGTTAGGTCAACTGAATGCCCAGTTAGGTCAACTGAATGCCCGATTAGGTTAATTAAATGGCCGGTTAGGTCAACTGAATGCCCGATTAGATTAATTGAATGCCCGGGTACGTTAATTGAATGCTCGGTTAGGTTAATTGTACACCCTTGACGATTGGTTAGGTTAAGTCATGATATTTTCGTTAAAGCCAACGAAAATATCACGACTTAACCTAACCAATCGTCAAGGGCGTACAGATGACCTAACCTGGCATTCAATGAACCTAACCGGGTATTCAATAATTTTACCATAGGTTTCGTAATGATCTTGATGACGTCATTTAATGTTTTAAAATTAATTATTTAATTTATTAACACCCACGTGCACAACCTCGGGACCTAATCAATATGTGTGTGAAGTTTCATGTTTGTAACTGCTTCCATTTTGGAGTTATGGCTGATGGCTGAACACACACACACACACGCGTCTTTTTATTATTATTATTATAGATAAACAATAGACTGGTACAAATTTATAACCGAAAGACTTCCGAAAATCAACAATTTTTGATAAAGAAAAGGGGAAAATTGGTTTTGTAGGCCTAGGGGGTCCGAAATGTTCATAAAATGGAAAATAATTGCTATTTTCTTACTTACAGCGACAGGCATAATGATATTAGGATACCTAATAGAAATTTTGTAATATTTTAAAGTGGGGAAAATAAATAATTTTCTAAAAATGATCTTCAACTATAAAAGCGCATCTAATCAGATAACTTAATTAACGTATTTCTATGACAACTAAAAAATAGAATGATAAATCAATATCCTATCAAATTGTTTGTGTATACGTAAAATTATTTGTACAAAAGCCACAGTAATAAAACGCACAACAGTCACGGTAAATAATTTCGAGGGTGGTTCGTTTAACTTTAAACTCGTGTTTATTTAAATTGCCCGTTTTAATTATGTAATTTTTTGTATTGAATCGATAAAGAAATCTTTTGTGATTTTTTGTATTAAATCGATAAAGAAATCTTTTGTGAATCGAAAAATGTTAAAATTATAACAAATATCAAAATATTTTGTATAAAAATCATTGAATTTTAAAAATGCATGTTTGTTTTTAGTTTTTTGCAAAAAGTTCCTTATGAATTTTAAAAATATATACTTTTTTTAAATTGAATCGATAAATAAATCTTTTGTGAATCGAATGATATTAAATGTTTCGTAAATATTGACTTATTTTGTGCCAAAATTATGATTAAAAATGAAAAATTAAAAAAAATGCGTGTACAGGCATGGGAAGAACTGTACCCCTAAAAGTGGGGAAGGAATTATGTTAGGGAATTTTTTTTTAGCATGGGCACTGCACAATAAAAAGACGCATCGAATGGTGAAAACCGCATTGTTCTACACCAATTGTAGCGACCTGTAGGTGTGCGCAAAAAAACTGTTACATATATATATCTATATATATAAGGCTTCATTTCTGAAATAGTACATTAGATAACTGGGTGTTATTTTTCTTTATATTCATAAAGGTCATGAAAGCAAGACAAAAGATGCGAAAATGGTGCTTAAGTTCCTCCTCAAATATTTTTTGAGTAGGTCGATGGAGTTCCTTCTTTCTAACATGTTTTAAACCAAGCGCAATCCGTTTGTATAATAAAATACAAATAATATACAGATATAGGAAATGTTCAACATTTGGTTTAGCTTGTGTAGAGAAAGCTCGCAGCTTTACGAGTAATGCGTTTATAAATCAAAATATAGAGAAGTCAATACGTACAGTATCATGGTGGAATCACAAACTTCAGGTGCATCTTGCTCCTGGTGAATCATGCACCTGGACATTGTATATATACCTAGGTCTCTATGGTCAAAACTAAGGGAATGCAAGTCAAAAAAGGGTAAGGATTAAGGCTGTTTCTTCGACCAAGATAAATCAAAGCAATGTTTTTTCTATTAATGAAGGACTACCTAAACAGTCACGTGGGTACACGACGTGCTGGACAATACCCTGCATAAGCGTATTTTCAGAGCAGTATTTTGTACAAAGAACAAACTTTCCTCAAATACTTAGTCTATGCAATTCAATATATATATATATATATATATATATATATATATATATATATATATATATATATATATATATACTCCAATAGGAATAAGATGAGCACATAAAAATATTGGAACATATTAGTTTAGGTGCGAAAACTTACAACCAGAGCATTTATAGTTCATATCAAGAAGTCATGAAGTTCACATAGATAAAAAGATGCCTCATACTGTTGGTGCTCTCGTGACTTACTACCGTTTACTCGGGAACAAGTGATTGGATAATCAGACCGTAGTCATGCGCAGCGAGACACATTATTCAAAATGGCGGACCTCCATAAGGTAAGATTCATAATGTAATTGTGAGGTTTCGCAATACAAACAAAAACAAGCTTCTCGGCGACCAAAAGACCGTGATCTGTTAAAAAACGAATCAAAAAGCTTTTATTCGTCAGGTAAGGTTCAGTCCACGTGTAAAGCTTGCCAACATCTCTGGTGACGCATTTCTTACCACGCACAACTTTACAGCATCTCCAGAAGCCTAGATATAATGGACGCGCGTCTCTGAGCTCATAAAAACAAATACAAAACGCAGGTTCGAATGGACAAAATGTTTCAAGAGTTTCCTGGGCTTTGCAAGACAGTTATTTTTGCAGACGAATCTCCATTCTATCATTTCACGTCAAATGATTGCACATGGGTGTGGAGAAAGTCAGATCAAGTCTACGAAGAGCCTTGCCCACATCCTACAGTATAGCATGGAGGTTTTATGGTTTGGATGCGAGCAGCAGTATGGGATTCCGGAAATATGAACCGGGTATTCACCAATTTTGGATTCCAGGAAATACATATCCATCATTGAGAGCCATCTTCCGTTGTTCCATCAAAGAAAACCCAGTTAAACACGCATGTGTTGTAAGAAGCCTGTGCAACCTGTCACACCTTACAATACACTACTCATTGTAAGAGTAAGAAGTTCTTCCTTACGCTCTGAGAAGCCCAAATATAAATCTTATCGAGTTCGTCTGGCAGCATCTTGCGTCATTTGTGGAAAATAAGGTCTCATCCCACACCTGTTTCAAATCTAAAGGAAATATTAACTGGACTTTGGCAAAATTTGAACTATACCCTCACTCATCTCAAATCTTAATGTATCGATGCCACAATATTTCCTGGGTGCTCATTTTTTCCTACGGGTCTGCAGTATATATATATATATATATATATATATATATATATATATATATATATATATATATATTTGAGTAAAGGACATCATAATGAAAATAAATGAAATATACACTACGACACAAGACTAAAATAAAATATATTTACAACCAATTGAGTGATAAACTAAAGGAAAGTGTCCTTCAGTCTTGGAAACACACTATTAATCATTTCTTCGCTTCGCTCAGCCTTCACACGTAAAACGTACAAAATGATCCAAAGATGAATAAACGAAACGAACATTATAATAAATAATTAAAATAAATAAGTACACACAGAATATTATAGAACAAATCATTCACAAGACTTACTCGTATGGTTTTCATGTGTTCCTTTTTAGCTTTTCTCGTTCTACCGCAGAACTTCCTGTGGAACCACCTGAAGAGGTAGTAAACGCTTTTTGGGGTAATGATTATGTTGAAGGGCGGAGGAACCGTTTCTCCTTCCTCGAAAAAGCTAATCCACAGTTTGCTTCTGGCGAACTTCCACTCTATGTCAGCTCTTTCCTTTACGATGTCATGGAGAACGAGATGGGATTAGAGGATGTCATGATATATATATATATATATATATATATATATATATATATATATATATATATATGCGTGTAAATTATATGGTTATCTTCGCTGGATACTCGAACTTTCCGCGACACCTTTAAAATACTAAATATAAATGGTTATTATAATTTTATTTCACAGTTATTTGTATTCACTCCCCCTGTACCGCCCCGGTACACATTTTGATCGTTTGTTTTGTAAACATAAAATCATCTTGGACAAAGGAGTGGTCATATAAAATATACGTGAATTCCCGGTACACTCTTAACTACATATGGACATAAGCTTGCTCCCCGGTACATTTGACCGACAGCACATAACAATTAATTTTTAATAGTAAGCCGGATTTTTTCTTTTGAAAGATAAATGTAAAAAAATTACCGTAAATAAACTCGCCATTTTGAACTAAGAATATTATTTCGTTAAATGTTCCAGGTTGGCATTTGATGCTGGAGGAAAGTTCCAGGTATATTCTGTTCTGATGCGTAAAAGTGAGCCGGTAATTTTAGTCTAGAATTTACGAAGGTGATGTAAAGGCTTTTAGGGGTTTAAAAGCACTCGACATATCGAGGCACTCAAAGAAAGTCTGCGAGACTGTCTTGATTCCATATTGAAGGATGTTACAGTTTAAAAAATAAGTCGTAAAATTAAATTACAGTTATGTTACCAGTTGGTAGTCTAGTTCTAAATGTTTTCCGCGCGAATAATATACTGTAAAATGAAAGCTGGTCAAAAATGGCGTTTCGATGGTGCTCCGTCAATGGTACCGGGGTAGGGTAATAATAAGGGGTCAATACGGAGAGGAAGGGCTGTTTTAAAAAAATGTTACCCTCTACCTTAAACGTTTTCTATTATTCTGAGCGATAATAATAATAATAATAATTATTATTATAATAATAATAATAATACACAAATCACACACAAAAAAGATGAGATAAACATTTATCAATAAAAATGTTAATGAAAGTACAGAACGGCAAATCCAAACAAACAGAACTTTACATACACAATCAAAACTCAAAAAATATGAAATGAAATACACTCGTATTTCTTAATCTAAAAAAAAATAAAAGTATGGTTTCCGCTTACAAGACTTAATTAAATATGAAAATCCTTTCAAAAGCTGATTAATTCCTAGTCCAATCCAACCATTCCTATCTCAGTTATAAGGCTCGAACGAATTAATTCCTAGTCCAATCCAACCATTCCTATCTCAGTTATAAGGCTCGAACGAGCTATCGATCTGCCTTAAAAATTAAAAATCAAAGGCTTTTTTTTGGACCTAAAATCCTTTCAGGTTATACCAATTTGATGCAAAATAATTGTAGTAGTTAATGATATATATATATATATATATATATATATATATATATATATATATATATATATATATGCCTATATAAGGCCTTGCGTAACTAATTAAAATTAAATCCTGTCTGTCACTTTTGATATAAAATATATCCGCCGGATTACGTTAATTTTAATTAAGTTGTGGAATAATTTTTAATTTATTTAATTTTGCTATACATAAATTAAAATTAATAGTTAAATTTATCCTGTAAATATAAATGAATTTTAGGTGTTAAATTTTTCTTTATTTATATTTATATTCATCCTTTGAGATTTTATATATATATATATATATATATATATATATGAAAAATATTTCACGAAAGTAACACGTGAATAATATTTATGATGAAATGACCACGAAGGAAAAAGGAAACACAGAATGGTGGTCAAGCGCTTTCGTCTAATAACATTCTCAGGAGCACTGAAATAAATAACAAGTTCGAGACTATATATAGGTCACAAAAACAAAATAAATAAAAAAAATAAAAATTGTAGGAGGAGCATACAAATTTATAAGGAAAAGCTACCAGAGTTTTAGCACGTTGCCCCTCTTCTCTAAATCCGTTCTGAACGAATTCAAAACAAGAGGATCAAACGAAAAAAGGCCCTGGCTAATGTTAAAATTATTTGTAAGTTGAATAATGGCAGCCTCAAGAATATTTCTATTAACAATGTTGCTAGAGTGAAACAAAATTGAAACATTATTCCAATCAATACAGTGTGTTAACTGACAAATGGACGAGAAGGGCACTCGACGACTGTTCCGTTCTAACGGAATATTGATGCTCTTTTACACGCGTGTGCAAATCCTTTCCCGTCTGTCCAATGTAAAAGGAATCACAATGTTTACAACCAAAATTGAAACACTTGTCAGAGTTATCCCACTGTATTGATTGGAATAATGCTTCAATTTTGTTTCACTCAAGCAACATTGTTATTAGAAATATTCTTGAGTCTGCCATTATTCAATTTACAAATAATTTCAACATTAGCCAGGGCCTTTTTTTCGCTTGATCCTGTTGTTTTGAATTCGTTAAGAACGGATTTAGACAAGAGGGGCAAAGTGCAAAAACTCTGGTAGCTTTTCCTTATAAATTTGTATGCTCCTCCTACAATTTTTATTTTTTATTTATTTATTTTTTTGTGACCTATATATAGTCTCCAACTTGTTATTTATTTCAGTGTTCCTGAGGATGTTATTAGATGAAAGCGCTTGAGCACCATTCTATTTCCTTTTTCCTTCGTGGTTATTTTCATCATTCATATATAATATATATATATAGATATATATTAGTTCTAAATGCTATTTAAAAGAAAAAAAGCATCCTCAAACTGTACAAATTATCATTCACAAACTGAATCAAGAAAAGTAAAAATATGTTCAAAGATTTGCGATAATGGGAGCCATGAAGCTTCAATTCCAACAAATCGAAAGTTAACAGAAACGAACATGTTAACAGAAACGAACATGTTAAAGAAAAAACAGTACAATAATGAGACGTTATAATTGCTAAAGGAAATTTATAACATTTACTTATGGGTTGAGAAGACAACCTGTTTTTTTTCTCATGACAGTTTACGTACAATTTAATCTTTAGAGATTTTATTTAACGAATTACTGCGTGTAACGAATACAAAAACATTTGTGTTATTGGAAAAAAATAGTTATTTGGTAAATGGATTGATGTAATTGAAAAGTGTATCTTGTTTACTGTCGAATTTTGTCCAATTAATTTCAAAAGTATTTGATTCATGCTTCGCTATTTCGACCTATATACTCATTTAGTGTATACGTCCTTATAAGTTGGGTTAGTTTTTAGTGCCAATTTATATTGGCACTAAAAGCTAGCCCAACTTAACCTAACCTACTGTAACCTAAGTCTAACCTACTCTAATTTAAACTAATCCACAATAACTTGTCAAATAAATGTAAAGTCGATCAGATGACGTTAGTCCGTGAATAGTTATGGCACTAATCAATGAGGAGGGCCAAGACCTGGCACAGCGCTCAGGCCAACTAATGTATCCAATCCAATTGTGCTAAATTTGCGGTATTTACAGAACACGCTAAATTTCGGTGTAATATAAGCTTTAATTTAGTTAAATTACATTATAAAAATCTGACTTACAGAAATATATTTAGATATTTGTGAGTAGGTTAATATTCATAATAATAATAATGCATATTATTAATACAGATATTTATACACATTTTGGAAAACTGTACTTTGTCGCGCTTGAATGTAATTTTTTCATCGTAAGAACATAATGTAATGTCTAAATAATATTTTGTAAGTCTCCTAATTGTATACAGAAAAAAATATCATAAAGAATCAAATGTGAAATGCTGCTAAAATAAGTTATATATATATATATATATACGCGATATGTATTCTTTGAAATTACTAGAAAACACCTCTACTCTACAAAGACAGCATAGAAACAACAGTAACATGAAAGGCTAAAATAGATTTCCATTTCAGCGCTTTATAACATATAGGCCTATTTTCAGTAATTATATATCGCTTTAGAAATTAAATCGCCTCTAATGTACTTTTCTATGACGCCAAAACGCTCATTCTTCATTGATAACGAATTTTCACTTATAGAAAAACCAAGTATGGTTGTCATGCAGTTTAGACACGATAGGAAAAAGTCCCAAGACAAAGAAAATTTTTTTTCTCTTTCCAAAAAAAACGAAAAAGAGAAATGAATTTTTGGTGGGGGATGTCAAGCTTATCCAATTTTCTTGTTGATTTATTTCTGTCTTTTAACTTTTTATTTTTTTATTCTTTCTTTAAATACATCTTTGTAAAAGTGGTTTGGTGACTGAAATTTTTTGGTGATTACAACTTGGTATTAGAAAGACTAAAAAAAAAAAAAAAATTATTTTAAACAAAAAATTTGTATGAATTGTTGACTCTAACAAATTACTGTGTTTAAAATTATCATTTCCATTTCCATTAAAATGGAACTAAATAAATGATGTTACTTTAAATTAAATTTGATTTAGATTAAAGAAGTGTTAGATTATATTTACTTGGAATTAATCATTTTCAAATTTCGCACCTGAGGTCAAGTTCAATTTCAAGTCATTATTATTTTTTTTATTTTTTTTTTTATGCAGGAAGGAGGGGGCCAAGGGCGAATGGCCGCAAAAACTCTACCCCGTCCGCCGAAAATTCCGAATGAAGGATGGACCAAGAATCAGAGGGGCAGGCAAGAAAATTGCTAGTAGAGCGTCCCTTGCGGAATGCATACTGACAATCTGAAAGAAGATTGTGAGAAGAAAGGTGTTTAAGAATCTTCCTATTAAGGATAGATTCAGAAACTTTAGAAAAGCAAAAAATCAAAGCAATTGGACGATAATTGGAGGGTTGAGAGCGGTCACCCTTCTTTGGGACAGGCTGAATGAAAGCGAATTTCCAGCAGGAAGGAAAAGTACCGGATGAAAGACAAAGACGAAAGAGTTTGCCTAGGCAGGGTGTCAGCACAGAAGCACAGTTCTGAAGAACAACAGAAGGAACACCATCAGGACCGTATGCCTTCCTAGAGTTGAGTGCAGAGTGCAGATAGGGAAGAGTGCAGATAGGGAAGAGTGCAGATAGGGAAGAGTGCAGATAGGGAAGAGTGCAGATAGGGAAGAGTGCAGATAGTGCAGAAAAAAACATCTTTGGAAGAGATTCTGATTTCAGACATAATTAAGTCAGAGGGGGAATGAGGAGATGGAGGAACAGCACCGGAATCATCCAGGGTTGAGGTGGAGGCGAAAGTTTGAGCGAAGAATTCAGCTTTATCAGAAGACAGCAACTGAGCCGTTGGAATGGAAAAGAGGAGGGAAAGAAGCAGTAGTAAAGTTGTTGGAGAGGTTCTTAGCTAGGTCCCAGAAAGATCGAGAAGAATTAGAATTGGATAGGTTTTCACATTTTTGTCGAATGAAAGAATTTTTGGGGTGTCAAAGAACAAACTCTGCACGATTCCGGGCATAAATATAAGCTAAGTGAGAGTCGGGAGTTGGACGGCGACGGTACCTTCTGAAAGCCTGCTCTTTGTTGCGGATAGCATTAGAACAAGCAAAGTTAAACCAAGGTCATTTTCCACTATAGTAGGAATAGAATATGGAATGTACGCCTCCATGCCCAAGAGAATCACCTCCGTGGTGTGCTTAGCGGACTTGGAGGGGCTCCGATCACGGAAGAAATAATTATTCCATGGGAAATCAGAGAAGCACCGTCTAAGGGCCTTCCAATCAGCGGCATCAAAGTGTCAAATGCGTTTCTTCTTGGGACGATCCAAACGCCGAACTGGAGCGATATGACAGGAAACAGATATAAGATTGTGGGCGGAGGAACCCCATGGAGAGAAAAGTTTGACAGAGTAAGAAGAAGGTTGAGTGGTGAGAAATAAATCCAAGCTCCAAGGCGATCGGGGATACGAGTAGGGTGTTGTACAATCTGCTCTTGGTCATTCAGGATAGAGAAGTTGTAAGCTAGTTCACTAGGGGTGTCAGTGAAATGGGGGGAAAACCAAAGGTGGTGGTGGTGAACACTGAAATCTCCTAAAATGGAGATTTCAGCAAAAGGAGAGTGGGATAGAATGTATTCCACTTTGGAGGTGAGGTAGTCAAGGAGTTCTGGATAATCAGTAGAATTAGGAGAAAGGTAAACAGCGCAGATGTATTTAGTTTGAGACAAACATCCGAGTCGTAGCCAGAGGGTATAAAATTCGGAGGATTCAAGTTCGGAAATACGAAAACAAGTTAGGTCATTGCGTGCATATACGTAACATCAACCTTTGGAGTGAAATTGAGTATAAAGTAGGAGGGTACAGAAAAGGGGTTGCTGTCAGTCGTCCCAGACACCTGAGTTTCAGTCAGGAAGAGAAGGTGAGGTTTAGAGGGGGAGAGGTGGTATTTAACCGAGTGAAAATTTGAGGAAGGCTACGAATGCTGCAAAAATTTATGAAAAGTGAATCAGGCAGAGGCTCAGAACACCTCGAATGGGCGTTGAGCAGAACCAGCTCCGCTGCCCGGATCTGCTTTTCTGGTATCGGAAGCGGGGGGGCTAGAAGTGGGGACATTTATGGTCCCCTCCACAGGGGACTCTGAGGCTTAATCTAAGCAAAATTTATTTTACAGTAAACATAGTTTATTTAGTTAAATTTTAACAAAACTGGGCATGATAATTTTGAACACAGTACTTTCTTAGTCTAAAATCCAAAAAATTTTGTTTAAATTATATGAAAAATTTATTTGAGTGTATTATACAATGTCGGTAATACACCCTGACGCTTATTCCAATCATATTTCAAAAGAATTTTTTCAAATGTATTTGAATTAGTTCTTCAATAAACAAATATTCATTTAGTAAAAACACTCTTTTTAAAAGGCACACATACAGTATAAGTTCGAATGGAGAACCTACTGTAAATATATTTAGAGAAATTGATTACTAACTTTAATTAGTGAACCTTAGAAATCGAATTTCCATTTCATTAAAATTTTCAATTTTAATCCAATGAGAATTAATATCTTCATCTGCCATTTCTATTTCCCTACTCATACTTCACTGAAAACAATATTATTCAGTCAATTATTACCGAATCAAATTTATTTTTTAAATGTGATTTTCTTATTTTAATTAAGAAATTAACTCCAAAATTCATTAGTGTTAAGATCTTTTAATTTTTTTTATGTGGGGGGGAAGGAGAGTGGAATTATTTCATTAGATTTTTTATGCAACTGTTCACTGCTAATTATTGTTAATTGTAACTGTGGTTGTTACGAGTTTCTCCTATTGTGTTGTAATGAGTCTGTACACAAAAGCAGATGCAATGGATATAAGACAGATCGCACCTTGATAATTCTGCAAGAGATGAATCAAATTAGAACTTTACGGGTTCACAGAATAGGTAATTAGGTAAATTCTCTTCCAGTACTTAGTATTTACCTATCTATCTAGTATTCAACCATATATGCACACTAAATTCCAGTCGACTGGGTTCCATCCGCATTTGTAATGATCTTATTATTCATTGCAATTATCAAGGAAAGATCCACTTTCCATACATACATACATACATACATCTATATATATATATATATTTATATAATATATATATATATATATATTATATATTATATATAAACAAATGCGCATCACAGCGTTTGTGTAAGCAAACCAAGTAAAATATAAAGAAATCACATTGATTTGTCTTCAGTATTACAACTTCGAAGCAACATTTTAACAGTTGGCATAATAGGATTTAAAGTATAATTAACATTCAAAATATGCTAAAACATAACATTGAACATTATTAACGTAAATGACGTCTGAATTCCCGTTTATTTTTAGATTTCTTTATACTTTCCATGCAAGCAAAATCAAAGGAATGAAAGTCTTTTCTAAAAGGAATTAAAATCATAATTTACCTTGAAACCACTTCGATTCTGTCGAGGAAGAGAAGTAAAGAGGGTGATAAGAAGGTTTAGTGCATAACTTAATTAACTTGAAGGTTTAGAAACAAGAAAAATATTGGGTAGAAAGCGGAGGAAAATTTTCAAGTAATTTTACGGGTTTTTATTATTGCATTACACTCGACAGTTATTACGAATAATATGATCGTTCATCCACATAACTATTGTATTCGAATTCATTTTGGTGAATAACATAATAATGAATAAAAGATATTATTTGTGAAATATGGATAAAGCAAATATTTAATCCTTTCGACTTTGCAGGGATTTATTTATTTATTTATTTATAGATATAAATCTATTCCTGCAAGATGGAAAGGGTTAAGTTAATCTTATGATCACCACTGAATTTTCTTTTTAGCATAAGAACAAAATGAAAGCAACATGAAAATGTAAACATTTGTTCTTTAACTAAAAAAACCTCTGCCTTGCCCTTGTTTTCGAAGGTCTCCATAGCGCGACTTATAATATTTAACGGAAAGGCAAAATAAAACACACACACACACCTCATCCATCATGGCTGAGAATTTTAGTGTCATTATGTCAATCCATGCATGAAACTCGTACATCTGGCAGTCATTATCCCTGATACTACGCTATTATGTTAAGTCGGAAGTAGACTGTTCTGAATAACAATTACGGTGACAGTTTTTATGATGAAAATAATTCCGAAAACACTTAAAACGTTTCCAGAATAAAGTTGAATATTCAAAGTTTATGAGCAAAAACACTTACAATTTTTGTTGATGTTACTACGGGATCGAACCAAGTACAGACATTTGATTAACCGAATAGAATACTCAATATGAGTCTTTAATATGACGAAAATGGTGATAAAGAAAAACAATTATTTGTGATGATAGTTTTAAGGTGAAGTAGCTAATTTTTAATTTTTTTTATTTTGACGTTCGAAGTAATAAAGGGTTCCTAACATTGACCGTACAAGTTCCTGTTTTGGTATATATTTTTCTTTTTGTATATAGGGTCAAAAAGAGAACTAATAAGTTCCCAGTTAGTGTCTATGTGGTCCTCAATTTGGAATCTAATTGTGAGAGGAACTTTTCCTTAACTTATTTTCACACGTAACAGGGAACCAAACGGTTTAAAATCTTAATGACAAAAGAAATTTTACTGCTTACAGCATATATTATAAATGAAACTGATAAATAAGATACTTTTAAACTAAAAACTAAATAAACTCAATCACTTTAGACAGGGAATGTCGTTCAAAATTTCATAACCATATTTATATCGATATAAAACTTAGAAAGACCTTTACCGAATAGCTAAATAGCATTGTCCATATTTCACAGACTAGCTTATATTTTTTTACGGTACCTCATTTTCAATTTCATCCCATCTTTTAACGGAAAAGGAACGATATTAAATCTTTCGCATTCACTACCGTTCGATGTTGAAATTAAAATAAACCTCTTTCTTCAGATTCTACCCAGTTACTTTTCTTGCTGTGAAGGCTCATCTTGAAGTATATGAGATAAGTATGAAGGATTTACGCGAGTTTACGTATAGGGAAAGAAAGGCCAATATATAAATTAGGGCTATACAATAATTTTACACTGGATACTTTGAATAACGGGAGAGTTATAAAGAAATATATTAGTCATGCACGTAAGACAATTTTAAGTAATATTTTCAATTTTTATTTATATTTTATTCCATCGAGTGTTACTATTATTTATTGAGCAAATAAAATTCTTTAACGTATGTTAAAATGTATATAATTAAGGGTGATAAGCATTTTAGAGTTTAAATATAGCTCAAAACTTATTTTTTACTATAAGTACCTTATTAACAGAAGTCAGTCCTATTGCAATCCTCCTAAATCAGTTAGATGATATTGAACTCAAAAAGTATTATTTAGATCATCATCTATATATACTGTATATATATGTATATATCACATTTCACTTTTTAAACCTTCTAACCGTTTAATTAACATCTCAGATATAACCTGCAACGGCATATTAACATTTGTATTTAACAAAGTAATATAGTAATGAAGTTTCAATGCAAACTCATAGGGAAATATGCATTTAACTTTTATAAGCAAAGTCCATGCGTTTTGTTTCTAAGCAAACGGATGATAATAATAATAATAATAATTGAAACAATCATAACACGAACAACCTATTTTAATTATTAATCGGGTCTCATACCGAAATGCTAATAATTAATACTTAAGATTCCATTTAGCACTTTTAACTCAAAGCATACAAGAATAGTTTTGTTTATACCCAGAATTCGTTTTCTTCTCACGAGCAAATAAACGACAACTAAATAAAAAAAAAAATATTCTTCGTAAAAATAATTTGTGACTTTCAATTATCTAATTATCAAAAAATAAATTTAAGGCCTATTGATTTATTGTAAATAATATATATTTTTTTCATATGCTAATAATTTTGTAAAAATTTAAGAAAATTGGATTTTATATATATATATCTATACACGGTGAACCAAAAGTAGGTGGACAGTAGGTTGAATACGGTTTGTGTTATATTATTATATAACTATGGTGTTCATTATAACTATGGTGTTTGTGTTTTATTATATTAAATATTATAACTAAATTTATTTAAATTTTATTTTGTATTATAGTATACAAAAAAATTAAATATGTATTCTCAAAATAAACGTTATCATTTACTGTCCACCTACATTTGGTTCACCCTATATATATATATATATAATATATATATATATATGACCGACCTATAATGCTGTAAATCTTTTTGAATTTTGGATAAGGGAAATGCAATAAATAAAAATAGTCAAGTCAAGTGAAGATTATAAATTGAATTTTGTCATTCCTGACATAGCCATCAATCAAGCTTACAAATGAGAAAAAGGTGCATATTTAAGAGACAAATGAATGTTTTTTTTTCGTTTTTGTTTCCTTTTCTTCCTGAAAATTCATTTCAATTTTGATTATGAACGTGGGAAATTACGTTTTTTTGAAAGAGTTGTTAAAGTTGTGTATATACATATATATTTTTTTTTTGTAGGGGGATGGGGAGAAAAATTCTTTTTTTAAGTCAGCGATTCCCAACCTGTAGAACGCGTCACATCAATAGTACACGGAGGTTCTTTTAGGTGGTGCTGAGAGGGTTATAAATGTTATTTAACGATAACATTCAAGGCCAAAATGAAGATTTTGATTCGGTACAAAGGTCGTTAGAATAAACAGTAACTTTTTAAGTAAAGCTTAAAATTCAAGACTGAACACCACAGTCAACCCTTTCTACGGTTTTGATAAGGTGGTACACGCACCTTACTTTAAGGTGGTACTCGCAAAAGCATGGTGCCAAGAAATTGGTACATCTTCCTAAAAAGGTTGGGAACCCCCGTTTTAAGTAATACAGTTTTTTGTATCATTGTACTCTTGATAGTATACAGCACATTGATATACTATGTATGTATATACTAAAATAACGAGTGTTAGGTTGCGGAAAAAAGTTCGTCTAAAAATTTGTAAACTCAAAAAGATTACTAATAAATCTTATTTTGGAAATATTATTAGTCACCAAAAAGAATAAAAGTTAAAAAGAAAAATATTACCAATTAATTTTAGGCGAACGTTTTGCCGGAAATAATTTTACACAGGTACCAAGAGTATAATTTTAAAAAAAAGATGGAACAAGCATCAGGTTTTTTGTTATGTAGGAAGGAGGGGGCCAAGGGCGAGCGCCCGCAAAAGTGACCCCTCCATAGAAAAAGGAGAGCCGAAAAAAAGGTCTCCAAGGCTCAACGATGCCACATATTTTATAAAGTTTACAAAGATTGTGCAGTACGTAGGATGCATATATATATATATATATATATATATATGTAGTGAAGAATAGAGGGAGAAGTATGTGTTTGAGAGCATGCTGGACTGTTCACAGGATAGATGAGACACGGAAAAAGATCAGCTAAAGGGGACAGTGACAAGAGAAGCGGGAGTTCCAGCGCTCCCTGTCTCCTGCCTAACCCAGGAGTACTTCCTTGGCAGTACCAAATTTAGAGTGAAAATGTTAAGTTGCTTGTTGTAGGTTAGTATATATACCGGGTGTCCGAGAATTATCTGTACAATTTTTGGCTGTTATTAAAAGTCAACCATGAAGTGTAGAAATTCCAGTGTTGTCCCATTTTACAGAGAAACTCATTAAGTTTTTTCTGATAACAAGTTTTGACAAGTTTTTTCTTTTTTGTACGCGGGTGACAGACATTGATGATTTGAAAGCAAGAATCACAGCTGCTATTGAGAGAATTGATGTGGATATGCTGCAGCGTACATGGCAACATTTGGATTATCGATTGGATGTTTTGCGAATCACTGATGGTGCACATATCGAATGTTTGTAACAACGTTACTTTAATAAAAGAAACTTTTGAAAATACAGATTCTAAATAATCTTGTTTAAGAATTTTACGTTGTTATCAAGAATTTTATTAAAAGATGAAATTGTACAAATAATTTTCGGACACACTGGAATTTCTAAAAAACTTGTCAAAACTTGGTATCAGAAAAAACTTAATGAGATTCTCTGTAAAATGGGACAACACTGGAATTTCTACACTTCCATGCTCATAATATTGCTCAGTTATGAAACGCAGCTGTTCCACAGTCCATGCAGTCATCTTGAAGAGTTAGTTTTAACTAACACTTTTATTTTGTTTTGTATCTTATCTTGTCTTGTATTGTCAAAACCTATACAATCCTGTACAAACTTGTAACTATCCTCTTTCGAATGATGCGTATGATTTTATAAAAGGACTTATACTTTAAGAGTTACAGGGGTTTCTTTTGGGTCCCATTTCTCTGGATCACCCTTTATATATATAATATATATATATATATATATATATATATATAATTATATATATATATATATATAATATATATATATATATATATATATATATAATTTCTTAATTGTGATGGGATTTGCCTATCCTTATTAAAAAACTTGATTTTATATACTGTATATAGATCTTAAAAATAAAAATTTTCGATATTTTTCTTAACTGTAATATAAGTATGTGTGTACAAACACATAACACACTTAACTTAAATACCTACAAGTGCTCAATTTAGATTTATGAAAAATAAAATCACTCTTTGGACAAATAGTTTAACAAGTTATTACCGACTTTAATTATATATATATAATTATTATATATATATATAATTATGTATAAATTACTCCTACCAGGATTCGAACCCACCATCTCTTGAGTAAAAAGTCAGGGTGCTAGCCATCACACGACAACGGGATATATAGGGTGTCAGGAAATGATTGCCCCCCCTGTAGAGCAAAAACTAGAAGAGATAGATAAAAACCGGCGAGACTACTTGAAAGAGCGTTAAAATCTGAATAAAAACCATTATATTCTATTCCTGTGATTTTAATTCTTACCATTTTTTTCCCCACAGAAACCATGGCATCGTCTATTTTGAACGATTCAGAGAAAAAGCGAGTTCTTGACCGCATTCGAGCTGTCACATTTCGTGAAGCAAAGGAAGCTGGTGCAACTTTCATAACTCGACACTGGGTGGCTGAGAGATTAAAAAGATCAGAAGACTTTGTCAAAAGGAATTGGAATAAGAATCCTGAAGATTGTGAAACAGAATTTCGAGGAGGAAGACCGGAGAAATTATCTCAAGAATCGAAAGACATTGTGCTTGCTGCATCACGGCGCCGAAAGAAGAGCTGCTCTGAGGTAGCGAAAGAGATACTTATCCGTCGTGGTAAGATAGTCAATCGGCAACTTGTGCATCAATTTCGAGTTCGCCAAGGCTTGAGTGCTTGGCATGAAATAGCTAAGCCACGGAAGAGTGATCTTAATATTGAAGATCGGCTATGGTTTTGTGATTATCTTGAGGAATGGACGGAAGACGATTTCCTTCACTTGGTTGTCAGCGATGAATTCTTCGTTTATGTCTCTAGAAAACCAAATTTTCAGAATGATCGGGTTTGGGCAACAACTCCTGATGAAGTCCCAGACGACCAGAAGTATCGAGAAATAGTAAAAAATCCAGCGTGTGTGGGTGTTTTCATTATGTTCTCTATTCGGAAGCTGATCTGGGTTATCAAACCAAGAGGAACCAGTTGGGATGGGCCTTATTTTCGAAATGTAATTTTAGCCCAACATGTAATTCCGTTTTTGAAAGACCCCGAGTGTGTTTTGGATGTTGAACAGGCAACCTTTCTTCACGACAAAGCCCCCTGTATGAAAGCACTTGCGACTCAACAACTGTTTAAGGACAATAACATTGATTTTTTCGGAAATAATGAATGGCCTGGCAATTCTCCCGATCTTAATGTCTGTGAACATGTCGGATCCATCATGAAGGATCGGGTGGAGTCCTTAATGCTGGAACAACCCATTCAGAATCGGTATTCAACAGAAATTATGACTGCAAAGATCAACGAAGTCCTTGAAGAAATGAGTCATGATACCGATCTCTTTGAGACACTTCTGGGATCATACCCCCGTCGATTAATGGCCGTCAGAGCTGCAAATGGGGGCAACACCCGATATTAAAACAAGTGTTTTTTATTCAAAATTAAACGCTCTTTCGCGTGGTTTTGTCTGTTTTTTTCTATTCCTTTCAGTTTCTTCTGTACAGGGGGGGGGGGCAATCATTTCCTGACACCCTACATTAATACACTCTGACAGATATTTCATCGTCCGAGGAAACGCAGTATGCTTTTGCTCCCAGAGACGTTTTACGTATTAACCCTCCCGCACTGGAGCTAATGACCAGCATTTTATTTAAATCATTTAATTCAACGCTGGGGACTTAGAGATTCCTTTGGGCATGAAAGCGTTATGCGTTTCCTCGGAAATATGAGGTTGTATTAACTTTCATCCTGTAGTAGCGTAGTGGCTTGAGTCCTCACCTTCTACTCAAGGGATGGCAAGTTCGAATCCTGGTGAAGTAATAAAAACTGAATAAACGTAGAAGAAACGTATATGAGAAATTTATTTATATTTGCAGTACAAGTTTCGATACTTCTTTCAGCTGTACAATGAAAGAGCTTAAGACAAATGAAGTCCTCAAATAGTAGGGGGTTGGGGCTCAAATGATTGGGGCATAGCTTGTTATTACCTTCATAATTGCCGGACTAGGAAACTATACATTTAATCCGGGGATTAGTAAAGTGATGATAAGCCACGTCACGACCACCTGAGCCCCAACCCTCTACTATTTAAGGATTTCACTTCTACAGCCGAAAGTTGATAGGTGAATTACTGAAAATTATACTGTGAATATTAATAAATAACCCATCATACAATGTTGTCACTTTTATTCATTATATATCTACTGTATATATATATATACTGTATATACACACAGGTGTCCTATAAGTCCGGTCTCATACGAAAATTTCTTTTTAAATTAAATTTCCAAAAGTAATACATTAGAACTAAAACAAATTTTCAAAGTGATGTCTTGTTTTGGGGCCTCTTTTTGTTGAAGTTAGAATAACACACAATGGCTAATATGGAAGTGAGTTACACTCGTGAGGAAAAGGCGGAGGCCTTTTCCTCACCAGTGTAGACCGAACTTATGGGACACCTTGCGTGTATATACTGTATATACTATATATTATATATATATATATATATATATATATTATATATATATATATAATATAATAATGCTTAGAATTAATGTACTTTTTAACTTCTATACAACCAATTGGAAAAAAAAAACAATTTTCATTATCTGTAAAACTTTGTCAAAATCTGTTTACTTAAATGTTTCTTGTGAAGTTTTACAATCTGTAATAAAAGTTATCTTGAAGAGTTTATATATATGTATGTGTGTGTGTGTGTGTGTGTGCGCGCGCGTATATATATATATATATATATATATATATATATGTTTTTTATTGAGTTCAGGATCCAAAAGATCGATTTTGTGAGTGAAATAGATGAAAAGATGATATGAAGTCCTCCTGAGAGAGGTTTTAACTCTTACTTTCGCTGGAATGAAAATTGCTGCAAAAAATTTCTTTTTCTTTTCCTTTGTTTGGATTTATTTTAGTTTTTGTATTTTCCTCTTTTTTTCTTTCTTTTTAACTTTTTCAAAGATTTGTTGATTTGTTTTGTTTTAAAAGGGAACTTTAATTTAAAAAATTGAGAAAGGTTAGATTAAAATGAGGAAAAAAGGAGTAGTTGAGAGAGAGTTACAAGGAGTTACAAGGAAAAGAAGTACCTCAAAAGGCCTTGCGGCCCATACCGAGGAGGTACCAATGGCAAAGGGGGCCAGGGAAAATTTTCTACACTCAAATAGTGTGCAAGATTTGGTCTAACCTTTTCTTGAACTGATCCACCGAGGAACTGTTCCTGTTATTAAAAGTTTATTTTTCTTTCAACTATCCTAGCAGTAGTAGAAAACTGGATAGAAAAGTAGAAGGCTCTCTCCCCACCCTCCGCTCCCTCCCTGCCAGAGGCAGGTACGGAAAAAGGTTGAAGAAAATACCTTGACCCTGGAAAAGTAGCCAAGGAAATTTTACAGGAAAGTGGAGAATATATAAATAGCTCTATATTTACCTTGCTCACAGAGACACCGTGCAAGCGAACTCCTGCAGAGTTTTCTTATGTTTTAATCTTAAACTATCAGCGTGTTAAAGTAATTCCCACATATACTAGTCCTAAATCGTTTCAAATCCAACTTCTAACCATTGTTGCGAGTTGGGTTATCATTTGAACTAAACATGCTTCTAAAATCGACATCTTTGAACCCGCGTCACGTAAGCGTCGATTGCAGCCCATATGCCTAACGAAAGAGAGAGAGAGAGAGAGAGAGAGGAGAGAGAGAGAGAGAGAGAGAGAGAGAGAGAGAGAGAGAGAGAGAGAGAGAGAGAGAGAGAGTTACAAGGAGTTACAAGGAAAAGATGTACCTCAAAAGGCCTTGCGGCCCATACCGAGGAGGTACCAATGGCAACGGGAGCCAGGGAAAATTTTGTAAAAGTTTATTTTTCTTTCAACTACCCTAGCAGTAGTAGAAAACTGGATAGAGAGAGAGAAGAGAGAGAGAGAGAGAGAGAAGGAGAGAGAGGAGAGAGAGAGAGAGAGAGAGAGGAGAGAGAGAGAGTTACAAGGAGTTACAAGGAAGAGAGAGAGAGAGAGAGAGAGTTACAAGGAGTTACAAGGAAAAGAAGTACCTCAAAAGGCCTTGCGGCCCATACCGAGGAGGTACCAATGGCAACGGGTGCCAGGGAAAATTTTGTCTTTCAACTATGCTAGCAGTAGTAAGCGAACTCCTGCAGAGTTTTCTGAGGTTTTAATCTTAAACTATGAGTGTGTTCAGTACTTTGTCTAGCCTATTTTTAAACAGATTTACACTTTGACTGGAAACAACCTCTGAGGGAAGTTGGTTCCAGATATTAACTATTTTATAGGAAAAGAAATTTCCGCAGACTGAGGTCCTAATGTCTTTACACACTCAAATAGTGTGCAAGATTTCGTCTAACCTTTTCTTGAACTGATCCACAGAGGAACTGTTCACAACTTCCGAAGGTAACCTGTTCCATGTGTCACAGATCTTATACGTAACGTAATTCCCACACACACTAGTCCTAAACCGTTTCAAATCCAACTTCCAACCATTGTTGCGAGTTGGGTTATCATTTAAACTAAACATACTTCTAAAATCGACATCGTTGAACCCTCGTAAGAGCTTGAAAATCTCGATCAGTTGACCGCGCAGCCTCCGAGTTTCAAGCGAAAACAAGTTCAGGGCGCGTAACCGTCGATTGTAGCCCATATGCCTAACAGAAGGGATTAACTTTGTGGCCCTCGCCTGCACTCGCTCTAGCCTCTCAATATCTTTCCTGAGGGTGGGCGACCAGAACTGCACAGCATACTCCAGGTACGGCCGAACAAGGGAATTGTACAGTGAGAGCACAATCTCCTTGTTCCGAAACTGAAATTGCCTCCTGATATAACCCAATAGTTTCTGGGCTTTCTTTTCCACCTCTACGCACTGTTTCGTAAACTTAAGGTCGCTGCCAATTAGCACACCCAAGTCCTTTTCTAAATCAGTCACCTCGATATTACTGCCCAACATCGAGTAGTCCGACTTGGGATTGGCGTAGCCAATGTGCATCACTTTGCATTTACCCAAGTTAAATGGCATTTGCCATTTTTCGGACCACTCTCCTATCCTACCTAGGTCGCACGCAGTTCCTCGATCGCTTCGGGCATCCCAACATTGGCCCCAAGCTTGGTGTCATCAGCGAATTTGGCGATCCGACTGACGATGCCACCGTCGATATCATTTATGTAAATGGTAAACAACAGTGGCCCCAAAACGGAACCCTGAGGAACCCCACTAGTGACCGAGGCCCAACCCGAACTAGCCCCTTTAATTACCACCCTCTGCCGCTATTCCTCAGCCAGTTTTCAATCCACCTACCTATTTCCCCCCACCGATACCCAGCGCGCGCACTTTCGCCATTAGCCGGCGGTGAGGTACCTTATCAAAGGCTTTCTGAAAGTCGAGATAAAGTATATCAATCGCCCTACTCTTATCGTACTCACTCAACATGACGTGGAAAAACTCGAGCAAGTTGGTGAGACACGACCTATGCCGTCTAAACCCATGTTGGAGTCCCCAAGCAGCTTGTAGGAATCCAAATGGTCAACGATTCTATCAGCTATTATCCTTTCTAATAATTTACCTACTACTGAAGTGAGACTAATAGGACGATAGTTCCCTGGACTTTCGTGATCCCTTTCTTAAAGATAGGGGTCACGTTGGCCTCCCTCCAGTCACCAGCACCTGGCCCATCACCAACGATTTGTTGAAGACTGTAGCGAGGTGGGGAGCCACCTGGTCGCGCACTTCTCTCGCAAAACACTGGGGAGAAACTGGTCTGGCCCAGGAGCCTTAAACGCGCTCAGTTTGTCTATTCTATGAGCAACGACTGTCGCGGTACATCTAACACTATCCAGGCCAGCACCTTCGTGCCTCACAGCTGGCTCGGGGATGACGCGGGTATCCTCCCTGGTGAACACTCCCGCAAAGTACTCATTAAGCACATTAGCGATGTCCGCGTCGGAGGTCCGCAGAACGCCGCTTCCGTCCTTTAAAGGACCTATCATGCTTCTAATGGCTTTCTACTATTAACATAACTGAAGAACTCCTTAGGGTTCCCTTGCAGAGGCTTGCCACCCGTAGTTTTCGTTACGTTTCGCTAGCCTAACCTTCGCCTTCACTTCCCTACACAGGCGGACATAAGCTTCAGTGTTCTCGTGGGAACGATTGGCCTTCGCCCTCCTATACGCTACTTTCCTATTTCGGATAGCCGAAGCGATGCCACGATTGAACCACTTAGGCTGCGTTGAAGCAGGGGTGACCGGTTTTGAGGGTATGGCAGCAGACTGCAGCACCATAAACTCATCCCGGAATGCACTCCACACTCCCTCAACATCGCCGCCAACCTCTAACCCCATCTCTGCTACGCTATCCCTGAGGCTAACAAAGTTCGCCCGCCGGAGATCGAGCTTACTGCCTCTCGAGTTACTACGCTTCACCCGAGGGACGCACACACGGAACCTAATAAGACCGTGATCACTCCCGCCCAACGATTCGTCAACGGTGAGGCCAGTGACGAGGTTGTCTTCGGTCGTGAATACTAAGTCTAGAACGCTTTCGCCTCGTGTAGGCTCGTTGACCCACTGAGTGAGGAAGCTCTCATCAGCAAAGTCAACTAGCCTCCTCCCTTCAGCATCGGCAGTCCTGTTTTCCCACTTTATGCCGCGACAGTTGAAGTCTCCTAAAACTACACACACCCTATCCCCTAGCAGGCTACTGAGTTCGGTGTACAGGGCTGTATCGTCCTCGAGGAGGAGATGCGGAGGTCTGTACACCAAGATTAACCTATAGTTCGTCCCTCCCACGTTCAGATCGACGCCAAGCAGCTCCCGTTCCGACCGGAACTGGCAGTCAACCGGACTCAACGTGTCTCTGACGTATATTAGTACCCCACCCCCCTCCCCACGGGTGCGGTCTTTGCGAAACATTCTATACCCGGGAATTTCAAACTCCCCAACGTAGTCCCTACGATCAGTATGAATCCAGGACTCGGTGATAGCAACGATATCCTGGTATTCTGATGCTAAGAGCGCCCGTAGCTCGCAAAACTTGTTCCTAATTGACCTAGCATTAAAAAGCATTGCACGGAGGGAGCCTTCCCTATTCTGACCGCCCCCTAGCATGACCCGTTTCCCGAACAGCCAGGGCTGTCGGGAGTTGAAGAGCCCCTCACTAACGAGAGAGCAACTTCCGCAGGAGACTGAGCCCCCTCCAACGTAGGAGGAGGGTCACCCACCTGTACTTCGACGCACCCTTCAGTCGAAGGTATGTCCGCCACCGGCTCATCCTCATCTCTCCACGGTGGGGGCCCATCATCTCTCCCCGGACTCGACCTCACCATTCTGTATAGGTGCCGGTCGAGCAGCGCGCCTAGCACACCTTTACCCTTGTTATTGAGGTGGACACCATCCCTCTGGTAAAGGTCCCACCTACCCGAAAATGCATCGAAGGGGTCAATAAACTTCACGCCCAGCGGAACGCACAAGTCTTGTACCCTCTCGTTGATGCCAGAGAGAGAGAGAGAGAGAGAGGAGAGAGAGGAGAGAGAGAGAGAGAGAGAGAGAGAGTTACAAGGAGTTACAAGGAAAAGTAGTACCTCAAAAGGCCTTGCGGCCCATACCAAGGAGGTACCAATGGCAACGGGTGCCAGGGAAAATTTTGTCTTTCAACTATGCTAGCAGTAGTAGAAAACTGGATAGAAAAGTAGAAGGCTCTCTCCCCACCCTCCGCTCCCTCCCTGCCAGAGGCAGGTACGGAAAAAGGTTGAAGAAAATACCTTGACCCTGGAAAAGTAGCCAAGGAAATTTTACAGGAAAGTGGAGAATATATAAATAGCTCTATATTTACCTTGCTCACAGAGACACCGTGCAAGCGAACTCCTGCAGAGTTTTCTTATGTTTTAATCTTAAACTATCAACGTGTTAAAGTAATTCCCACATATACTAGTCCTAAATCGTTTCAAATCCAACTTCTAACCATTGTTGCGAGTTGGGTTATCATTTGAACTAAACATGCTTCTAAAATCGACATCTTTGAACCCGCGTCACGTAAGCGTCGATTGCAGCCCATATGCCTAACGAAAGAGAGAGAGAGAGAGAGAGAGAGAGAGAGAGAGAGAGAGAGAATTCCTTTTTTTGTAGGAAAGAAGGGGCAAGAGTAAGCGCCCTCAAAAATGTCCCCCCTATATAAGAAGGAGAGAGCCAAAATCAAGGTCTCTGAGGCCCACAATGCCATTTTATTATTTTTTTAAAGAATTTCTTGTGAAGTGTGTGTAGTATGTAAAATGCACGTATGGTGTAGTGAAGAACGGGGGCGAGGGGGGGGCAAATCGTGTTTTTGAGGGCATGCTGGACAGCTCACAGGACAGATGAGACACGGAAAAAGATCAGCTGAAGAGGACAGTGACAGGAGAAACGGGAGGTGCCTAACGTTCCCCCAGGAGTACTTCCCTGGTCGATTGGTGCCTACAATCTCCTCCTCACAAATATATACAGTATATATATACTTAATTAATTAATAATAATAATAATAATTACAAATATTACTTAATTTAGTGATAAATAATAAATATAATTCTTAGAAAAGAAGCTATTTTTTTCATTTGTCTCTTGTTAATAACGAAGGGAAAATTTCAAATCAAAATTAGCAATGATACCATATTAATTGGTACTCCCTGTCATGCAACCCTTAAAGGAGGGTCGGATTATATATTTATAGACGTCATATTCATTGTAAGTATCACGATTGGATAAGGTGATCCATAACAATGATTTCGTCACTTGAAGCGCTAAGCATACAATACGTATGAAGCACAAGTGGAAACAACAGAACCTAATAATCATATCACAGCAATAACAGCACGATGCAACAAACTATACGTCAATTAATCACGCGTCAAGCTATGATGATATGCAAAAAAAAAAAATAAAGACAATAGCGAAAACTTTGATGAAAGATCATCAGAGAAAGCCATGAGGGTTCACACGAGTGATATATATATACCTATATCATTTATTACTTGCAATTTACTTTAATTTATCTACTTCTAAAATGTTTTTCTCAGCAACAATTTACCTTTGTTTAACATGAATGATTACTGGACGTTTGGGTAACTATGACAACGCAAAAAATGTTGGTGGTAATAGGCAAGCAGTGGCACATTGAGGCTAATTAGGTTAATGATCAGTAGTGTTAATATATATACAAATTTAGGATAGCTTATTTGTGCAATCTGTGCTATGGTGAAACTATCTTTCAAGTGTTGAAAATATTTACATACGCAATCAAATTTTTTTCCTCTGTGTAAATTTTCACAATTTTTGTATGATTTTTTCAGAAAGGTTTTTTTTTTTTGTTTAAAAAGTATATTGAAACAAACTGATACTTATAAAATTGTACAAAATTGTATAAATTGTGAACTTCCTCTGTTTTTTATTTTGTTGAAATGGAATTAAAATTTTATTTTCCATAATTTTCAAAAAATTCTCAGTTGAAATTTATGCAATTTAACGTTTGATCGTAAGGAATAATGCAACAATGATTGTTTTAATCTAGAAGCACTTTGCTATTTAATTCTAGTTTTACTATTTTATTACTGTAAATTGTACTATCACATAATTTCTACGAGACTTTAACTATTATAACTTAACTATGAACTATAACTCTTGCACTATTACATCCACATTCATTTCTAACGAAATTTATTTTTCAGTTGTCGTCAGAAGAGACGATATACTGTAGATACCACCTCGGAATGAAGTTTCTTTCAAACGATTCGTCTACATGCACTCGTTGTCAAGCCCCGTTGGCCTTCCTGATGGGCATGACTTACTGTCTCTCCAAGTAACACTTACAGAACTTACAGACACCAGCTGATAAGAGTGGTTCATCATGGCAATAAGCAAGTTTAGGAGAACAATCACGTTGATAACGGAGTAAGTGCCGAACATAAGCATCCCCCAAAACCTGGTGAATGGTTTGATCCCCTCTAACTCGAAATTTTGGAGGTCGATGAGGCCAAAAGCGGCCCAAAATAACGTTTGAGTGGTTTCGAATAAACTGAAATTATAAAAGTAGAATTTTTTTTTAATGGATTTACTAATATCTAATTTAAAATACATAAAGAAAGTGGTTGGTAGATAAATGGGTACCCTAGGTGGCCTAGTGGTTAAAACGCTGGGCTGCTGATGGGGCGTGGTTCGGATTCCACGTTAAACTGTAGGTCTAAAGTGGAGTGAAAAGCTTGACCTTCGTCAGAATGAACAATTCGGGCGGAAACTAACCAAAGGTGTAAGGTATATATATATATATAAAACTCACATAAATGAATTTCACTAAGAGTAAATCCCAATGGATGAATTCTTTCGTGATTGAGCTTCCTCATATGGGTGAAATTCTTTACTAGTAAACGCTTCTATGGTGAACTCTCCTATGAATGAACTCCTCTATGGGCGAGCTAAAAAACTGTTTTACTCACTTAGAAAACCTCCTCCAGACGACACATTCACTGGCTTCTCTCTCCGGTTCGCCCACTTTCTTCGATATTTCGTCACATACTTGTTTCTCGAGATCAGAGTAGAACCAAAGCAGTTGATTCATCCCTTGAAATGGCCAACAATGGAGAAACTCTTACTAAAATACTCAAGTTGTGAAATACATTCTAAAACAAATAATGGCAAATTGGTGTCGTTACCGTTTAAAAAGTAAGTTACAGTGACATCATACTAACGTTATAATTAAAATTCACAGCATCCTGATAACAGTATAACGGCACAATGACAGGATGTTTACGTATTACCAATTGAAAAGTGACAGTGATACGGAAGTCATACAGAATACTGAAGTCATTTTAGTGCCACCTTAATGTTATTGCTGAAATTCCCGGAATCGACAACAGTACGAGGACACAGACATTATTACGACATTAACGCAAACGTTAATCGGTATTCTCAATCTTTCATCCACTTAACCGGTCAACTCTGGAACAATCTTCGAAGACCCTGGACCTTGATTTCGGTTCTCTTCTCCTTATATGAGGGGTGGGGGCACTTTTGCACGCGCTCACCCTTGGCCCCTCCTTCCTGCATAAAAAAAGACTTTCTAGACAGCAATATGTCGTCACGCTGCAGTCAGTTGTTTAAGGGTGTAATCGTCTTTTTATTTTACATTTTTACGCCAGGTAAATTTTACGATTGGCGTAGGGTTGTGACGATCCCACCGCCTGCCGTAAGGCGCAACTAGCTACGCATCGCCCGCAATACAGGAGGGGAAGGATTGCTCTGGGGACCCATCCTTCCTTTTTTCTTCCCACGCATGGCAGCAATAGCCTCGGATATCCGGGCTGTTTCTGCCTTCTCACCCCAATCTTTGGGAAGAGATTTTCCTAATGAATGAATGAGCGTTTTGACCATAAATAGCTAAATGCTTTCTCATCATCAAAGCACGAAATTTTTGTTAAGCTTAATTAAAATTCATTTTCAAATTGGGTCAAATTTTTAACTTATGCAAATAACTTTTCACACACAATTTGAAAGATATTAAATTAACACGCACCATTTTCTAAGGTCATTCTTGTTAATTAAACAATTATTAAATATATTCACTCAATAAAGTTAATTGATCTTAATGGCAACTTCCCTTTTGTAAATGAAGTTTTGTGCCTTTAATAAATACTTAAAGTATTTAACACCACAAAAGAATTACATTTAAATAAAGACAATTAATTGGCCAACTTTTCTAACTTTAATCCTTTTAATGTTACCCCTTAAATGTCCCGAAGAAAACGAGCTGCTGCTGTATCAAAGCCGAGGTTTGCTCGGATTCAGGAGTTAATTGGAGTGAAAGTCATGGTGAAAAGGATTGCAGGAATGGAAGGAAGGGTCTTTTACACGCAACACACACACACACACCACACACACATATTATATATATATATCGCTGACTACGAATCCATCTGTCCTGGTTCAATTCTCGTCGCAGGCAGGTGGCGCGCAACTCTCCCGGTTGTTCATCCTTCCTTGGTTGGTAGATAAATGGGTACCATAAAAATCTCCTAGATGAGGTGGGATGTTGCATAGGGGTCAAAGACAGGTCGATCCTGAACATTTGTCCAAAACCCAATCCCGCCCCCAAATATTAAATAAATAAATAAATAAATAAATAAAAAATTATATATACATATGGCCAAAAGAGTTGAACCACCTTAAAAATTTTTAGAATGAGAGGTATTAACACAAATTACGTATAACATCAATGATGTATTTTGAGTACTGATAATGAATTTAGTAACACTTGTCAACATTTGTAAACTTCTTCAGAAAGAGTGATGTAATTATTACTGGTTACATTATTAGATTTAGTAAATTAGATTTAATGCGCTTCGGTGGTGTAGTGGTTAGCGTCGCTGACTAGGAATTCATCGGCCCCGGGATCGAGAGCCGATGACGGTAGGCGGCGCGCAGCAAAACCTAGCTGTTCATCCTTCCACCCAATAAAGAAAGTGGTTGGTAGATAAATGAGTATCCTGGGTAGACTAGTGGTTAAGACGCTGGGCTGCTGCTGCTGGTGGGGCGTGGTTCGGATTCCACGTTAAACTCTAGGTCTAAGGTGGAGTGAAAAGCTTGACCTTCGTCAGAATGAACAAGAAAGAAAGATGACCAGAGATGTCGGTGTTTATTCTCGAGTTAAAGTTTTGGCTCAATTTTATCTATTTTGAATTTTGTAGCGTAACGTT
Source organism: Bathynomus jamesi (assembly GCA_023014485.1). NCBI lineage: Eukaryota > Metazoa > Arthropoda > Malacostraca > Isopoda > Cirolanidae > Bathynomus > Bathynomus jamesi. The sequence goes on along the minus strand of JAJOZX010002919.1, from coordinate 431,954 downwards.
AATTGTGGTAGTTTTAGCTACCACCCGTTCAATGACATTTTGTTCTCAATTTTCTGAATATATTATCATTAATTTTGAAGAGGTCTGTATTCTTATCCTCTCGCTCACAATTCAAAAGCTACAGTTGAAAGAAAATTCTTTGGCTTCCTGAAAGGTGTAGTAGTAAAAGTAGGGTTGCCAGATCAGATGGTTTCCAAATCCGCAGATTTTACCTACGAAGCTCATCATTAATTGTTTATGTAGCTAAACCGACATATAAACTTCCTCATTTTTAACACAAAATTAATTGATCAAGAAAAAATACATACATAACCAGCTTAGTTTCTTATTTCTTTATAAATAATACTGTTTACAACTTACAAATGGTTAAAAAAACAACAACCATCATTTCATAAGAGCTATGTAATAATAAGTGTTTTACCTACTAGAATAGAACAATTAGATACGTGTACGAAAAATAGCAACCAGAATAATTTCACCAGAATAATTATCTTGTCAAAAATATGTAAGAAAAGAGGCAAATTCTACTTTTAATGACATTTTTACCATATAATTTATTAATTAATTAAACAAATATAATGTGTCCTAGTGTGCGATAACAATATTGGTAAAGAATATACAGGAGTGTAACTCGTTTCTATATTAGCCATTGAGTGTTATTCTACTTGCAACAAGAAAAAGGTCCGAAAACAAGACATTAATTTGAACATTTATTTCAGTTCTAATGTATTACTTCTGTAAATTTAATTTAAAATAAATTTTCCTACGAGACCGGACTTATGGGACACCCTGTATAAACTAAAACGTGGTATGAAGTTCAGTACATCAACAGAACATCACCGCCGAGAAGCAGGAGACAGGTTTTATTCAACTTTATCAGCCAAACTTAAAATGTTGTTCGTTGATGCAAAATTTTTAGCCAAAGTTTTATATGGAATAAACTCGTTTCCGTGATCCTCTCTCTTAAAGGCTATGCGGTAAATAAAGGCAAGTCTTATAGGCAAGTCTAATAGATATAAATGTAATGTAATTTAAAATTCTTTGATAGTGACGTGAGCCAAGGCACAAAAAAATATAAATAGATTTTGAGGTGTTTCAAACTCTTTTACCCATAATTTGTATATATATATATATTATTATATATATATATATAATATATATATATATATATATATATATACACACACACACACGAGTGTGTATATATATAGTTTTGGAATTCAGGAATAAAACGTGTTGAAAATAGAGTCACAAACAAAATTAAAATTCTAACTAAATTCTATTTTTAATTATTATTAAAGTAAAATCGTTCGTTGGTGTGTACACACAAGAGTTAATTCAAAAATGCCATAAAAATGACTTTTAATTGGTCGTTTTACGTGCTTGGAATCTGGCACAGGTAATCGTGCCAAAAAATTTATACTTAATTAACTGAAAACGAAATAATGTTTGTCTCCAAATAGTTATCACAGTATTATTTTTTTTTATGCGCCTCCCCCGCCCCCCCCCAATCACCATGGAAGAAGAAAGCCAAAATCAAGATTCAGGGTTTTCGAGATGCCTAGACACACTACGTTTGAAAGATTGGAGGTCATAGACAGGAGGAAAGATAGACTGAGGAAGATTGTTCCAGAGTTGACCGATTGAGTAGATGAAAGATTGAAAATACCAGTGAACCCTTGCATTAGAGAGTTGGACAGAAAAGGAATGAAACGTTTCGAAAGTCTGGTGCTGCCGTGCTCTCCTTAAAGCAGGAGGCATGAAGTTAGAAAGTTCAGAAGAGCAGTGTCCGTTATAATAGCGATAGTAAAGAGAGAGTAAGGCAACATTGCGGCGAAAGAGAGAGAGTGAAGACAGTGAGTAGGAGGCGGGCAAATGATGAGACGAAAAGCCTTTGACTTCATCCGGTCAAGTACGGCTGTGTGGGTTGAGCTACCCCATACATGTGAAGCATACTCCATACGGGGGCGGAAACCCCTGTATAGAGACAACAAATGAGCGGGGATGAAGAAACCACGGAGACTGTACAGCACACTCAACATCTCAAAAGCTGTTTTGGAAAGAGAGTAACTGTAATCTTTCCACGAAAGATCACGAGAAAAGGAAACGCTAAGAATGTTAAGAGAAAAGGAAGGATTGAGTTGTGTGTTGTTGAAGGTGAGGGGATAGTCGTGTGGAAGATTGTGACGAATAGACAGAAGGAGAAAGTGAGATTTTTGAGGCATTGAAAGCCACAAAGTTTTCTCTGCCCCAATCAGATATAGCAGATAGATCAGAGGTCAGGTGTTCCATAGCCGTCCTACGCGAATCATCGAGTGATAGTTGAGAGAGGGACGCTTTGGGAAGCGGGTGGAGAAGTGAAGAGTGGAATCATCGGCATAGGAGTGAATAGGACAGGCAGTGCGAATTAAAAGATTATTAATAAATAAGAGGAAAAGAGTAGGTGACAGTACACAACCCTGAGCAACACCACTGTTGATAGCTTTAGGAGAAGAACACTAGCCATCTACAACCGCAGCTATGGATTGGCCAGAAAGGAAATTAGAGATGAAGGCACAGATAGAAGGATAGAAACCGAAGGAGGGCAGTTTGGAAATTAAGGATTTGTGCCAGACTCTCTCAAAAGCTTTCGATATGTCGAGCGCAAGAGCAAAAGTTTCACCGAAATCCCGAAAGGAAGATGACAAAGAGTCCGAGATATATGCAAGAAGATCGCCAGTAGAGCGTCCCTTGCAGAACCCATACTGACGATCTGAAAGAAGATTGTGAGAAGAGGTGTTTAAGAATCTTCCTATTAAGGATAAATTCAAAAACTTTGGAAAGGCAAGAAATCAAAGCAATTGGACGATAATTGGAGGGTTGAGAGCGATCACCCTTCTTTGGGAAAGGCTAAATGAAAGCGAACTTCCAGCAGGAAGGAAAAGTACCAGATGAAAGACAAAGATGAGAGTTTGCATAGGCAGAGTGTCAGCACAGAAGCACAGTTCTTAAGAACAGCAGAAGGGACACTATCAGGACCGTATGCTTTCCTAGAGTTGAGCACAAATAGGGCAGAAAGAACAGCTTTGGAAGAGATCCTAATTTTAGACATAATAAAGCCAGAGGGAGGAGGAGATGGAGGAACAGCACCGAGATCGTCTATGGTTGAGTTGTAAGCGAAAGTTTGAGCGAAGAGTTCAGCTTCGTCGGGAGAAGAGACGTTGGAATGGGAAAGAGGAGGGAAAGAAGAGGAAGTAAAGTTGTTGAAGAGGTGCTTAGCTAGATGTCAGAAAGAGCGAGAAGAATTAGAATTGGATAGGTTTTCACATTCTTGTCGGAAGAAGGAATTTTTGGGGAGTCGAAGAACAGTTTTTGCACGATTCCGAGCAGAAATATAAGCTGAGTGAGAGTTGGGAGTTAGATGGCGACGGTACGTTCTGAAAATTCCTCTCTGTTGCGGATAGCATTAGAACAAGTAAAGTTAAACCAAGGTTTTTTTGCATTAGTGGTAGAATAAAATATGGAATGTATGCCTCCACGCCCGAGAGAATCACCTCTGTGATGCGCTCAGCACACGCAAAAGGGCCCCGGCCACGGAAGCAGTAATCATTCCATGGAAAATCACACAAGTACTGCTTGAAATGGAGATTTCCGCAAATGGAGAGCGAGATAGAATGTATTCGACTTTGGAAGTTTGGTAGTCAAAGAATTTTGGATAGTCAGTAAAACTAGGAGAAAGGTAAACATCGCAGATGTATTTAGTATGAGAGTGATATGTAAATCGTAGCCAGAGGGCTAGGAAGATTCGAGTTGGGGAATACGAGAACAAATTAGGTCATTGCGTACATATACGCAACATCTACCTTTGGAATGAAATTGAGTATAGAAAAAAGTAAGAAGGTACAGAAAAGTGGTTGCTGTCAGTCGTCCCAGACACCTCAGTTTTAGTGAGGAATAGATGATGAGGTTTAGAGGTGGTGATGAACAGATTGAAAATTTGAGAAAAGGGCCACGAATGTTGCAGAAATTAATGAAAAGTGAATCAGGCAGAGGCCCAGATCATCTCGAATGGGCGGTAGCAGATCCAGTCCCACTACCCGGGTCTGCGTTCCTGGTATCGGCAGCGGGAGAGCTAGAAATGGGGACATTTATGATCCCCTCCCCAGGGGAGGCTCTTGAAGTTGATGCCATTTTTTTTTAAAATATAAAAAGACTATGTTGTGTAAAATATATGTATATGTAGTGAGGAGTAGGGAGAGAAGTGTGTGTTTGAGAGCATGCTGAACTGCTCAAAGGGTAGATGAGACACTGTAAAAGATCAGCTAAGGAGGAGAGTGACAGGAGAAACGGGAGTTCCAGCACTCCCTATCTTCTGTCTAACGTCCCCTCCGGAGTACTTCCCTGGTCGACTGGTGTCTACAATCTCCTCCTCTCCTCATATTCTAAAAAAAATTTAAGCAAATTTCTAACTCTTATCTGTGTTTATGTAATAATTGGTCATTTATCCACACTACTGCTAGTTCCACATTACGAACATACAGCAAGGTCACGTATACAAGCATGTCGTTTGTTACCCTGTCAAAACCACTGATATTTAATTTTGTTATTACCACTAAAGTACATTTCAGTATTTATACTATATCTAACGTTATAACCCTTAAAATACGTTACTTATACTAACTATAGGATATGCCAATTATTAAAATATCTGGTCACCATAACCAGGGTTGTTTTTTTTTGTGTAAGTCAAATTCTCTTTACGGTGAACGGTTTCTTTGGCACCATGTCCGTTTCATCTGGCACTCCAAACGATAACACAGTTCATTACACCATTTTTAGTTAATCTCATCAAGAGTAAAAAGTAAATGGTAAGCGTTGCGCAGAAGGTCTACAATCAAACCGCATTTTTAATTTGTAACACTAACATATATGCTTTTCAAGAAAATATTTTGGCCTTTAATCTGAATTATAATCGCTTTGAAAAAGAGAGACCTAAACCCCTGTCTGCTAAATAACTTAACGCCACAGCCTCAAGCTTCCCGCATCGGATGAATTCATAACCGGAACACCTTTTCTCAAAATATGATTTTTGGTATTGAAGCATAGTTAAAAAAAATAGAAATTAAAAGCATTTTCCTGAATGGAAAACACAATAGTAAATATCGTTATTTCAGTAACTAATTTCTCAATGAAAAACGAAAACCGAGAAATGTTACTCTTCCCAGACTAATATACAGGGTGTCCCATAAGACCGGTCTCGTAGGAAAAATTTTTAAAATTAAATTTACAAAAGTAATACATTAGAACTAAAACAAATGTTCAAACTGATGTCTTGTTTTGGAACCCTTTTTACTGTTGCAAGTAGAATAACACGCAATACATTTTCTTCACGAGTGTAACTCACTTCCATACTAACCATTGTGTGTTATTCTACCTGCAACAAAAAGAAAGTTTCCAAAACAAGACATCAATTTGAACATTTGTTTAAGTTCTCATGTATTCGTTTATAAATTTAATTCCAAATAAATTTTCCTTCGAGACCGGACTTATGGGATACCCTATATCAGTGATGGTGAACCACTGACCCGCGGGTCAAGTACTGACCCACGAGGCAATTTTTAGTGACCCACGAGCTCTTATTTAAATAAAATATGACTTTAATTTTTAATATTTTCTGACTTACAGTTTTAAAATTATTTTATTCTCCCACCGAAATAAACAGCTGATACACATTTGAAACGTTTTTAAACGTATAGTATACGTTTAAAAACGTGTATGTATGTATGACAACTTGCAATTCATCCAATTCCCCCATACTATTCAATTTGATGATCTTCAGTTATCAGCTTTTCATTGGCCTGACATTGGTAATTTAGAAATGGAATTAGTTGACTTCCAAGAAAGTGCGGTATGGAAGACTAAATTTATTGATCTTAATCTGAAGATACGAGAAAAGGAATTGGAGTCGTCAATTTTGGGTGTAACCAGAGAACAACAATCAATAGAAAGAGTAGAGAATCTTCTTCTTGCAGAATGGAACTCTTTACCAAATTCTTTTGCTAATATTAGCTCTGCTAACAATGTTTGGTTCATCTTATTCATGTGAACAGTTTTTTTTCCTCCATGAATTTCGTCAAATCCACCACTAGGAATCGCCTTGGCACAGATGTGAGTGCTGCAGGTGTGAGACTAAAGACAACTAAATATAAACCTCGGATCAAAACATTAGCAGCTAAAATCCAACAAATTGCTCACTAAAAATATTAAGTAAATAAATTATTGTGACCCAATTTCGTTTTTAAAAAAATCAAAAGTAACAAAAATGACCCGCCAGCAAAAAAGGTTCGCCACCACTGCCATGTATATATATATATATATGGTATTATTATAGTTTCAACCACAACTTGATTACTGCATATTTGATGTGTTGTTTAGCTGTATCTCTTCATTTCGGACAACTTTTTCTAATACCACTTCCGTCGCAAATGGATAATAACGGAGATAATAAATATAATAATTTTTGGTCCGCCATATTGTCTCAGTCTAGCCATGGGTACAGTGTGTGAAGGTTGTGCTCTTACTCCGTTTGAAGCGATTCATAAATTTTTTAAGAATAACATTGACTCGTTAGGTTAATTGAATGCCTGGTTAGGTCAACTGAATGCCCGGTTAGGTTGATTGAATGCCCGGTTCGGGCAACTGTACACTAGGGTGTCCCGTTAAACCCAAAGTTAGTCGGGTACAGCATTAACCAATATAATATCGTGAAGTGGGTTACTAAGAATGCCCACACAAGTTGTTAAAGTCCTATCTAAAAAATTCATGCATCCCCAGCGGTTTACATTTTACATCCCCGATTCAGACAAAAAATTGACATTTTGGGGATTTTCTAGTAAAATATACTATTTTAATTAAAAGTAAAACACATTTACCACTTTATATGCATTTTTGGTAATGTATACTAGCTTTATAAATGTCAATGCTAAATGTGGGCCCCACAGGGCCCAATTTAGCCCCCTTATTTCATTATTTTTATTTTTTACTAACTAATCTAACTTTTAATCTATTAGGTAGGTATAATACCTATTTAATTGATAAAATGGCTCTAAGCAAACCAGTAACTAGAAGCAAAAGAAATTCCCTTCTAGGTCAACCTATAGCCTCCATAACGACTACAGCTGTTCCAAACAACAAGCAAGTACTCAATATTTCTATCATATTAAAGCTTGCAATCCTCATTATAATCAGTCCCTTGTTAAAGGAAAACTTGTAAGTCATCAAGCTGGCATGGTATAGATCATGTGTTCTCCTTTTGGAATAAATGCAATTTACCTACTAGTTGCAGACAATATGCCGTTAAAAACTTCTTAAGTTGCACCAGGAATGGTATGTTCTAACAAACATAAATATAGAAAAACTGAAGAGCACCTAAGTTCATAAACAAATTTTATGAAAAACTTGAAACAATATTTGATGTCGCTCACCCATTTCCTGAAAAAGTTCTTTCAGAAAAGCTAGGGAAAGCTGAGTTGAGGAAGATCTGGAGTTTTCAAAGATGCTGAGAGAGGGATATAAAGTTACACTGGGTTCAAGAGATAAGATTTCAGAGCAAAGAATAAAATAATAAAAAGACTAGCACCATGAACGTTTACGTCAGAAAGAACAAGAGAGAATAAGCAAACATTTAAAGTGAAATAGAGGAATTAGAATGTGAGGGAGATAGTTCTCGATTATGATTACCTCATAAAGACTAAAACAACTAAAGAACAAATGCCTATCTACCTACCTAGAAATGTACTTAAAGAGTCTATTGTAGCCAGTGCTATAGACAGAGGAAATGTATCTGTTAGAACAGCTACATTAATAATTTTCTTTAATTAGAGCCGGCGGTGGAGACCTAAACGATTATGCAGTTTCAAAAACATCTACTCATACAGCAACACAAGAAAATAGGGTAAAAGCTGAAAATGAAGTCAAAGAATTATTTCAAAATAACAATATAAAACATCTTGTTGTCCATTGGGATTCAAAACAGATTTTAGGCTTAGAAAGGCTTGCTGTTGCTGCTACTGTATCTCCTGATATTGATAAAATTTTGGGGATACCTATTATTCAAAATGCTACGGGTGAACAAATATCTGAAGCTACATTCAAGCTCCTTACAGATTGGCAGGTCACAGGAAAGGTGAGAGGTATGTCATTTGACACGACGGCCTCAAATACAGGTATTAACAAAGGAGCTTGCATTTATATAGAAAGAAATCTGAATAGACCATTATTATATTTAACATACCGTCATCACATTGGCGAACTTATTGTAAAATCTGTTTGGCAATGCATCTTTGGAAAAAGCACTGGTCCCGATTATCCCATATTTGAAGAATTTTCGAAAAGCTGGTCCAAAATAACATTATCCCAAACTAAAGGAATAAATATAACTAAGCCTTTGTTGATGGATATTAAAGAAAGTGCAAATATAATTTATAATTCTTTATTAGAGAACAAAAAATATTTCAGAGATGATTACTTAGAATATTTAGAATTAAACTGTTTATTGTTGGGGCACAGGCCTTCAAAGATACATCTTCGTAAACCAGGAGTATGCCATCGAGCTAGATTCATGGCACCTCAGCTGTATTCAAATAAACTTGTCTTATTTAGAGATCAGCTTAACTATGAACCAGAAGTAAAAGAATCATTTGGAAGATTTGTCAAGTTTACATCTTTAGTTTGTGGCCCTTATTGGCTAAAGACCCCATTAGCTGCAGAAGCACCACTCAATGACCTGCGATTTTATAAGCAATTAGTTAATGTCTGGCAGGAAGTAGATCCAGAAGTTTCTATTGCTGCAGTAGATGCATTCTTAAGACACAAGTGGTATTTAAGTCAAGAACTTGTAGTTTTATCTCTTTTTAGTAAAACTTTAGATGAGAATACAAAAGTAAGTATCGCAGCTCGTTTATTAGGAACTGAAGTTCCAGATGGAATTATTATAGGAAAGCCAGAAGTTCCAGAACTACACCCAAATATATACTGGTCAAAAAAAGAAAAGCAATTTTTGAGATTTATTAATAAACATGAGGACTCAGTATATAGTAAATGATTCTTTAACATAACAAACAGTCAATAACGCGTATGGCCACCCCTAGCCACAATGCAGGCTTGGAGTCTGGCCCTCATCGACCTCAACAGTCTCTGCAGGAAAGCAACAGGGATGGCCCTCCACTCTTCAATAGTTGCATTGGTCAGTTCCCTGATGTTCTGCGGCTGATGCTGACGTCTGCGAACTCGCCGTTCAAGTTCATCCCATGCGTGCTCTATCGGTGACATGTCTGGGCTGAAGGCTGGCCATGGTAAGGTCTGCACCTGTTGTCCCTGCAGGTACGCCTGCACTATCCTGGCTGCATGAGGTCTGGCATTGTCCTGTTGCAGGAGCACCAATTCTGGATGTTGCCTCATGAATGGAAGAACATGTGGGTGAAGAATCTCATCCCTGTAGCGCTGGGCAGTCAGAGCGCCATCAACAACCACCAGCTCAGTTCTTGAAGCAGACATGCCTGCATCCAACATGCCCAAGGCACGACCTCTGTTGACCTCTGAGAGTCGGCATGCCTCAATCGCGGGAAAAAGTTGGTTTTTCTCAACGGGCAGTGTGTATTCTGTGAAGTCAAAGAAAAACTGCATGCCTTCATAAAGAATACATTCAATTTAATCTCTGTTTATTGTTTGTAACAAAATGACGTCTTAGCCGGGATTAGTCAGGTTTAAAAACATGCACTAAGTGGCTTTAAAAGATTTGAACAAACATTTAACCATAATCTTGAAACTTATAACTGATATGGCTCCTACAGTTAAAGATGAAGCTCAGCTTCAAGCTAAAATTCAAACCACAGAACTTCATAGAAAAAATTTAAAAGAAATCAAGAAAAAGAATCTTCATAATTACTAGGTAAATTATTAGTTTAAAAGGGGGATTAATGAAATTTTTTATTAAAAAAGGGGATTTATGCAATTTTTCATAAAAAAATATTAAAAAAACAAAAATAAAAACAAAATTAAAAATACAAAAAAGTGAAAAAAATTAAAAAACCTAAAAAAAAAAACTAGAAAAACTATAAAAAAACTAAAAAAAACTCGAGAGATTCCAATCGACCTTGACGTGGTTCTGGGGCTTCCTACTAACAGATTGGAAAAAATGTGTATGTAATTTCTAGCTTTAATGGGTCTCTTAAAGGTCAAAATGCCAATTTTTGGTCTGAATCGGGGGTGAAAAAAGTAAACCCCTAAGGATGCATGATTTTTTTAGATAGGACTTCAAAAACTTGTTTGGGCATTCTTAGTAGCCCACTTCACGATATTATATCAGTTAATGCTGTACCCGACCAACTTTGGGTTTAACGGGACACCCTACTGTACACCCTTGACGATTGGTTAGGTTCAGTCATGATATTTTCGTTAGTTTAACGATTTATTTTTTAAACTAATTTACGGCCGGATTCTGAAGGAATCGTTTTGTGGAACCGATTCTGAAGGAATCGTTTATCTTATCACTCCGTCATAACCCAACCCAACTCAATCCAGTGGATTGGATTGAGTTGGGTTGGGTTGTGAAATTTATGTTTTTCCTATGTTTTTTGAGGTGATTCACTCGAATTTGACATCCATTTCCACCGCAAATCACTCGTTTTTTGGCTTTTGATGTTGGGGGGGAATCTCAAAAACGAGTGATTTGCGACGGAAACGCATCAAAAAACATAGGAAAAACATAAGTTTCATGTTCAAAACGAATTGGGGCCGAAACTGCAAATTTACCAGGTTCAGTTCCTAGGTTTTCCGTAGGTTTCTGATGTGATTCATCTGAAAATGACATTCATTTCCGTCGCAAATCACTCGTTTTTGATCCCCTCACCCAAAAACCCCGATTTCCCACGCATTCCCCCATATTGTGGGGGGAAATCACAAAAAACGAGTAATTTGCGACGGAAATGAATGTCATTTTCGGATGAATCACATCAGAAACCACCGGAAAACCTAATTTTTATTTTTCAAAACGAGTTGTGGTTGAAACTATAAATTTACCTATATAACAACCACAGGGAAAAAAGAAAAAGAAACACGAAATCCGAGCGCTTTCGTGATATATTCACATCATCAGGGATAAGAGAGAAATAGAGAATATATATATAAGAGAATATATATACCTGTACAGTATATTATATATAATATATATATATATTATATATATATATATATATATATATATATATATATGGGAATGAACTCAGAATGGTTCCCTGAGGTTTTTTATGATACACACAGACCGTGCAGACCATCATGAAACGGACATGTTATGTGCCTTGAAAAGTGGACGCTCAATTCTGCTAGATGAGGTTTAAGTTTTGGTTTTTGGCTAAAAATATAATAGCTACCCCTTTTTCTTTGATGTATTCAATCTAACGTGAAGGCAGCGAGTCTTTTGCTTATATTGAGGTTCTAAATGTAGCTGGGTTAGGCTGCTTTAAACCCTAGATCCTGTCCCAAAGCTGGATCCTATCTGCTTTGCAGATAGCTGGTGAGGGAAGCTATATTTTTGGGACCTCTTTGCGAGTGACCCGTTGCCCACGTCGGACTAACATCATGAAAAAGAAAAAACTATAGTATTTGTCATTTACCATTACTTATTCGGACTATAGTGGATTTAATTTTCCTAGAAGAGTTCCTTGTTCCATGCACGGTCTGTGTGTATCATATATATATATATATATATATATATATATATATATTTTTTTTATTTTATTTTTTTTTTTTAGTTCAGGAAGAACCGATTCGCCTCTATTTAAAGGGCATATCTCAGCGGAAAAACAAAGAAAAAGTGAGAGGAAAGACAGAGGAAAAAGAAAGGGTGGAGGGGACAGTCGAAGTGGAAAAAGACCAAGGATGACAAGGACTGCAGGGTCGAGCCCCATCATCCTTGGGTGCTAGGGCCGGGAGGGCGCACGTGAAACCTCCAGGAACAAGCACGTACAAACGAGCACAAAGAGCACTCAAGAGCACGAGCTTAGAACCCCCTTGCGGGGATATATATATATATATATATATATATATATATATATATATATTCTCTCTCTCTCTCTTACACACACACACACTACGTAATGTTATCTCCCCTCTCACAGGTTCGAACCATGTATTATCATCTTGTCTGACTTATCGTTCGGTGTTTTCAGTTCATTCGCCACGAATCAAGTAACTTGAAGCGATTAAACTCGGGGAAGCGAAACTAAAGAGAAAGTTTTGATGAACTCTTAAATTTTGTAAAACAAACCGAAGGACTCGTAATAGTCGGAAGAAATGCATAAAATTCTTTTCTTTTTAATTTTAATATCCAAAATTTTCATTGATATTTATTAATATTTTATTAATAACGATTTATTATTTATTAATTAATTAATTATTAATTATTATTAATATTAACTTTCATATATTAGTTAATATTTAGGATTTCAGTTCCAACAGTTCGGTAATTAAAATATATATATATATATATATATATATATAATATATATATATATATATATATATATATAATATATATATATATAAACAATACCATAATGAATTAAAGTAAACAAACTTATACGTCTAGTGCTTGTATTCATGTAAAAACTATTTCATTATCTCAATTAGCGATAAAATTATTAGACTTTCTTTTTGCTATATTCATTTTGGGACACCCTGTATTTGGAGACTGTCGTTGAACAGATCTTGACATGCCCCGTGTGTGTGTGTGTGTGTGCGAACGCGCGCTTGCTTGCAAAACGTGTCACGTGACGTAATAGTGACTCTGTACGACAAGACATGGTTGGCAAATAAGAAAACCACATCCAGGAAGGGGAACTGTAGCAGAAAATTACTGCCCCTCCAGGATAAGGTTCGATGTTGCTTAACAATGACTGTGCGAGTAAAGACGCGATCGTCTGTGGCCATCGTCTTCAAGTGAGGACGAAAGAAATCCATTTCTACCCAAATTATGGGCAGGGAGATCCGGGATCTTCGTTTTGGCACTCGCTTTTCTCTCCAGAAGCAACCTACCTCTGCCAGAAACAGGAAGTCTCGCTTTGCATGGTATCCATACAACGCTGGGATTAGCCGTTAAACTAGTAGTAAAGGTTATGTGGTACGATGTATCCCGATTCACGCTATTTTGTACCGATGGCAGTGTGAAGGTTTGGCGCCAACTTCATGAACACATTGACCCTGTATGTTATGTCTTCTGTTCAGGCCGCTGGTGGCCGAACAATGGTGGGGAATATTTAATTGGTGGGGAATATTTAATTGGTGTGGAGTGGGTACTCTGATGCCGTTGGAGGAGCGCGTAACATCCCAGAAATATTTTCAGAGCAACCTCGTAATCTATCTTCTATATATAAAATACTATAAGAGAGCTGTCCGTCTGTCCGTCACACTTTCAGAAATTGTGAGAAAAAATTGTGAGAACAAAATTCAGAAATTGTATTACGGGCGGCAATGTGCAGCTCAAGATTTTCATGACTGTGTTCTTTTCTGTAGTTTAGTCTGTTTGTGAAATTTATCCCGGGCAGTAATGGGGGAAGGGTGGGGGTGGGGGTAATGGGGGAGGGGTGGGGGTAATGGGGAGGGGTTGGGGTAATGGGGGAGGGGGTTAGCCCCCAAGTTGCATGAATGGGGGTGAGGAGGTTTTGGGAGATACCAGATTCAGAAATGTTGACACAATGTGAAGCTCAAAATTTTCACGGCTGCGTTCTTTTCTGTAGTTTAGCCTGTCTAACCGTCAGCGAAGCGACGGGAACTGTACTAGTAACAATAATAAATAATAATAATTTCTACTATAATTCACCGAAAATGTGTCTGTCTGTCTGTCTGTCTGTCCGCAGAAAAAACCGTTACGTTTCTGAATCTATTTCGACCAAACTTCGTATGGTGGATGGGGGTGATGAGTAATGAACGAAAATATATGTTTGACCAGCCCCCCTCCCTCACCAATTACTGGGCCCGAAGGCCCCCAGCACCGCGATAAAACTATAGAAAAGAAGGCAGCCATGAAAATATTAAGCTTCACATTGTGTCAAGATTTGTGAAGCTTTAGATTTTCATGGCTGCGTTCTTTTCTGTAGTTTTATTGACCGAATAATTGGTTCGCCAGTAATTGGAGGACCGCAGGCACCCCAATTACTGAGGCCCAAGGTGAGAGGAATAGGAATGATATCCAGATAAAGGGCTACTGATGTTCAAAATAAAATCAAATAAAACCCCCAATTACTGGGGGTTCAATTATTTGGTCAATAAAACTATAGAAAAGAACGCAGTCATGAAAATCTTAAGCTTCACATTGCCATCCATAATAATCTATATTATAATGGAGGTAAGTGCGATATACCATATGTCCCACAAAAAAGTACACCCAACTTTAGATTGTACTAACTCCTCCAAAAATTGAGATATTTTGGATCTGTTTGCTTGATTTAATATAGCAAATTATTCTTTGTTAACGTTCAAAATTTATTCATGTTTAAACGATTTAGTGTTTAAGCATCTGCTTTTAACTGAAGGGTACAACAAAATGGATTGCGCAAAATTGGTCAATGAAAAAATAATGTGTGTGCTATCGATGTAATGAAAAGACAAGTACATAATAATAGATACTTTAACATAATTTTAATAAGATACAAAGCAGATTTTTCTTTTTCCTTATTGCAAAAGTTATGCTTAGTTTCGTTTTCTTTCAACATGACCGCCATTCCTATCGATACAAATCTGGAGTCGAGCTCTCATCTTCCCCATCACTCTTTTGATAAAGTCTGGATTGTCTTTTAACAAGTTGATTTCAGCTGTGATGCGAGTCCTCAAATCATCTAAATTGATAGGTTGTGATGCAAATACTCTATTTTTCAAATGACCCCATAAAAAGTAATCACACGGGGTCAAGTCAGGGCTGAATGCTGAATGTTCTCGTCTGTTCTTGCCGTCTTCGGATGGCCTGAACGTCCTTTGTTCAAATTGAGGACCGTTCCTTCTTCTTTGTATTTCCGAACATTCTTCAAAATCGTATGTTTAGTTGGAGAAGCTCTATCGGGAAATTGCAGTTCGAAGGTATTCTGAACTTGTTTTAAGCTTTTAGTTTGCAGATAAGTTGTGACCATGAGAACGCGCTGCCTTCGTGTAAACTGCTTGATAAGGGTTTCAAAGTTATTTATAAATTTAGTAATTCAGATTCTTCATTTATATGTATGACTCGTATCTTAGATACAAAAGTTCGAATTATTTAAAAAAAATATTTGCAATATCCTTCGACGTAAAAAGTAACACATTGGCTAAAGCAAGAGGAGCTATCTGGCTGGGAGAAATGATCATTCGGCGCAACCCATTTTGCTGTACCCTTCAGTTAAAAGAAGATGCTTAAACACTAATTCGTTTAAACATGAATAAATTTTGAACGTTAACAAAGAATAATTTGCTATATTAAATCAAACAAACAGATCCAAAATATCTCAATTTTTGGAGGAGTTAGTACAATCTAAAGTTGGATGTACTTTTTTGTGGGACATATGGTATATATGTAACCAAAAAAAAACTATAGAAAAGAACGCAATCATGAAAATCTTAAGCTTCACATTTGAGCTCACTGTATCAAGATTTGTGAAGCTTTAGATTTTCATGGCTGCGTTCTTTTCTATAGTTTTATTGACCAAATAATTGAACCGACAGTAATTGGGACGCCGCAGGCACCCCAATTACTGAGGCCCAAGGTGAGAGGGATAGGAATGATGTTCAAAATATAATACGCCGTAGGCCCACAATTCGATTCGGTTTGGGCCGAATGCCCAAGTACCGCAGATCTAGCGAAATCGGGGCGTAGCGCCGATCTTTTGCTGAAAGTCCTGACAGAAAGAAATGAAAAGGGAGTATTTGTTGACAATTATGTCTACAAGGAGATTCTTCAGTAATGAAATAAAGATAAGTTTATGATGAAGTGTTCTTTTTTATATTTTATAACTGGAAATAATACCTTGAGGTAAGAAAATTCATTTCCCAGATGAAGTAATTGGCCGAGGGCTCCAAGCCTTCCGCAGGAAATAGCAAAAACCGGCCGTAGGGCGGTGTTTTTGCTAGTAATAATAATAATAATCTATATGTGAAGCTCAAGATTTTCATGACTGTGTTCTTTTCTGTAGTTTAGCAATGGGGGAAGGATGAGGGGGGGAAGGGTGAGGGTGGGGGGAAGGGTGAGGGTGGGGGGAAGGGTGGGAGTGGGGGGAAGGGTGGGAGTAGGGGGAAGGGTTGGGGTGGGCGGAAGGGCGGGGGTGGGGTAATGGGGGAGGGGGTTAGCCCCCAAGTTGTATGAATGGGGGTGAGGAGGTTTTGGGAGATACCAGATTCAGAAATGTTGACACAATGTGAAGCTCAAAATTTTCACGGCTGGGTTCTTTTTTTGTAGTTTAGCCTGTCTAACCGTCAGCGAAGTGACGGGAACTGTACTAGTAATAATAAAAAATTGTTGCTACAGTCTTTCATCACAGTCAAGGATAATGGAACGTGAAAGGACCATGATCTTTTTATGGTTAATTCTACTATTAAGCAACTGTTATCATATCTGTGCTCCAGCCCCCCTCAATTACTGGGCCCGAAGGCCCAAGCACCGCCCGTAGAGTCCTATTTAGCTAGTAATAATAATAATTACTTTTACTTTCATTAAGAGACCAGAACAATTTAATAAAATAAAACAGGAAAATGTACAAAAAAAAGGAAAGACTTAATTTCAAAGTTTCCAAACTAATTAAACTTTTTCCTTCATCAATTAACTCTCTTTAGCAATTTCAAACTCTGTTTTACTTCGATTAAAATTTTTTCATTTTTCTTCTTCTGTTTGTGGAAGGTGTCTTCGCATTTGAAGTGCGCCTAAATTCAGGATGACCTCCAGCGATGTTTATGTTTTAAGACTTCATTTTCATTGGGTTATATATATATATATATATATATATATATATATATATATATATATACACACACACCACACACACACGACGGGCGGTAATAGAACCGTTAAGCAATAGCAGACTTCTGTAAATTTAGAAATGAATTGTCACACGTCAATTGGGAAAACGCAATGGGGACCTCCAACGCAAAAATAATGTGGGAATCGTTTAAAACAGTATTTAGGATTATAAATGAGGAATGTGTACCGTACAAGATTAAGCGTGCGAAAGTAAATAACAAGCCCTTGTGGTTTACTTTTAGAGTGGGGGATATTATAAAGAGTAGAGATAGGGCTTATAGGTTACATAAGTGCGATAAAGACAATTTGTGGTTACGAAACAACTACATATCTCTAAGGCGTGAAGCAAAAAGCGTAATAAAAAAGTCCAAGCGCGAATTTGAAATTTCCATAGTTCGTGACGGCAAAGAAAACCCCAAGTGATTTTTTTAATACGTCAATAAAATCAATCCAGTAAAGAGTGTCTTGGGGCCGTTGAAAAATTTTGACGGAGACCTTGTTCCTGGAACAAGCAAATGGCTACCCTGCTAAACGAAATTTTTCCGTCAGTTTTTACAGTAGAAGATGTAACGAATATCCCTACGGTCATAGACATAATACCTCTTGATAATGGTAATACTTTAGATAATACTGTGGTTAGTAAAAGGTAGGTAATGCACTATATTGGTAAAATTAAAATGCTTAAATCACCGGGGCCGGATTCCATATATCCCATACAACTAAAAGAATTAAAAGAAAGCATTGTTGTGCCGCTAACAAAGATTTTTGATGCGTCTATTTCTAAGGGGTGCGTACCAGATAATTTCGAGTTAGCAAATTATCATAACACCTATTTTTAAGAAAGGCGATAAAGGTGCGGCAGAAAATTATGGGCGAATCAGTCTGTTGTAGGTAAGCTACTGGAATCAGTAATTAGGGGTCGTATAGTCGAACACTTAGAATTGCATAACTTGATTAGATATATGCAGCAAGTTTTTAGGCGAAACAAATCTTGCTTAACTAATCTTTTAGAATTTTTCCAAAGCGTGGTTGAAGTTTACGACAATCATCGGGCTGTAGATGTAATGTATTTAGATTTTCAAAAAGCGTTTGACACCGTATCGCACAAAAGACTCATTGAAAAAACTAAGGCTCATGGAATCAGGGGTGTAGTAATAAATTGGCTAGAAGAGTGGTTGCGAGGCAGGAAACAGAGGGTGGTCGTTGATGGAGCGGAGTCGTGCTGGGCTAATGTAGCGAGTGGCGTTCCTGAGGGTTCTGTATTGGGCCCCTTGCTTTTTCTTATATATATTAACGATTTAGATGTCGGCCTAGTCAGTACAGCTTCAAAGTTTACGGATGACACGAAGTTGGGTGGTAGGACGATTAATGACGAAGATAGAGGTAAAATCCAGGAAGATGTGAATAAAATCGTAGCTTTGTCAGTCACATGACAAATAAGATTTAACGCCAATAAGTGCAAAATTTTACATATAGGTTCGCGTAACGGTAATTTTGCGTATAGTATGTCAGGGAAGGAGTTGGCAAGCGTAGAACAGGAAAAAGGTTTAGGAGTTATAGTCACTGGTGATTTAAAAGTGGCGAAACAAAGTACAGCAGCGGTCAATAAAGCGAACAAAGTGCTAGGTTTTATAGCTAGAATTTTGAGTACAAATCGCGCGATATTATTCTTCCTCTTTATAAATCATTAGTTAGACCCCATTTGGAGTACGCGATCCAATTTTGGAATCCGCATATGCGCAAAGATATAGACAAAATCGAAAGCGTTCAAAGACGAGCAACTAAGATGATTCCGTCGCTTAGGTCAAAGTCGTACGAGGATAGGTTTAAGGAGTTAAAATTGACTACACTTGAGACTAAGAGGTTAGTTTTTAAAACTGTGAATGGGTTCGATAACGTAAATAGAGATAGCTTTTTCGAAATATCACAATATAGTAGAACTAGAAATAACGGGTGTAAGCTGACAAGTAGAAGGTTCGAGACAGCAATTGCCAAAAACTTTTTTACGCATATAATAGTAAATAGCTGGAATAATTTGCCGGTAGAAGTAATTAGTAGCACGTCTATAAACATGTTTAAAAATCGATTAGACGCATATGCTGATAGATTGGGTATAGTTTAAGGTAGAAAAAATTAAGGCTATTGTGGTTCGGGACCTACGTAAAATTGTAGGTCCCCTCCGCCACCACGGAGGACATGCGCAATACACAATTACAAACACAGTTAGGTAGACCAGCTATGAGTGAATCCTAGGGTCTTTGTTGGTGTAGAACATTTTATATATATATATATATATATATTAATATATATATATACAGTATATAT
Source organism: Bathynomus jamesi (assembly GCA_023014485.1). Taxonomy (NCBI): domain Eukaryota; kingdom Metazoa; phylum Arthropoda; class Malacostraca; order Isopoda; family Cirolanidae; genus Bathynomus; species Bathynomus jamesi. The sequence goes on along the minus strand of JAJOZX010002919.1, from coordinate 412,618 downwards.
GTGTGTGTGTGTGTGTGTGTGTTTTTGGCTATCTTAGGTCTTTGCGACAATTTTTAGGATACACACTGAATTCATTGCGACACGAACGTACGAATAGCGACATTAGCGAGTATCCACAGATTCCCTTTATTTTGTTGAAAATCATTAAATAACATGGGGAAAAAAAAAGAGATAACCGTTAGATTAGGTTAAGTTAATGAAGTAATTTAGATTAGGTTAAATATCGCCATACACAACTGAAAATGTGAAAATGTCGCAGTTTCATGCAGTAGCCACAGTTCTCTGTGTGTGTGTGTGTGTGTGTGTGTGTGTGTGTGTGGTGTGTGTGTGTAGTCACTTACCGCAAGAAAAAGCGAAGAGTGTCAACAAGTAAAGGAACGCGAACTTGAGGATGTCGACAATCATCCTTGATAGCGAGACTTGCAAGGGACCCAAATATGGGTTCACACTGAAGATGTAAACCAGTTTGAGAGAACTGCAAAGTAGAAAAGAAATGTAAATATATATATATATATCTCAAAATATCTAAATAATGGTCGTTTTCATGCCTGCCTCGTCATGCATCCTTTACTCTATTCATTACCTGAATATATTTGCTGCGGCAAATAAACCTTCAGCTATGAGCATGGGGTCCCAAGTGTCCCAATTTTTCCTTTCCAGCATCTTAATTTCTGGTGTGAGCTGGACCTACGTGAGGGAAAGACAAATTTCCTTCAGTTTATCACGCAAACTCGCGCTCTCCATATTTAAGGAAATAAAATATATGTTGCTACTCCAAATGGTTTACTCAGAAGTCATTAGGATTATATCAAACTACTTTGGTAACTGATAATGACCAGGTTTAGTAGTTAAGTGAAGATGATAATAACGTGCCTTAATTTATTACTGGGATGTTTATCTTAAAATTTAGATGAGAATTATATGATGTCTCGGGTAAATTTTACAATTACCTTTAAGCAGAGTTTTGTAGCGTAATGATCGGATTGTTTAGTCCTCTTCGCAACATTTACGATCATATAACGGAGGGGACCTACAGCGTTACGTGGGATCCGAGCCACGGGTCGCGACATAATTTAGATGGGGAGGACGGTCTCCCATCTAACTACTTTCCAGACCCAATGTCGCTTAACTTCGCAGATCGACGGGAAGCGGTGTTACTACGACACTGGCCACATCGTGGCTCCAATATAATGGATACAATTATGACCAATGGGGTGAAAATGAAGTTTCATCATGTAAATAATGTCAACCTGAGTGGGTGCAATTAATGAAAGGTTTATACATTTAGTCTTAATGAGACTTTCAAACCATTACAGTTTCCAAAATTCGTTGTACAGAGATAATATTACTGTAGTTGTTAATTTGTGTTACAGAACTTTTACAAAATTATAATCAAGTGAATGCCTCATTTCGCATTGAAAATTTCTGATTTGACTGAAACGTTACTTGAATAGCAAAAACACAAGAAATAAAGCCAATTAATCTTTAATATACTTTAAACAATAATATTCTGAATTAAATATGCATAATAAATTATGTCCCTTCGTTCAGTGGGAATGAGGCAAGCGTAAATTTAGATCTGAATTGAAAAATAAAAAAAAAATTAAAAAAAAGTTCAAAAGGCTTTAAAAATCGAAGTAAAAATGTGAAGTTAAATGTAAGAACCCACCCCCCAAGGTCAAAATGACCTCTTCATCAATTTACACTGTCTATATCCTCAGCTTTCAAGGATCCTCCTTAGCTCGTATAACTTTACACATGGTTAAAAACAAAGGTCACTAAATGTGTTCAAAAACTGTTATTTTATATAACTTCCGATAAATCACAACAAAAGTTCGTCTCTGTGTACATGAGATAATATTACAAAGTCGGAATTTAATCCTACGTTTAGCAACAATATTTCATTTCATTATATATATATATATATATATATATATATTATATATATATATATATATATATATATATATATATATGTCCACAATGTCCTGTTACCCCTATGTTTTTCCTAACAATACCTAATTCTTTCCCTGCTGCAGGTGAATTGAAGTGTAACAGTGTGCGAAATATAATCACACCATCGAGGAACATGTTCTTAAGGAGGATGTTACATTGAGAATGAAGGTGCTCACACCGATCTTCTGGATATGTAAGTATGTTAAATCTATTCATTTGTGAATAAATAAATAACAGATATCTGTATTCATTATTATTGTACATATTTCAGTTATTGGTTAGTGCATTAAGGCAAAACAAGAGGGGTAACAGGACATTATGAACACCCTGTGTGTGTGTGTATATATATATATATATATATATATATATATATATATTTCAAAGTAATTTACTTATTAAATTGTAATCGTTTAAGTTCTTAACTTTACGCCAATTAAGAGGATTTGAACTGAATTTTTTTCGAAATAAGAAAAAGTTTTTATACAAGAACATGATTAAAGTAGGCATCAAACTTTATTTTATTTAGTCTTAACTGAATTTAAATGTACTCAAACTTCTACAGAGTGATTCAAAAGTCCATGCTTAATTTGATTTTCTTATATTTTAAAGGAACAAAAAACTGTATAACGAGAATTAGCTTTTTGAAAGACTCGAATCGTGAGTCGTGCGTGAGTCGCGAAATGATCCTCTGTGCGGCCGGCCTAACAGTGAGAAATTTCCGAATCACAAAACTTCTGAGTAGTTTGTTTGAGTTATCGGGAGAATACTAATTTTTGTAGCTGGTTAAGAGGGCCATTTGGATGGGTACTTTAGGCTCAGTGACACTCGTGCAATGCAAATTCTGAAGTTATTTCAATGTACGTCACACCCCTGACGAGAGAATCATAAGTAACATAACATCCAAACTTTTTCTAGAAACAAGTTCGGTCTTGGACAAATCTCGAAGTGGACGACGGAGGTCACTTCGTACAAAAGAGAATCAGCGAGTCAACGAGGAAATGTTTCTCACAGCCAGACCAAATCCATCAAAGGTGCAACTTTTGAACAGGAGATACGTTTCTCGTCCATTCAACGAATCCTCAAGGAAGACATCAAAATGAAATCTTACAAAATACAGATGGTGCATGAATTACGTGACGTGGATCAACACGAACCGTAGAAATGAGCGAGAGACCTTGCTTTATTACCGTAACCTCTCTCTTTTGAACAGCATTTGGTTTTGTAACGAGGCGACTTTATGTTAATATGCATGAACAACTGTCGCATCCGGGAACTTGAAAACGCGAGAGTATATCGTGAACATGAGCTAGAGAAAACAAAACTTGGTGCGCTCTCTCGACCAAAAGGAAACAAAGATAGTTCTTCCGAGATAATGACGTTCAAACGACGAACAAACGGACAAACAACGACAAACAACGAGCGTCAACGGGGAAAAATTGTTGCGAAATACTCGAGCAGTTTGATTTGCTTCAGTTAGAATTTTACACCCTTCATGAAATTATCTTTCAAAAGAACGACGCTCCACATCATTTCCGATTGAGGTCTGACAGATATCAAATCAGTATTTGCCTGAACGGTGGATTGGGAGACGCGGACCAACTTCTTGGTCTCCACGGTCACCTGACTTGACCTCCACCAGATTGCTTTGTGTGTGGTTATGTGAAATCCAAAGTTTATGCAACAAAGCCTCTATTCGGTGAATTTCTACAGGAACATTATCCAATGTTGCAAAAAAATTGATGGGGCACGTGTGAAAGTGTCTAAAGATGAGAAAAGATTTTGAGTGAAATTATCTCTTTTAAAAACAGTATTGGTCTGAATAGCAACACATTTTGACAATACCAGAGTTTCCTCCCTTTTCATCCAAATACATTTTTATTTAAACTAAGCATGAACTTTTGAATCAACCTGAAGAGTATTTATTATTTTTGTACCGTTAAAAAAAAACTTTGGTCATCTTCTAAGACCTAACTTAACATATAGCGGATACTCCCCAATAAAAATCCTCTCCATCACACTAAATTCGTGTCGCCATTTTATATATATATATTAGACCTTTGATGTGTAAGTATGAAAACGACAACAACAACAACAACAACAGATTTTGTACAACAACATACAAATACTTCTGAATCGAGTAATGCACACAAACTAAATTAAAAATCAACAATAATTGTCGTACAAGAATATCAGAAATCATACGATAATATTTACCTCTGAGAAAGAGTTAATATTTGCTATTAACATTTATTACAACAGTTTGCAGAAATAAGTTAACCTTGAAAGAACGATAATGCCTTCGACTTATCCCCCCAAACTTTAAACTTTTTCATTTAAATAAGAATAGTAAGTAAAACACACTAAAAATACAATACATAAATAAAATAATACAATACATAAATAAAATAATACAATACATAACAGCTTATTAGTATTCAAATTACAGCTTGCTTTTCCTTTTTATATAAAATCAAGTTAATTAGAGCAGAATACTGTTATTAGAAAGATCGCGTTGCCAGCCATAAACAGAAGAATCCAGTCGATATATCGTGAATCAAACGCATCATATCAAATTGCTCTCGCAAATTTCTAGCCGTATTTGCAATCTGTGCATAACGGCCTGAGCTTCAACATTTCGTCGACGTAAGACAGTCTGTCGACAAGTTTTTTTAAGAGTTAGATTAAGTTAGAATTAGTAAGGTTAGGTCGGGTTAGGTCGGGTTAGGTCAGATTAAATCAAGTTAAGTTAAGCTTGGATACTAGATTTTGAGGTTACTAGAATGTCGATCAAATTGCCCGTGGACGAAATGTACATACGAGATAGGTCCACTAACTGACTGAACTATAAACCAACTTAACGATTGCGAATATCGTCACTGGATAAGGTTATAAAACTGCAACAACGAAACGGAAGAAGGAGAACAAAAAATGACTTGAAATTAAACAAAACAAAGCGACTACAAATAACCTTCTTAAAATGATATTCCAGGTATTCATTCTTCTTTTCTCCGAGAACGATGCACCACCACCAACACCACAAATGGATTCGAAACAGATGAGGAGAGAATGAAAAATAATTATACAATATAAATATATATATGTAGCTAAGAATTACGTTCGCTCCTATTCGGTGCAATCTTTTGTATCACTTTCCTTCTATAAGCAAAATAGCTACTACTTTGTAATACATGTTTCTTTGCGTTCAATTTAGGTTTCGAGATTTAGGTTTTCGAGATTTTTAATTAAAATCCTAACGCGAGTGAAATTCGAAAAAAATAATCGTTATATACGCTAAAAGAGCGCATTCTCTAAATTTTTTTTTAATACCAACCTTAATGAAAGCGTAAGTGATTAAAAATTTGCAAAAATCAAAAGTTGTAACATGTAGGAGCTAATGTAAATTCAACGACCACCAACGAAAATGTAGGAGGAATTTGCACTCGTACATATACACAGTATATATATATATATATATATATATATATATCCCTAAAGACAAATTGCAATAAATTTAGGAGTGCTTTGCAGGGATTTCCTATTTCCCTCCTGAATTAATTTCTTATTAAACAGCTGCAGTCGAAATACTGGTTCCTGTTTCCTAAGTTCACGCGCTTGCTTGTGAATCCTACGATAAAGTAGGATTTCAAGTAGTATTTCAAGTAGGATTTTGAGTGAGAAAGATACTTTGACAACGGATCTCTCCCTCGAAGGAACTTTATCTTTTGTATAAAAGGAAGGTAAATCCAACGCTTTGAGAACCAATGCAATTCAGCCCAACGTTTGGAGAAGATAACAACCACTTTTTCCTTTATCAGTGCTCATAAAAACAAAATATATTAAACATTACAGCAAAAAAAATCTAAACTCCACTTTTTTTATCAAGTAAAGATGAGAGAGAATAAATAAACATACAGGGTGTACAGAAATTAGCTTTACAACTTCTCTCTCAAATAAAAATATTAGAAAACAAGGTACACATACCGTTTTAGCGCCATCTGTGAGAGAAAGTAATATAGTTTCATATAACCTCAAACGCATTTAACGTGGGCACCATTTGTCACACGTAAAACGTTCAAACGGTATTCTATCTCCATCTATGTACGCTGCAACATTTCAACGTCAACTCTTGCAGCAGCAGCAATTCTGGTCTTTAAATCGTCGATGTTGGCCACTGGGGTTGTGTACACGCAGTCTTTTATATAACCCTATGAAAAAAGGGCACAGGGTATTTATTATATCTGGTGATCTGGTCGGCCAAGAGATGGGCTCCCCACGGCCAATCCACCGATTTGGGAAATGCATGTTAAGGGAATTTCGTACCAACAAGCTCCATTGTGGTGGTGCGCCATCTTGCTGAAAAAACACATTAGGCTGCATTTCTTCTAACTGTGGATAGACGTAGTTCTCAAGCATATTCAGATAATTGGTGATTGTTACTGTCACCTCAGGAAAGAAATAAGAAATACCGTTTGGACGTCTTACGTGTGAAAAATGGTGCCCATGTTGAATGTATTTGAGGTTATGTGAAACTTCATTACTTTCGCTCGCAGATGGCGCAAGAACGCTGTGTGTGCCTCGTTTTTTAATATTTTTATTTGAGAGAGAAGTTGTAAAGATAATTTCTGTACACCCTGTATATATATATATTTATATATATATATATATATATATATATATATATATATATATATATATATATATATATATGTTTGTGTGTGTGTGTGTGTGTGTGTGTGTGTGTGTGTGTGTAGAAAGATTCAACGTTTTTTAATCCATTATTTAGCTATTCCACACAAGTTTACTTTAAGTAATATTTTTTACATTCCAAAACATGTCTAAAATAGGTTGTATAAAATGCCACAACAACAACAACAACAACAGACGTGACCCACAGAAGTTCAGGAAAGAACAGTAAGAAACAGATTAGTAGGAAAACAGAACGCTTTCGGAAGGCTATATAGTTTTCCTATTCCTAATGTTAATTTTAACTAAACAGTAAAAATTGTTAACAAAGTGTTTTAGTTTTCCTTCCTTTGCTTTAATTGTTTCTATAAATGAGTAAACTTCTGTAAATATATGGAATTCCTCTGTTAAATGTTTGTAATAAAACTTGGTAAACTTGATCGTTTAGATGTGGAGAAAGGGATACGACAAAGTGCATTAAAATTCATTCCCCCTTCCATATAATATATATACACACACACACACACACACACACACACACACACGAGAGTGAACAATCTCTGAATTTGACGATACAAACTACGCTATGGAATTACACAAAGAAAATGAAACGAAGACGCTAGTTTTACCAACATGAAACACATCTCAAACTGAAATTTAGTCGATACCGACATTGTCCAAATCCTAGATAAGAAAGAGAACAAAAGTAAAAATGAAAAAAAAAAAAATTTCGGGAAGATGCTCGTTCTCAATCACAAGAAAAAAACAACAATCTTTTGGACTGTTCATAAATCAACGTGAAAATACATCCAATGAAGAGGAACACACGATGCATACATAAACGCTTCGACATTTAAAGCTAAAAATGAAGGAAAATCGATAGAATTAAGAGAGAAACCAATAAAAAGATACAAATGAAATTATTATATATGCTGGACCTCTTCAACAGGAAACTGTAGATAAGCGAGACAGAATGTACAGGGTGTCCACAAAGTCCTGTTCCGGTTTTAAAATTTTATTACAACAAAATCAAGAGATATAGAATAATGCAGTGTTTTGCAATTTGTTGCTTAACTAATGAAGTTGTTTTCTTGATTTAAAGGTTGTAATTTGAGTGTCAAGTTGCTATTGATAGAAGCTTGAACGAAAATGGCGACTACACATGAGAAAGCTCAATGTGTAATCTGGTTTGCAGAGTCGAAATCAGTGACAACTGTTCAACGGAATTACCGCCGTCAATATGGCAACGATTCTCTCTCCAAACCCAGCATTAGGAGGTGGTTTTGCGAGTTTCGGGAGACAGGACTCGTGATTGACTGGCCAAGACTCGTCCAAAAGACGTTCCGACGCAGCCTTAGAAAGTGTATTCGTCGTGCCTCAAGTGAAGTACAGCTACCAAGATCAACGGTACACAAAGTTGTACACAAGAGATTGCATCTTTACGCGTATAAAGTGCTATAGTCCAAGCTTTACAAACCAGATTACACACTGAGCTTTCTCCTGTGCAGTCGCCATTTTCGTTCAAGCTTTAGCAAGAGCAATTGACACTCAGATTACAACCTGTAAATCAAGAAAAAACTATTATTTAAGCAATAAAATGCCAAAAAAAAACCTGCATTATGCTATCTCATTTGGTTTTGTTGTAATAAAATTTAAAAACCGGAAGAGGACTTTGTGGACACCCTGTGTATCTTTGCCCATCTAACTTTATGCAGATTCATAATAAACTTTGTAAACTATGAAAAAACTACGAAAAAACTACGAAAAAAAATTTTCTTCCTCTCATCATACGTAAAAATTTTACTATCATGGATGATCACAGGTGGGCGAAACACGTAAGACGCTTGTTTAGCATGATAGTTTGATGTCAAAAATTAAGAGGATTCGAGATGAATAATGCAAAAGTACGATTGTGTAAACCAAATTCATTGTACAAGAAATGTTCGGGAAAGGTGTGGAGGGAAAAAGTCATTGGAGATGAGAATATCCCCGAAAACAAATGATTGCAAAACGGCGTCATATTAGCGTCTGAAGGGCGAATTATATATATATATATATATTAGACGAAAGCGCTTGAGCACCATTTTGTGTTTCCTTTCCTTCGTGGTTTTATTCATCATAAATATTTTTCACGTGTTACTTTCGTGAAATAATTTTCATATATATATATATATATATTTCAGGTAAACAACAGGAGGCAACATCCAGAATTCATGACCTCCAGGGTCGCTTGAGCCCGAGCATTGATAGGATAAGGGGCCGGCTCAACCCAACCTCCGGTACCAGCAACTGGGAGCGAACTCAGAGTATCACCGCCCAGAGTCCGAGTCCGTAACCACTGAGTTACCGGGAACTATTCAGATAAACGATTCTGAGAATCGAACAGTCCTTTTCGTAATGGCGATGACAAATTTTGCGCGGTTATTGAGCAGTTTACCTTAGTTACACTTGCCAACAAATTATGTTGGCATGGCGTCACATCACTGACTAATATGCGAGTCATACTGATGTCGTATTGCAGTCGCACAAGTGTCATACGGAGTCACGTTACTGTCATACCGATGTTATTATTGAAATTCAGGGCACCATGACAAGAGTATGACGGCACAGTGACAGCATGGCGTCATATTACTGTCTAAAAAGTGCCAGTCATATAAACGTCGTACAACAATCATAATGACTTCATGTTAGTGTCACAATGACAGTATTACTGAAATTTATGTCATCATGACAACCGTATCAGGACACAAAGACGCCATTGTGACATCAATATGACTTATTTTCTAAACAACAATATGACGCCATGCTGCCGTTATTTGTTCTGGAGCGTTGGAGTGTTGGAGAGAATGAATAGTGAAAAAATTGTGAAAATAGTGTACAATAGTGAGTGCGGAGGCGGAAGTGAGAAGGAGAAGAATACTGTGTAAAGTAGGAAAGGCTGAAATTAGATACTTGAATAAAGTTGCAGTTGATATAAGTATGGAACAAGAGTTAACGAGAAACAGAGAGGAATGGAAGAAGTGAGGTGTCTAAATGGAGACGCTGGTCTCACCTAGGGTATCACCTGAGTTATACACTCTTCATAAAAGGTTAGGTAACATTGGATCACTGAAATTAATCATAAACAGTGAGGCGGGAAAGAAATTGACACAACGTTTAGGGCAAATTAAAGCGGCCCATTGGCCTAACTCTTAGATTATTATTAATTATCTTTTTTGGGGACCTCTTAAAATATTAAGCCCCCTAAAACATCACACATTACAAAAATTTGAATCTTTGTGCACATTCAGTTGAAAGATCAGTGTTGAGATATAGTTAAAATGAAGGGAAAGAAAAAAGTGATTCTTCCGGTGCAACCTTAATCTAGAATATTGTTTAGCTGCATTGTACTAGAATATTATTCAGTTCCTACGACACCTTATGAAAGAGAAGTCACTAACGTGGAAAAACCTTACAAGTAAAACCAATGGGCTGAAAGGGAATACGTCACAGGAAAAGTTTCGCGAGTTAAACTCCACTCTGAGAGAGAGAGAGAGAGAGAGAGGAGAGAGAGAGAGAGAGAGAGAGAAGAGAAAGCCTCAAAGACCTTCCGGTCCACTCGGAGAGGTTCCTGTTATTAAATAAGTTTATTTTTCTTTCAACTATTCTAAAGTAGAAAACTGGATAGAAAAGTATAAGGCTCACTCTTCACCCTCCGCTCCCTCCCTACCAAAGGCAGGTACGGAAAAAGGTTGAAGAAAATACCTTGACCATGGAAAAGTAGCCAAGGAAATTTTACAGGAAAGTGGAGAATATATAAAAAAGCTCTATAATTAGCATGCCCACAGAGACACCGTGCAAGCGAACTCCTGTAGAATTACGTTATATTTTAGTCTTAAACCATGAGAGTATTCAGTACTTTGTCTAGCCTATTTTTAAACACATTTACACTTTGGCTGGAAACAACCTCTGAGGGAAGTTGGTTCCAGATATTAACTATTTTATTGAAAAAGAAATTGCCGCAGACAGGTCCTAAATGTATTTAGTTCCAGTTTAAACCCATTATTTCTTGTCGGATTGACATTAAGTGAGAATAAGTTTCTGTAATCTACCCTGTCTATTCCATTGAGCATCTTGAAGAGTTGAATAAGCTAACCGCGCAACCTCCTCGTCTCTAAGGTAAACAGATTTAGGCGCTCCAATCTCCGTTGGTAGTTTTGCATTCTCATTGAAGGGATCAATTTTGTAGCCCTTGCTTGCACCCTTTCTAACCTTTCTATATCCTTCCTGAGGGATAGAGAGCAAAACTGCGCACAGTATTCTAGTTGACGTCTGACTAGTGAATGATAAAGAGACATTACGATCTCCTTGTTCCGAAACTGGAACTGTCTTTTAATATAACCTAATATTTTTAAGGCCCTCTTTTCGACTTCTGCACAGTGCTTCGACGGTTTCAGATCATTGCTGATACAGACTCCAAGTCTTTCTCTAGATCGGTCTCAGTCAAGTTCCTTCCCAAGAGAGCGTAATCGATCTTCGGGTTTTTATAACCTATGTGCATTATCCTACATTTATCCAAGTTGAATGGCATCTGCCAAGTAGGAGACCATTCGCCCAACCTGTCAAGATCATTCGGAAGCGTTCTTACGCCCTCCTTAGTACCAACACTACTTCCTAATTTCGTATCGTCTGAAAATTTGGAGATTGTACTTAGAAGCCCGACGTCTATATCATTAATATAGATGATAAAAAGTAAAGGACCCAGAACAGAACCCTGTGGGACACCACTGGTGACGGACGCCTACTCCGAAGCCACTCCATTTATTACCACTCTCTGCTTTCTATCTTGTAACCAATTCTCAATCCAGTTGGAAACGAGCCCGATGATTCCTAGTCCTCTGATTTTCGTCATCAATGTCGCGTGAGGAACTTTGTCAAAGGTTTTTTGAAAGTAGAGATACACTCCATCTATTGCCCTACTTGCATCGTATAGCAAAGCTGGGCACTTGCGGTTTTTTTTGCGGTACTGCGGTACTACCGCACTACCAAACCGGTACCGCATAACGCAGTACCGCAAAGGATCGCTGAAAGTACAGGCTGTACTTTCAGCGATCCTTTGCGGTACTGCGTTATGCGGTACCGGTTTGGTAGTGCGGTAGTACCGCAGTACCGCAAAAAAAACGCAAGTGCCCAGCTTTGTCGTATAGTGTATGCATATTATGGAAAAACTCTAACAGGTTTGTCAGACAGGATATATGTCGCCTAAATCCATGTTGAGAATAAAAAATTAGATTGTTAGATTCAAGGTGATACACAATACGTTTTGTAATGACGGATTCCAGCAGTTTGCCGACAGTTGATGTTAAACTGATAGGGCTGTAATCACAAGGATTTTTCTATCACCCTTTTTAAAGATTGGTGTTACACTTGCTAACTTCCAGTCGGTTGGAACTTTCCCTAACTCAATTGATTGTTTGAATATGATTAAGTCGTCAACAACATTGTGGCTAACATCTTTTAATACGCTTGGAAGAAATAAGTCGGGACCAGGTGATTTGTACGTTATTCATCTTATCAATTAATTGCTGTACCTCATTTCTCGTAAAACTTATGGTCTCTACGGGATGGTCACCGTCATATGTATTCCGAGGACTTGGCACTTCATTTGAGTTTTCCTCCTGAAGACTGTAACGAAGGACTCGTTTAACGTATTAGCTATATCTTTATCACCGAATTTCAGTACGCCATTTCTATCTTTTAGGGGACCTACAGAATTTTTAATTGGCTTTCTGCTATTAACATGGGCAAAAAATTCTTTAGGGTTAGCTTTACAGAGTGAGTCAACTCTAGCTTCATCATCACGTTTGGCTGATCTAATTAAGGACTTAACCCTCCTACGTAGGTTTATATAGTTTTTTGAATTAGTCTGGTTGAAATGTGACTTAAGTAGTTTGTAGACTATTTCTTCCCGTAATAGCACTGCTAATTTCGTTGTTAAACCATTTCGGCGACTTTGTTGACAAGGAAACTATTTTAGTGGGTATAAAAGTGTTCTGTAATATTTTAAATTGATCCCTATACGAGCTCCAGGTGACATTGACATCCTCACTTATTAGAACTTCAAGTGTGTCTAAACTACTTCGGAAGCTTTCAATATTTGCTCTGGAGAAATAGTCTTTCACGAGTCTTTTCGCGTGTATTAACTGGAACCCTGAGGTCATACCTAATGAAATTATGATAGAGAGATAGATAAAGAGAGAGAGAGAGAGAGAGAGTTACAAGGACAAGAAGTACCTTAAAAGGCATTGCAGCCCAAATTGAATAGGTATCAATGGCAACGGGTGCCATGAAAAAATTCCTACACATTGTCAAAGGTAGCTTCTCAAACAGCCACCCCAGAAGACAGGAACACACATCCTATAAATAGTGTGCAAGATTCGGTCTGACCTTTTCTTGAACTGATCCAGAGAGGAACTGTTCACAACTTCTGAAGGTAGCCTGTTCCACGTGTCACAGATCTTATAGGTAAAGTAATTCTCACACACACTAGTGCTAAACCGTTTCAAATCCAACTTCCAACCATTGTTGCGAGTTGAGTTATCATTTAAACTAAACATACTTCTAAAATCGACATCGTCGAACCCGGGTAAGAACTTATAAACCTCGATGAGTTGACCGCGCAGCCCCCGAGTTTCCAGCGAAAGCAAATTCAGGGTGTGAAAGCGTCGATTGTAGCCCATATGCCTAGCAGAAGGGATTAACTTTGTGACCCTCGCCTGGACTTGCTCCAGCCTCTCAATATCTTTCCTGAGGGTGGGCGACCAGAACTGCACAGCGTACTCCAGATGCGGCCGAACCAGCGAATTGTACAGAGAAAGCACAATCTCCTTGTTCCGAAATTGGAATTGCCTCCTGATATAACCCAACAGCTTCTGGACTTTCTTTTCCACCTCTACGCACTGTTTCGTAAACTTAAGGTCGTGCTAATTAGCACACCCAAGTCCATTTCCAAATCGCTGGACTTGATATTACTCCCCAACATGGAATAGTCCGACTTGGGATTAGCGTAGCCAATGTGCATCACCTTGCATTTATCCAAGTTAAACGGCATTTGCCATTTTTCGGACCACTCTCCTATCCTACGTAGGTCCGCACGTAGTTGCGTCGATATCATTTATGTAAATGATAAACAATGGCCTCAAAACGGAACCCTAAGGAACCCCGTAGTGACCGAGGCCCAACCGGAGATAGCCCTTTTAATTATAACCCTCTGCCGCCTACTCTTCAGCCAGTTTTCAATCCACCTACCTACTTCCCCATCGATACCCAACGCAACGACTTTGGCCATTAGCTGGCGGTGAGGTACCTTATCAAAGGCTTTCTGAAAGTCGAGATAAAGTATATCAATCGCCCTACTCTTATCGTACTCACTCCACATGACGTGGAAAAACTCGAGCAGGTTGGTAAGACAGGATCTATGACGCCTAAACCCATGTTGGGAGTCCCAAAGCAGCTTGTAGGAATCCAAATGGTCAACGATCCTATTCGCTATTATCCCCTCTAATAATTTACCTACGACCGAAGTGATACTAATGGGACGATAGTTCCCTGGACTTTCGTGATCCCCCTTTCTTAAAGATAGGGATCACGATGGCTTCCCTTCAGTTACCAGGCACCTGGCCCGTCTCCAACGATTTGTTGAAGACTGAAGCCAGGTGGGGAGCCACCTGGTCGCGCACCTCCCGCAAGACTCTGGAGAGGAACTGGTCTGGCCCAGGAGCCTTAAACGCGCTCAGTTTGTCTATTCTATCGGCATCGACTGTCGCGGTACGCCGAACACTATCCAGGCCAGCACCGTCGGGGATGACGCGGGTGTCCTCCCTGGTGAACACTCCCGCAAAATACTCATTAAGGACATTAGCGATGTCCCCGTCGGAGGTCTGCAGAACGCCGCTTCGGTCCGCAGAACGCCGCTTCTAATGGGCTTTCTACTATTAACATAACTGAAGAACTCCTTAGGGTTCCCCTTGCAGAGGCTTGCCACCCGGAGTTCTTCGTTACGTTTCGCTAGCTTAACCTTCGCCTTCACTTCTCTGCACAGGCGGACATACGACTCAGTGTTCTCATGGGAACGATTGGCCTTCGCCCTCATATACGCAGCTTTCCTATTTCGGATAGCCGGAGCGATGTCACGACTGAACCACTTAGGCTGCGTTGAAGCAGGGGTGACCGGTTTTGAGGGTATGGCAGCGGACTGCAGCACCATAAACTGGTCCCGGAATGCACTCCATACTTCCTGAACATCGCCACCGACCTCTAACCCCATCTCACCTACGGTATCCCGGAGGCCAACAAAGTCCGCCCGCAGTAGATCGAGCTTACTGCCTCTAGAGTCACTATGCTTCACCCGAGGGACGCAGAGACAGAATCTAATCAGACCGTGATCACTCCCGCCCAACGATTCGTCAACGGTGAGGCCAGTGACGAGGTTGTCTTCGGTTGTGAATACTAAGTCTAGGACGCTTTCGCCTCGTGTAGGCCCATTGACCCACTGAGTGAGGAAGTTCTCATCAGCAAAGTCAACTAGCCACCTCCCTTCAGCAGTCCTGTCTTCTCACTTTATGCCGCGACAGTTGAAGTCTCCTAAAACTACACACACCCTGTCCCCTAGCAGGCTACGGATTCAGAGTACAGGGCTGTATCCTCCTCGAGGAGGAGATGCAGAGGTCTGTACACCAAGACTAACCTATAGTTCGTTTTTCCCACGTTCAGATCGACGCCAAGTAGCTCCCGTTCTGATCGGAACTGGCAGTCAACCGGACTCAACGTGTCCCTGACGTATATTAGTACTCCTCCCCCCTCCCCACGGGTGCGGTCTTTGTGAAACATTCTATACCCGGGAATCTCGAACTCCCAACGTAGTCCCCTACGATCAGTATGAATCCAGGACTCGGTGATAGCAACGATATCCTGGTATTCTGATGCTAAGAGCGCCCGTAGCTCGCAAAACTTATTCCTAATCGACCTAGTATTAAAAAGCACTGCACGGAGGGAGCCTTCCCTATTCAGACCGCCCCCTAGCCCGACCCGTTTCCCGAACAGCCATGGCTGTCGGGAGTTGAAGAGCCCTCACCAACGAGGGGGCAACTTCCGCAGGAGGCTGAGCCCCCTCCAACGGGGAAGGAGGGTCACTTACCTGTACATGGACGCACCCTTCAGTTGAAGGTACGTCCGCTA
This sequence comes from Bathynomus jamesi, assembly GCA_023014485.1. Lineage (NCBI taxonomy): Eukaryota > Metazoa > Arthropoda > Malacostraca > Isopoda > Cirolanidae > Bathynomus > Bathynomus jamesi. Next base: position 396,763 of record JAJOZX010002919.1, on the reverse strand, counting down.
CCGGCTCAACATCATCGCTCCCCGGTGTGGGCCCATCATCAATCCCCGGGCTTGACCTCACCATACGGTATAGGTGCCAGTCAAGCAGCGTGCCTAACACACCTTTACCCTTAACAATGAGGTGGACACCATCCGTCTGATAAAGGTCCCACCTACCCGAAAACGCGTCGAACGGGTCAACAAACCTCACGCCCAGCGGGACGCACAAGTCTTGCATCCTCTCGTTGATGCCAATGACCTTACTGAGCGCGTGGTCACTGGCATTCATCCGCGGTAAAATACCCATCAACATTCCCCTGTCTGTATTCAGTTTTAGATCATCCGCAAGAGACATGATCTCGGTGATGATCCCTTCTGTAAAACCTACCCTACCGCCTTTGAGGAACAGGTCGTTGCCACCAGCGTGGCAGTTCTCGCAGTTCTCTGACTCTCCAAGAGAGAGAGAGAGAGAGAGAGAGAGAGAGAGAGAGAGAGAGAGACCACAAACGACACTCTAAAGTGGTATATCTGATCTCATAACCCTATAATCATCCAAACAACACTGGATGGAAATGACCAATAAATGACCAATTGCAGTAAAGTTCAAATAAAAATACGCTACGTTCCAATAACTTACACACACACACACACACCAAAAAAAATATTTAAATGAAAAACTTGAGAAAAGGCTGGAAAAGTGAAGTATAACTATTATATTTAAATTATAAAATTTAAGATAAAAAAAAATAGCTAATTTAAAATATAACCACTCTATTGATGACTCACTGGAATTAATATGCGGTTTTAACTTGTAAATGATTCGAGCATGGGTTCTCAACCCACTTACTTCCATTACCCACCTGGAGCAGCACTGCTCACCCCATTACTCGTCCTGAACCTAAAGTGACCTTTAAATACAACCTAAATTTAGTATAAATGTGAATGTATTATAATTATAGGCCATAGGACATTAGGGTTTGTGATTTGAGAGAGATATTTGGTTTTTTATTTTTATTTTTTTCTAGTTTTGGCGGGCTTCCATTACCCGCATGGATATTCCCAATTAACCCCCCTGTTGATAACCCCTAGATTAGGGATTCCATAATTTTAAGCTCGAGATCAGAGTTACAATTTGCGAGTACACTAAAATTTGACTGAGATTATGTGGTTGTAATTGTGTGCATGGTTGCGTATATGAGTTAGGTGTTTTATCGAATGTTTAGTTTCTTCGAGCTAATTTGCCAAGGTGTTCGAGATGCGGGCTTTAGATGCCTTTTCGCTTTGCCTATATACGCCCTCATAGAGAGGTCAAACTTGTACAAATAAACTATGGAAGAATGGAAAAGTGTTGGCGTAATATCTTCATATTTGACTAAATGTTAAACTGACTTGGACGGATTATGAATAATTCTGATGCATAATTATGGGTAAAATTCTTTAAATTGGCCTTCATCTAAAGATAGAATGAGTTTATTCCAAAACATTGGTATGGATTAAAGAATTAAAAGTGTTAATTATTTTTTATATTCATATACATACATACATATACACACACACACACACTTGGTCGGTTACGTATATTACACTGACAATTTGCAGCTGGATTTTGTGGTTGGGGTAGAAAAGTATATTAATGGATAGAACTGGATAATAATTGGATAATAAGAATTAAATTAATAAAGAATGGAGGGTCGTTTCCTTCCTTTCCAGTTTTATTTATTTATTTTTATCAGTTCCTTCTCTACTCTTTTCTTTATATAATAAGTATTTCAACGTTTAATTTCATAAATTCAATAAAGAAATTACTCTTCAAAGTGTGTGTGTGTGTGTGTGTGTGCAACTGAACTGGGCGTAAGTGAGGTCGAGCACGTGATAATTCACAGATGGAGTGGAGTAATTTTTTGTGAGGGAACACTTTTGTTAGCTCGTAACGTTAAAAAGATCATATAAAAAATATCGAAAATTTCTTATTGCCAAAAAATTATATGTTAGCCCTGATTAGGTTAGGTTACGGTAGGATAGGCTAGTTAAATGTGGTTAGGTTAGGTCAGGTTATATTAACGAGTACCTCACTATTTGATGCTTAAAGTGTGTGGTGTGTGTGTGTGTGTGTGTGTGTGGTGGAATATTTTGCCACAATTTTATGAAAAAAAATTAATTATTCTTGTTTACTTCCTTATTAAAATTTTTTTTGAAATCTGGTGCTCGAGCGAGATTGCATTGAATGACCACCGATAATTTATTCCGTTAGATGTCGCTCACAACACTTTGAGACTCCGATTTTGGGCTCCACATTTTTAAATTACTTCAAATATCAAACAGATGTTCATACAACTATTATTTTCATGTTCTTGTAGGACTCGTGCGCGCGCGCACACACACACACACGTTTGGGTACTTTACAAACCCGCGACATTTTCACATTTCACTTGTGAATGGCATAATTTAACCTAATCTAAATAACCTAACCTAACCTAACCTTTATTGCAATTTTTTTCATGACACTTAATTTATGAAAAAGTTTAAAACTATGGCCACACCGCTAATATCGCGACAAGCGCGTTCGTATCGCGATGAGCTCTGCAGGTAACCTCAAGATAGGCACACAACACGCACTTCTTCAAGCACAGTTTGGTAATTCAATTTTCTCCTCTTCTTTCTTTGTATTTTTGTGGATAAACAATCTTTTTCCAGTCACTTTTGAGGTACAACGTCCCTTTCATAATTTAATATGTGTTGTCATATTTTGAACAATCGACTTTCAATATTGGATTACAATACCAACAAAAAATTGCCAACACATTCAATCAAACGAAAAAAGGAATGATTTTCACTAATGCAATTTCGGCTTCAAAGATTATATATATATATACACACTAGGGGCACTCAATATATTTTGCCCCACCCTTTATTCTTAGCTAAATAATAGGCCATGGGGTTGAAATGTCTTTTGGGCTGTAAGTTTGAACTTTCTACACTTCACATAATAGGATTTTTCCACTTTGAACCTCCCCTCCTTGTATAAAACCGCTTTTAAACGCCCTTGTATAAAACCGATGGTTAACGCAGTTTCGAAAATGTCGTCTGACAGTGATGTGCGTCGTAAACAGAGAGCTGTTATTGAGTTCTTAACCGCAGAGAAGGAAACAGATGGAAATATTCACAAACGTCTACAAAACGTTTACGGAGATGATGATGTTGATCGAAGCACAGTTGGACGCTGGTCTAAACGTGTGAGATCATCGGAGAGAGGGAGAGCCAGCCTCGATGATGAGCCACGCAACGGTCGACCGGCATCGGCTGCGACATCTCACACTGTGCAACGTGCTAACATCATTCGATCAAATCGGCGCATCAAATACAAGGAGCTATCACTGGAGCTAGGAATTAGTGAAGGAAGTGTGAATACGATAATTCAGCAACTGGGTTACTCAAAAGTGTGTTCACGGTTTGTTCCTAGCGAACTGACTGAAGATCACAAAGCCCAAAGAAAAAAAATTACTTCTGAGTCGTTCGTTCGATACGAGACAGAAAGGGATGACTTCCTTTCACGAATTGTAACTCGGGATGAGACTTGGGTATACCACTTTGAACCTGAAACAAAACGTAAATCCATAGAGTGGCATCACGCACAGTCCCCACGCAAGAAAAAGTTCAAAATGGCTCCCTCTGCAGGAAACGTTATGACCACCATCTTCTTGGACATGAAAGGGGTGATTCTGGTGGACATTATGAAGAAGGGACAAACAATCAACTCAGAGGCATATATTGCTACCCAACAGAGACTCCAGAGACGTATAAAGCGAGTTCGACCTGAGAGAAAACTGGAAGACGTCCTTCTTTTGCACGATAACACAAGACTACACAACAGTTTGTAAAAATGCGCAAAAATGCGCTTGACTGTATTAGCCTACCCTTCATACAGCCCGGATCTGGCACCTTCACACTTCCATTTGTTTGGGCCAATGAAGGATGGTATTCGTGGAACAAAGTTTCAGAGTGACGATGAGGTTGTTGAGGAGGTTAAGTCGTGGTTCCAGCGGAACCCAATGAACTTTTACCAGCAAGGAATAAAAGCCCTTGTTTCGAGGTGGAGGAAAGCCGTAGAAAAGGATGGAGACTATGTGGAAAAAAAACTTGTAAAAAAGGTATGTAACTACTTGTGTACAAAATTTCTGAAAATTACAAAGAAACTTCGAAAGAAAAAAAAAGGTGGGCAAAATATATTGAGTGGCGACAGTAATCCTGCTCAGTACCAGAGGAACAGCAGGTTCGGACTTCTGGTGCAGCACTCAGGCCGATAGGTGGTTGGTGCAAGCTATCGTCCGCGGGATTTATGCCTGAACGCGTCTGAAGGCAGAATCCCTTCTGGAGATGCTGCGGTAGCTCGTGCTTGTGCCACGTTGCGAGACATATCAGACCGTTTAATAGTGCCACGAGTCGTCATGCGACGCGTGGCGTTTTAACCCCCTGTTGCCCTCCGGCGCTCGAAGTGTTTCGGTAGTGTGGATCGTACGTCGGACGCGGTAGCGGCTGCTTTTGTCGTCCGTCCGCTTTTCGGTCTTTCCCGCCTGTAGCCTCTTCGGTGGGCTCGCGAAAATCAAAGAAATTACTCGGGGGCGTTGAACGTTTTCTAACACAAACACAGAGAAGTACATTCTGAGTCTCCAGGGAGAGTCCAGCCACCTTCAAACTCTCGCGTCTCCCCTTCTCTCCCTCTCTATCGGTCTATCTCTCCGTATCTTTCTCTTCACGAGGGAGTTTGAGGGTGGGTCGGTTGTTGTTGCGGGGTCGGACGACGGCGTGGGAGCGCTGTACCGGTTAGCTCGAGAACGCCACTGTACATGGGTTGGCTCCTCCTCCTGTCGGGGAAGGGGAACGTCTCGTGCGGTTCATCGTGCCCGCTGCTGATGGAGGCAGGCGTCCTCTGGACAAGACGGGAAGCGACGTGGACGCACCGAATCGTTTGCAAACGACAGAGGGGTCGACCGTAGGTTCATCCTGAACCGTCCCTCGAACCCACATAAAGTAACTAAGTATCATATATATATATATACATATACAGGGTGTTTGAAAACTTTCTGTACAAATTGTAATGGGGGATAGGCAACACCAAGACAAACCCTTTTCGTCTATAAGTGTATGTCCGCTGACGTCACCATTCGGCGCGAGAGGGCGCCGCTGCAATTAGCTAAAAGGTGAAGTGGGCTATACTCGCGCTTGCCGCGGGCATTCTTAAATCGGACGTAGTACGCGTAACATGGAGCGCTTCACGACTGCTGAGATGGCTGACATGCATATGGTGTATGGGGCTGCCAATGGAAACGGAAGAGCTGCTGTGAGGTTGTACCGACAGCGCTTCCCAAATAGACGTGTGCCAAACCACCAAAAGTTTGCACATTTGCATCGGCGACTGCGAGAAACTGGAACATTCCATGCAAACATGCATGACACTGGTCGGGAGAGAAACGTGCGCACTCCTGACATGGAAGAAGAAATCCTACGGCGATTTGAGGACAATCCAAGCGCAAGCACGCGAGGTGTTGCACGTATCCTCGGTGTGAACCACGACCTGGTCCTGGAGAGTGTTGCACGAGCAGCAGTTACATCCGTTTCATCGTCAGAGAGTCCAGGCATTACAACCTCGGGATTACCCTCTTCGTGTGGAATTCGCACGCTGGTTTCTGCAGCAGACAGCGGTGCAGCCTAATTTTCCGGCGTATGTGCTGTTCTCAGATGAGGCCTGTTTCACACGTGAAGGTGTGTTTAACATGCACAATTCTCACGTGTGGGCGCACGCAAATCCACATGCTACACGGGTGCATGCTCATCAAGAACGGTTCGCCGTCAATGTTTGGGCGGGTATCGTCCATGGCAAGTTGATTGGGCCGTACCTGCTGCCTGCCCGACTCGACGTCAGGAGTGCGCACGTTTCTCTCCCGACCAGTGTCATGCATGTTTGCATGGAATGTTCCAGTTTCTCGCAGTCGCCGATGCAAATGCGCAAACGTTTGGTGGTTTGGCACACGTCTGTTTGGGAAGCGCTGTCGGTACAACCTCACAGCAGCTCTTCCGTTTCCATTGGCAGCCCCATACACCATATGCATGTCAGCCATCTCAGCAGTCGTGAAGCGCTCCATGTTACGCGTACTACGTCCGATTTAAGAATGCCCGCGGCAAGCGCGAGTCTAGCCCACTTCACCTTTTAGCCAATTGCAGCGGCGCCCTCTCGCGTGGTTCAGGATCAACCTACGGTCGACCCCTCTGCAGCATCCCGCCTCATTTGCGGGATATATATATATATATATATACATATATATATATATATATATAAGGCCTATATATATATTTATTTATATATTTATATATATATATATATATATATATATATATATATAATGTTATAATGTTTCAGACCAACAAAGACCCGAGGATCCACTCATGGCTGGTCTACCTAACTGTGTTTGTAATTGTGTATTGCGTATGTCCTCCGTGGCGGCGAAGGGGACCTACAATTTTGCGTTGGTTCTGAACCACAAAAACCTTCTTTTACTACCTTTTACTACCAATCTATCAACATATGCGTCTAATCGATTTTTAAACATGTTTATAGACGTGCTACTAATTACTTCCACCGGCAAACTATTCCAGTTATTTACTATTCTCTGGTAACTGCTGTCTCGAACCTTCTACTTGTCAGCTTACACCCGTTATTTCTAGTTCTACTACTGTATATTGTAATATTTCGAAAAAGCTATCTCTGTTAACGTCATCAAACCCATTCATAATTTTAAAAACCTGAATTAAATCACACCTTAACCTCCTAGTCTCTAGTGTAGTCAATTTTAACCCCTTAAGCCTATCCTCGTACGACTTTGACCCAAGCGACGGAATCATCTTAGTTACTCGTCTTTGAACATTTTCAATTTTGTCTATATCTTTGCGCATATGCGGATTCCAAAATTGGATCGCGTACTCCAAATGGGGTCTAACTGATGAATTATAAAGAGAAACAATAATGTTGCGCGATTTGGACTATAAAACTATAGCATTTTGTTCGCCTTATTGACCGCTGCTGTACTTGGTTTCGCCACTTTTAAATCACCAGTGACGGTAACTCCTAAATCTTTTTACTGTTCTACACTTGCCAACTCCTTCCCTGACATACTATATGCAAAATTACCGTTACGCGAACCTATATGTAAAATTTTGCACTTATCGACGTTAAATCTCATTTGCCATGTGACTGACCAATCAACGATTTTATTCAGATCTTCGTGGATTTTACCTCTATCGTCATCATTAATTGCCCTACGACCCAACTTCGTGTCATCCGCACACTTTGAAATTGTACTGACTCGGCCGACATCTAAATCGTTAATATATATAAGAAAAAGCAAGGGGCCCAATTAGCCCAAGACGACTCCGTTCCATCAACGACATCCCTCGCAACCGCTCTTTTATCCAATTTATTACTACGGTACATCGCTGATTCCATGAGCTTTAGTGTTTTCAATAAATAAATATATATATTATAATGTTATAATGTTTCAGACCAACAAAGACCCTAGGATCCACTCATGGCTGGTCTACCTAACTGTGTTCGTAATTGTGTATTGTGCATGTCCTCCGTGGTGGCGGAGGGGACCTACAATTTTACGTGGGTTCCGAACCACAAAAACCATAAGAACATAAGAAATTTTTATAGTGGGCACACTAGGGGCCACTTCGGCCCATCGAGGTGGCTCCACTATGTAAAAACTGCCTGTACATTGTCAACAACCAATTTTCACAAAACTAAATAATTATCAATTTAAAACTAAAGATAGAATCTCTGGATCCAGAGGATCAAGTCATAATAGACTACTATCCACAAATATGTTACACTCTGTATCTATTTATAATTGACATGCAAATATATCAGGTCCAAAGAATCCAGTCAATTTCATTACGATATCCATCAATACCAGTACCTTGCCAACCAAAAATAAGTCACGGTCCATATCAATTGCGGACCAAGTCACAATTTACAACCATATACATTACAATATATATATATACTTAGTAGGAAAAGTGTAGGTGTGGCTGAAAAGACTACAGTAATGTAGAAATGTGTGTGCACCCATTTTGGGTCTCCCATTTAAAGGTGTGTGTGGGGCAAGTAAAGATCATGAGTTTTTCAATACCTCACAGTACAGTACTATGGGGGGCACCGCTCGGCAGAGGAATATCCTTAAATGGGGTATGTAAGGACAGAGAGTATCCCCTAACCCAAGATGCTGCCTCCCTATATCCCAAAACACTTGTGTTGAGCTGTGGGATCTATCACCTAAATGTACATAATATATATGAAATAAACTAGTACCATTCATGCAATAAAAATGGGCTTAAACACAATCACCAGATGTCCTTTGCAGACATCAAACTATCCAACCTTCTTTTGAAAAAATCAATTGCATCTGAAGTCACCACTTCTTCTGTCAAACTGTTCCAAAACTTAATTACTCTTTTTGTAAAACTATGTTTTCTTAAATTTGTTCTACATCTTGGCTTAAATAATTTCATACTATGACCTCTAGCTGGTTATTGTGATCTTTAATGAAAAGAGAATCAAAATCTATCTTATCCAACCCTTAATTTTATTACCTTAAACTATACCCAATCTATCAACATATGCGTCTAATCGATTTTTAAAACATGTTTATAGACGTGCTACTAATTACTTCTACCGGCAAACTATTCCAGCTATTTACTATTCTATGCGTAAAAAGGTTTTTGGCAACGGCTGTCTCGAACCTTCTACTTGTCAACTTACACCCGTTATTTTTAGTCCTATTATATTGAGATATTTCGAAAAAGCTATCTCTATCTACGTTATCGAACCCATTAATAATTTTGAAAACCTGGATTAGATCACCCCTTAGCATCCTAGTCTAGAGTGTAGTCAACATTAACTCTTAGATCACCCCTTAGCATCCTAGTCTAGAGTGTAGTCAACTTTAACTCTTAGCTCACCCCTTAGCATCCTAGTCTAGAGTGTAGTCAACTTTAACTCTTTAAGCATCCTCGTACGACTTTGACCTAAGCGACGGAATAATCTTAGTTGCTCGTCTTTGAACACTTTCGATTTTTTCTATATCTTTGCGCATATGCGGATTCCAAAATTGGATCGCGTACTCCAAATGGGGTCTAATTAATGATTTATAAAGAGGAACTATAATATCGTGCGATTTGTACTCAAAATTCCGAGCTATAAAACCTAACACTTTGTTCGCTTTATTGACCGCTGCTGTACTTTGTTTCGCTACTTTTAATTCACAAGTGACTATAACTCCTAAATCTTTTTCCTGCTCTACGCTTATCAACAATTTCCCTGACATACTATACGCAAAATGACCGTTACGCGAACCTATATGTAAAATTTTGCACTTATCGACGTTAAATCTCATTTGCCATGTGACTGACCAATCAACGATTGGCCGACATCTAAATCGTTAATATATATAAGAAAAAGCAAGGGGCCCAATACAGAACCCTAAGGAACGCCACTCGCTACATTAGCGAGGGGAATCCAAAATGTTTCCGGAAAAGTTTAATAATTCAATCATTTCAAATCAGAATTTAATGAATTCTTGTTTTGACATGAATTTGGACCTTCATACATATTAGGCCATGCTAAGACTTACACAACCTTGGTGACAGTGCTTTAAGACGGAGTTAAAAAGAACCCTATTTTTCATGGCAACGGAAATCTCAAAATTCGAGTGGAGAGCTAACATTAAATTCCTAACAAAACTTAAATGGAAACCACCACAAATACTTGATGCCTTACGTGAAGTTTATGGGGATGAAGCACCTAAGAAATCAGTCGTTTATGACTGGATCAAAAGATTCAAAACGGGTCAAGAGGTTCTTAATGATAACCAAAGGAGTGGAAGGCCATCAACATCAATTAATGAAGAAACTGTTGCTGCTGTTCGGTCACTAGTCGAAAAAGATCGTCGAATTTCCTGTGAAATAATAGCCAATGAGGTGGGTATCTCTCGTGGTTCTGCTCATTCCATTTTGGTGGATACCTTAGAACTTAGCCAACTTTCTGCTCGGTGGGTGCCTAAAGCGTTGCGCCAAGAACAGTTTGACCAAAGGGCTAGTCTTTCTGTTGATCTTTTGAATCGAATGGAAGTTCATGAAGATTGTTTTATGCATAGACTTGTAACAGGGGATGAAACCTGGATTTATCAGTATGATCCGGAAAGCAAAGTTCAGTCAAAACAATGGCTCCCAAGAGGATCAGATGGCCCAATCAAATTTAAAGCAGAAAGATCAGCTAAAAAGGTAATGGCTACAATTTTTTGGGATTGTGAAGGAATAATTTTAGTGGACTTTCTTGAAGGACAAAAAACATTCACCGCCCAATATTATTAAAATGTTTTGAGGAAGCTGAAAGATAAGCTTGTTGAAAAAAGACCTGGTAAACTTCATCGCGGGGTGCTTTTCCATTACGACAATGCACCTGCTCACACTGCAATTGCCTCAAGAGCCGTGTTACAGGAATTTCGATGGGAAATCATACCTCACCCCCCCTACAGTCCGGATCTAGCCCCTTCCGACTTTTTTTTATTCCCAAAATTGAAGGATCACATAAAAGGAACGCGTTTCGACTCGATAGCAGATGCCAGAACAGCAATTTTGAGATGGTTTCAGTTGAAAAACTCTGAATTTTATAAAAATGGATTGGAACGCTGGAAACATCGCTTAGAAAAGTGTATAGAGATAGATGGGAATTATGTCGAACGTTGCTGAGCATTCCTAAACGTATATCCTCTTTTGTTTTCTTTTATTAAAGTTATTTGACCATTCTGGAACTTTTATTAAAGGGTTTTTGTATTAAAGCTTTTTGAATTTTCCGGAAACTTTTTGGATTCCCTACGTACACTACATCAACCGCCCGATGACTATCGTAAACGTCAAGCACGCTTTGAAAAAATTCTAAAAGATTGGTTAAGCAAGATTTGTTTCGCCTAAAACCGTGCTGTGTATTTCTGAGTTATGCAATTCTAAGTGTTCGACTATACGATCCCTAATTATTGATTCCAGTAGCTTACCTACAACAGACGTTAAACTGATTGGCCTATAATTTCCCACCGCACCTTTATCGCCTTTCTTAAAGATAGGTGTTACGTTTGATAACTTGAAATTATCTGGTACGCACCCCTCACAAATAGATGCATTAAAAATCTTTGTTAGCGGCACAACAATGCTATCTTCTAATTCTTTTAGTTGTATATTTATATATATAGATTTTTTTTATATACAGTATATATATATGTATATATATATATATTATATATATATATATATATATATATATATATATATATCTCTCCAGTATATATATATACACAGTGTGTGTGTGTATATATATATTATTTTTTTTTTTTTTTTAGTTCAGGAAGAACCGATTCGCCTCTATTTAAAGGGCATATCTCAGCGGAAAAACAAAGAAAAAGTGAGAGGAAAGAAAGAGGAAAAAGAAAGGGTGGAGGGGACAGTCGAAGTGGAAAAAGACCAAGGATGACAAGGACTGCAGGGTCGAGCCCCATCATCCTTGGGTGCTAGGGCCGGGAGGGCGCACGTGAAACCTCCAGGAACAAGCACGTACAAACGAGCACAAAGAGCACTCAAGAGCACGAGCTTAGAACCCCCTTGCGGGGATATATATATATATATATATATATATATATATATATATATACACACATTTAACTGCAATGACCATTGACCACGCAGTATATTAATGTATAGAAACGACGTAAGTATAGAGGAGTGTTCTGCATACGAGGAAGAGAAATAACGAACAAATGAAAAATGAGGTAACCGCCCGGGAATCGAACCCAGGATCTTCCGATTGCCGGTCAGATATGCTATCCACTACACCACGGGCCTCGACCAGTCAGAAGTCGTAATTCTCCTCTATACTTACGTCGTTTCTATACATTAATATACTGCGTGGTCATTGCAGTTAAATGTACATATTCACGATTTGCGAGGGTGCCCTCTCAAGGCATTGGTTTCTGCCCAGAGACGTATAAAGCGAGTTCGACCTGAGAGAAAGCTGGAAAACGTCCTTCTTTTGCACGATAACGCGAGACCACACAACAGTTCGCAAAAATGCGCTTTACTGTAATACCCCACCCTTCATACAGCCTGGATCTGGCTCTTTCAAACTTCCATTTGTTTGGGCCAATAAAGGATGGTATTCGTGGAACAAAGTTTCAGTGACGATGAGGTTGTTGAGGACGTTAAGAGGTGGTTCCAGCGGAACCCAGTGGACTTTTACCAGCAAGGAATAAAAGCCCTTGTTTCGAGGTGGAGGAAAGCCGTAGAAAGGGATGAATACTATATGGAAAAATAAAAACTTGTAAAAAAGGTATGTAACTACTTGTGTACAAAATTTCTGAAACTTCCAAAGAAACTTGGAAAGAAAAAAAAAGGTGAGGCAAAATATATTGAGTGGCGACAGTAAACCTGCTCAGTACCAGAGGAACAGTAGGTTCGGACCTCTGGTGCAGCACTCAGGCCGATAGGTCGTTGGTGCAAGCTATCGTCCGCGGGATTTATGCCTGAACGCGTCTGAAGGCAGAATCCCTTCTGGAGATGCCGCGGTACCCCGTGCTTGTGCCACGTTGCGAGACATATCAGACCGTTTAATAGTGCCACGCGTCGTCATGCGACGCGTGGCGTTTTAACCTCCTGTTGCCCTCCGGCGCACGAAGTGTTTCGGTAGTGTGGATCGTACGTCGGACGCGGTAGCGGTGGCTTTTGTCGTCCGTCCGCTTTTCGGTCTTTCCCGCCCGTAGCTTCTTCGGCGGGCTCGCGAAAACCAAAGAAATTACTCGGGGGCGTTGAACGTTTTCTAACACAAACACAGATAAGTACATTCTGTAACTCCAGGGAGAGTCCAGCCACCTTCAAACTCTCGCGTCTCTCCTTCTCTCCCTCTCGATCGGTCTATCTCTCCGTATCTTTCTCTTCACGAGGCAAATGAGATTTAACGTCGATAAGTGCAAAATTTTACATATAGGTTCGCGTAACGATAATTTTGCGTATAGTATGTCAGGGAAAGAATTGATAAGCGTAGAGCAGGAAAAAGATTTAGGAGTTATAGTCGCTGGTGATTTTAAAGTTGCGAAACAAAGTACAGCAGCGGTCAAAAAAGCGAAAAAAGTGTTAGGTTTTATAGCTCGGAAGTTTGAGTACAAATCGCGCGATATTATAGTTTCTCTTTGTAAATCATTAATTAGACCCCATTTGGAGTACGCGATCTAATTTTGGAATCCGCATATGCGCAAAGATATAGACAAAATCGAAAGAGTTCAAAGACGAGCAACTAAGATTATTCCGTCGCTTAGGTCAAAGTCGTACGAGGATAAGCTTAAAGAGTTAAAGTTGACTACACTCGAGACTAGGAGGCTAAGGGGTGATCTTATCCAGGTTTTCAAAATTATGAATGGGTTCGATAACATAGATAGAGATAGCTTTTTCGAAATATCTCAATATAATAGGACTAGAAATAACGGGTGTAAGTTGACAAGTAGAAGGTTCGAGACAGCAGTTGCCAAAAACTTTTTTACGCATAGAATAGTAAATAACTGGAATAGTTTGCCGGTAGAAGTAATTAGTAGAACGTCAAAAAAAATCGATTAGACGCATATGTTGATAGATTGGGTATAGTTTAAGGTAGTAAAATTAAAGGTTGGATAAGATAGATTTTGATTCTCTTTTCATTAAAGATCACAATAACTAGGCTAGAGGTCATAGTATGAAATTATTTAAGCCAAGATGTAGAACAAATTTAAGAAAACATAGTTTTACAAGTGTTGTGGGATATAGGGAGGCAGCATCTTGGGTTAGGGGATACTCTCTGTCCTTACACACTCCGTTTAAAGAGATTCCTTTGCCGAGCGGTGCCCCTCATATTACTGTGAGGTATTGAAAAACTCATGATCTTCACTTGCCCCACAAACACCTTTAAGTGGGAGACCCAAAGACCCAAAAATGGGTGCACACACATTTCTACAATTTCTAAAAATTGTCTTTATCGCACTTATGTAGCTTATAAGCCCTATCTCTACTCTTTGTAATGTCTCCTACTCTAGAAGTAAACCACAAGGGCTCGTTGTTTACTTTCGCACGCTTAATTTTGTACGGTACACATTCCTCATTTATAGTCCTAAATACTGTTTCAAACGATTCCCACATTAGTTTTGCGTTGGAGTTCCCATTACGTTTTCCCAATTGACGTGTGACAATTTATTTCGAAATTTACAAAAGTCTGCGTGCTGGAAGTTAGGAATTTTAGTCGAGTTAGCTGGTTTCGAGTGACTTACTGAGAGGACAAACTCTACCATATTGTGATCGCTATTGCTTAACGGTTCTATTACTTGAAGATCAGTAATTAGCCTATCATCCGTAGTTATTACTAAATCTAAAATACTGTCCAACCTCGTAGGTTCCCCAACCTTTTGAATAAGAAAGCTATCCTCGAGAAAATTAACTAAACGATTACCTTCCGCGTCTCCCTGCATTGTATCGTAATTCACGTTGGCGCAATTAAAGTCACCCATAAGTACAGCCTGCTCACTACCTATTATTCTCTTTAGTTCACAATATAACGCTTCGTCTGTATCAGCTGTTTGATTAGGGGGCCTATATATAACGGCAAGTTTGAAATCGTTGAATTTAAGTACTGCTATAGTCGAATCTATCGGTTCTGGAATTGTGTGCTTTACTTCTATAACGTTTGCAGTATTATCTTTGATATACAACATAACACCGCCTCCTCGCCTACCTATTGTGTTTTTAGCAAAAAGTCTATCTATAACCTCTAATTTGATACTCCCCTACAAAGTCACGTGTTTCAGTGCTAAGCCACGATTCATTTATCGCAATTAAATCAGTCTTTATAAGCAATTAAAGAAAAAAATTCGTTTATTTTATTTCGTAGGTTACGAGTATTTAAGGATAGAACCTTCAAATTGGTTGTAATTGCGACACCTTCGCGAGCGCAGGGGAAATTTGTGGAATTTACGCTGGGACCGTTCGAGTTACGGCAGCCTGAAAAGAAGAGACAGTACTATGAAAAAGTATTCCTAAACGCGCAGCTCCAACGTCATTAAGATGAAATCCATCTCCGAGGATCAAGTCCCTCCTGCTGTCGAAACTGTTCCAAAAATTCGCAAAATGCACTCCTTCCTGTTGGCAAAGAGACTTTAGGTTATTGTTGATATAGGTCGCCTTGCTGTAGAAATCGCTACGTTGGATAATGCGAGGAAGTATACCTGTTAAAACAATCTTAGTTTTTTCCTTTAATCGCTCTAGTAAGTCCCTGTACCTAGCCAGCAGTTCTTCCGATCTAGAATTTAAAACGTTATTAGTACCGACATGAATAACATACGTTGTGTCCTCAGAGGTACCGTCTGTAAAATGGTCAACAATATTAGTTATATCCTCCACCCTTGCACCAGGGTAGCAGTAACGGTGCCTACGACGAGAATTTCTTCCACAGAATTTCTCGAGCTGCCCTCGAACAATGGAATCACCAACGAGTCGTATTTCCGGTTCATCAGTATCTTCGAAAGCTAAAACAGAAAACTTATTGTTTGTTATTACTTGTAGACAAGTCTTAGGTTTTCTCAATGAGGCTCAATTACGCACTCGAACGAAGGGTTGGGAACTAGGGGAAGAGAGAGGGCTATTAGTACTATTTATATTATTAGTAGGAACTGAGGCAGGAGGGGTCGTAACTGGAGTCTCAAAGGATTCTAGTTTTGCCGTCAGGAGCGTCACGCTTTCTTCAAGCCTCACTCTGGCCTCCCTCTCACGTTCTAACTCGTTCCTCAGGACTTCCATGCTTGAGCACCATCTGCAAACTGTTCATTATTATTCGCCATTGTAAACGCGTAGGCGGCAAATTTCCCTTCACAGCGACTGCAAGTACTTGACGGGGGTGCCATGCTCTTAATTAGTTAAAAAACAACAAAAAACGAGCGTTTGGAAATTAATAAATTACAACGTAGGTCTACCGCGTGCTTATTGTGCTGTCACCTGCGCAAACCCGCAAAAATGTTCTTGAAAAGCAGAAACAGGTTCTTGTAACACAAATTTATACTAAATGAATATATAATTAAGCTACCGAAGAAAGATCTGTAGTATTAATAAAACTTCTCTCTCCGCTATTGGACCGATTTTTTTCCTTTTCTCCCACGGTTGGTGACCACACTCTACTTGATCCCCCGAAGGAAAGGAAAATGAACCTTATGAAACCTCGTTTTCTGATAGATTTGAAAAACAAAAAAGATAAACCAAGGGAATTTCAACCTTATGAAACCTCGTGTAGTAATAGATTCGGGAAACAAACAATGCCAGCCACGTGCACTAACCTTGGTTTAATCGAATAATATAGTAATGAATAAAGTCAATAAATGAAATATATTCGTTAATGAATGATTAGTAACACGAAGTAATTTAGTTAAGATTGCACCAAACACTATTTTTTTTAAAGACACTTCAACGAATACCACATATTCAATTGGTAACACTGGACACTCAATAAAACAAGTCTGTTCACAAGGAAAGACTGGTCACATTATATATATATATATATATATATATATATATATATATATATATATACACACACATTTCTATATACACACACATTTATTTATATATATATATATATATATATATATATAATGTAAAGAACGACGCTTGTGTAGAAGAGCGTTCCGCACAAGATGAGGAAGGAGAACGAGCAAATGAAAAATGAGGTACCTACCGGGAATCGAACCCGTGATCATCCAATTGCCGGTCGGATGTTAACCACTATACTAAGGACCCACTACACTAAGAATCCTACATTAGCCTACCGCCGAACGGTAGACTATACCCCAAGTGTAATTACGCGTTCCAACTAACTCTCGTTAAACGCAGTAGGCCTATTTCCTAATTCCTATTACCCAATTCAAGTGTCCTTCCGAAAACCCTAATTCCGCGTATCATCCACTATTGTGTTCATTTATATATTTATGTGGTAACTAAATTTCTTTTACTGTAGGCCTAATTCATTTACCGTGTACATCCCTTCAAATTATCATTAGGCAACATCATCTTGTTTCTATAATCCATCTATGGTGTACCAACTTAGCATTATATAATTACCTTTATGTAAATGATCATATTTCTCTCAACTATTATTAGGCCTATCCATAAACGCACGTCATCAATCCATTATTATTGGGCCGCATCAGTTGTTCTATGTTCATCCATGCAATTATTTAGCCTACTTAATCAGAGTGTCACGTATTCCATTCACGGTACTAAACACACGTACATTATTTATATCATTTACTAGGCCCATTCAATGTACCATTTTCAGAGCTGGGCACTTCCGCAAACACTTATTCCGCAATTGCGGAAGTATGTTTTTCGTTTGCGGATTTGCGTTTGCGGCAAAGTCATCGCAAATTAGTGAATTTGCGTAAGTGGAAGTGATTTTGAGTTTGCGGATTTGCGATCGCAAATCCGCAAACTCAAAATCACTTCCGCAAACGCAAATCCGCAAACGCAAATTCACTAATTTGCGATGACTTTACCGCAAACGCAAATCCGCAAACGAAAAACATCTTCCGCAATTGCGGAATTTGCGGTTTGCGGAAGTGTTTGCCGAAGTGCCCAGCTCTGACCATTTTGCATGCCATTTTTATATCATCAATGAATGTATTACGTGTCAATTTAAGCTATTAACCATTCATCTTATTAGCTAATTTCCATGTCATCAGCATAACGTAAAGGCTAGCCATAATCACTGTCAATCCTTTGTTAATTACTGTGAATAAATAAACATCATATTTTCATAATAAAATACAAAACAATAAGGTAATTTTATAACCTTAATATTAATTTGCTTGGGTGTAATCCAAGCTGGTGACTCTCGCTGCCATTCCTGTCACTTCCAATAGTATGGTGGACCTACTCCATTAGCTACTTTCCAATCGGTGATACTGTATGACATCATAAATTATTAACCCAGCCTATCATTAATACTCAGTCATTGCATCAATTAATCACTAGCATACAATTAAATCATTATCACCTTGAACGGCTAAAACTAGGTCCACTATATTTATATATATATATATATATTTATATTTATATATATATTTATATATTTATATTTATATAATGATGAAAATAACCACGAAGGAAAAAGGAAACACAGAATGTCGGTGTCATGTCCGGAGTAGAAGTGTACCTAGGACGTAGGACGTGTGCGTATACATAGGGAAAGCCCAGGTTTTAAGTTTAATATTTCTCGGAAACTCTTAGGATCACCAGTCCGGAATACATGGATGCCAAATTAGAAAAATCAACAGTATTGGAAGTGATTTGTGTTACCGACCTGCTTTTTTAGAATCTTGTCTGAACAAGGCAAAACGAACTTTCTATCGTGTGAATAATAACCCTTGCACTTTGTCGAAGAATATTTTAGTACTTCCACTTTTCCCAGAGTTTTTAGGCATTGCTAATGTACTTAAACTTTTGAATATTAATGTAGTATTTTTATATGACAATATTGTGAAAAATATAGTAAACAATAGTCCGACGAATAATTCAGGCATTATCTACTGTATAAAATTGGTTGTAAATAATGTGATTCCTTTTACATTGGACAGACGGGAAAGGATTTGCACACGCGTGTAAAACAGCATCAGTATTCCGTTAGTCTTCCAGTGCCCGTTTTGTCCATTTGTCAGAGTTATCCCACTTTATTGATTGGAATAATGCTTCAATTTTGTTTCACTCAAGTAACATTGTTAATAGAAATATTCTTGAGTCTGCCATTATTCAACTTACAAATAATTTCAATATTAGCCAGGGCCTTTTTGCGCTTGATCCTGTTGTTTTAAATTTGTTCAGAACGAATTTAGACAAGAGTGGCAAAGTGCTAAAACTCTGGTAGTCTTTCTTTATAAATTTGTATGCTCCTCCTACAAATCTTATTTTTCTATTTATTTATTTTTTTGTGTGACCTATATACAGTCTCGAACTTGTTATTTATTTCAGTGTTCCTGAGGATGTCACTAGACGAAAGCGCTTGAGCACCATTCTGTGTTTCCTTTTTCCTTCGTGGTTAGTTTCATCATAAATATTATTCACGTGTTACTTTCGTGAAATAAGAGAGAGAGAGAGTTACAAGGAGTTACAAGGAAAAGAAGTACCTCAAAAGGCCTTGTGGCCCATACCGAGGAGGTACCAATGGCAACGGGTGCCAGGGAAAATTTTGTACACACTCAAATAGTGTGCAAGATTTGGTCTAACCTTTTCTTGAACTGATCCACAGAGGAACTGTTCACAACTTCTGAAGGTAACCTGTTCCATGTGTCACAGATCTTATACGTAAAGTAATTCCTACACACACTAGTCCTAAACCGTTTCAAATCCAACTTGCAACCATTGTTGCGAGTTGGGTTATCATTTAAACTAAACATACTTCTAAAATCGACATCGTTCAACCCGCGTAAGAGCTTGAAAACCTCGATCAGTTCACCGCGCAGCCTCCGAGTTTCAAGCGAAAACAAGTTCAGGGCGCGTAACCGTCGATTGTAGCCCATATGCCTAACGGAAGGGATTAACTTTGTGGCCCTCGCCTGCACTCGCTCCAGCCTCTCAATATCTTTCCTGAGGGCGGGCGACCAGAACTGCACAGCATACTCCAGGTGCGGCCGAACAAGGGAATTGTACAGTGAGAGCACAATCTCCTTGTTCCGAAACTGAAATTGCCTCCTGATATAACCCAATAGTTTCTGGGCTTTCTTTTCCACCTCTACACACTGTTTCGTAAACTTAAGGTCGCTGCTAATTAGCACACCCAAGTCCTATTCTAAATCAGTCACCTCGATATTACTACCCATCATCGAGTAGTCCGACTTGGGATTGGCGTAGCCAATGTGCATCACTTTGCATTTACCCAAGTTAAACGGCATTTGCCATTTTTCGGAGAGAGAGAGAGAGAGAGAGAGAGAGAGAGAGAGAGATACAAGGAGTTACAAAGGAAAGTAGTACCTCAAAAGGCCTTGCGGCCCATTCCGAGAAGGTACCAATGGCAACGGGTGCCAGGGAAAAATTCATACACCCTCAAATAGTGTGCAAGATTCGGTCTAATTTTTTCTTAAACAGATCCACAGAAGAACTGTTCACAACTTCTGAAGGTAGCCCGTTCCACGTGTCACAGATCTTATACGTAAAGTAATTCCCACACACACTAATCCTAAACCGTTTCAAATCCATCTTCCAACCATTGTTGCGAGTTGGGTTAACACTTAAACTAAACATGCTTCTAAAATCGACATTGTTGAACCCGCGTAAGAACTTGAAAACCTCGATGAGTTGACCGCGCAGCCTCCGAGTTCCCAGCGAAAACAAATTCAGAGCGCTTAAGTGTCGATTCTAGCCCATATGCCTAACGGAAGGGATTAGCTTTGTGACCCTCGCCTGCACTCGCTCCAGCCTCTCAATATCTTTCTTGAGGGAGGACGACCAGAACTGCAGAGCATACTCCAGGTGCGGCCGAACCAGAGAATTGTACAGAGAGAGCACAATCTCCTTGTTCCGAAATCGAAATTGCCTCCTCATATAAACCAACAACTTCTGGGCTTTCTTTTCCACCTCTACGCACTGTTTGGTAAACTTAAGGTCCCTGCTAATTAGCACACCCAAGTCCTTTTCCAAATCAGTCGCCTCGATATTACTCCCCAACATGGAGTAGTCCGACTTGGGATAGGCGTAGCCAATGTGCATCACCTTGCATTTACCCAAGTTAAACGGCATTTGCCATTTTCCGACCACTCTCCTATCCTACATAGGTCCGCACGCAGTTGCTCGATCTCCTCGGGCGTCCCAACATTGGCCCCCAAGCTTCGTGTCATCAACGAATTTGGCAATCCTACTGACGATGCCAGCGTCGATATCATTTAGGTAAATGATAAACAACAGTGGCCCCAAAACGGAACCCTGAGGAACCCCGTTAGTGACCGAGGCCCAACCCGAACTAGCCCTTTTAATTACAACCCTCTGCCGCCTATTCTTTAGCCAGTTTTCAATCCACCTACCTACTTCCCCACCAATACCCAGCGCGCGCACTTTGGCCATTAGCCGGCGGTGAGGTACCTTATCAAAGGCTTTCTCAAAGTCGAGATAAAGTATATCAATCGCCCTACTCTTATCATACTCACTCGACATGACGTGGAAAAACTCGAGCAAGTTGGTGAGACACGACCTATGCCGTCTAAACCCATGTTGGGAATCCCCAAGCAGCTTGTAGGAATCCAAATGGTCAACGATCCTATCCGCTATTATCCCCTCTAATAATTTACCTACAACTGAAGTGAGACTGATGGGACGATAGTTCCCTGGACTTTCGTGATCCCCTTTCTTAAAGACAGGGGTCACGTTGGCTTCCCTCCAGTCACCAGGCACCTGGCCCGTCTCCAACGATTTCTTGAAGACTGTAGCCAGGTGGGGAGCCATCTGGTCGCGCACCTCCCGCAACACTCTGGGGAGGAACTGGTCTGGCCCAGGAGCCTTAAACGCGCTTAGTTTGTCTATTCTATCGGCAACGGCTGTCGCGGTACACCGAACACTATCCAGGCCAGCACCTTCGTGCCTGACGCTTGGCTCAGGGATGACGCGGGTGTCCTCCCTGGTGAACACTCCCGCAAAGTACTCATTCAGCATATTAGCGATGTCCGCGTCGGAGGTCCGCAGAACGCCGCTTCGGTCCTTTAACAGACCTATCATGCTTCTAATGGACTTTCTACTATTAACATAACTGAAGAACTCCTTAGGGTTCCCCTTGCAGAGGCTTGCCACCCGGAGTTCTTCGTTACGTTTCGCTAGCCTAACCTTCGCCTTCACTTCTCTGCACAGGCGGACATACGCCTCAGTGTTCTCATGGGAACGATTGGCCTTCGCCCTCCTATACGCAGCTTTCCTATTTCGGATAGCCGAAGCGATGTCCCGACTGAACCACTTAGGCTGCGTTGAAGCAGGGGTGACCGGTTTTGAGGGTATGGCAGGAGACTGCACCACCATAAACTGGTCCCGGAATGCACTCCATACTTCCTCAACATCGCCACCGACCTCTAACCCCATCTCACCTACGCTATCCCGGAGGCCAACAAAATCCGCCCGCAGTAGATCGAGCTTACTGCCTCTAGAGTCACTACGCTTCACCCGAGGGACGCACACACAGAATCTAATCAGACCGTGATCACTCCCGGCCAACGATTCGTCAACGGTGAGGCCAGTGGCGAGGTTGTCCTCGGTCGTGAATACTAAGTCTAGAACGCTTTCGCCTCGTGTAGGCCCATTGACCCACTGAGAGAGAGAGAGAGAGAGAGAGAGAGAGAGAGAGAGAGAGAGAGAGAGAAGAGAGAGAGAGATATATATATATATATATATATATATATATATATATATATATATATATATATATATATCGGTTGAATATATTGTACTTCTATGAAATATGTAATATTTGGCATTTCAACTCGTATTTTTAGCGAAAATGGAATAATGTTTTATTAGAAATGGGTACTTTAAATACCCGCCAACAGTGAAATCCTTTTCTGTGGGCAAACAAAAATAAAAAAAGATCCAAAAAACTTGTCAGTAACTTAAATGCAATTCTATTTACATTTTCTAATAATAATAATCACGTTAAAATGTTAATCATTACATGGGCATGTACCCTCAAATATATTATATATTAATATTGTTCAGTTTAAATTAAGTAAAAGGAAATTTTCAGTAAAAGACTGAGTGATGATTTCCTTCTTATACCCTTACCACATTTACTTATACTGTGACGAAGGGCGTCCCAACCCCTTTTCCCTTGAGGTCCTCACCTGGTGGTAAGCAACTATCCTGAGGGCGATGGTAGCCACGTAGAGGGCATTCGTGATGAAATCAAGCACATTCCACATATCGTGTACGTATTCCTTCAATCCTACGTCCCAAAGTTGCTTTATTTCCGACCATATCAGACCTGCAAAGGAATTATCGTATCATTTGAGATGTTACGTGTTTTTATTGCACGGAATCAAATTACAATTTGCACAATTTTATCAGTAATGCACCAATCACAATTTATTTATTTACTTTTCATTCAGGTTATACACATTGTCCCTAAAATGATGGTACAAAAATAATCATAGGTCACATTTTTTTCTTATTAATTTTTATAAATATACTGTAGTAATGCTTAGTTAAGAATATTAATTTCTGTTTAATTAAATAAGATAATGTTTAATGTCAATCATTTACTAATAATTATGAAATTACGAAAAAGTATGTTTGTTAGATTTAAATTGTTTAAAATGGTTATTGGCAGTCCTGAATAGGGGCCGAAAAAGAGTGGGCTACCCATAAGGGAGTCAGTCTTGAGGCAGGCGCGTTACGCGTAAGTTGACGAAATGTAACGTAAAATTAATTAATTGTGTGTTCCTCTCCAACCTAAATTATTATAATAGAAATTTCATACTCGCATCCCCTAAATTAACTAAACCATTTTCGGAATCAATAAAACCTTCACAAGTGTTAAAATAGAGTATTAATAAACCCCCCTTCCCCCTCTGTTTTGTAACGGACTTTCAGAGTCTTGGCTCGGCGTCGCTACCAGAATCTTTATACGATACGGCAAAAAGAGTGTAGAGAAACAGTGATAAATGAAATAAAGAGCCGATAGAGAATAAATAGAGATATAGTAAAGTAGAAAGAAGCGTAAATAATGAAGAGAAAGTAAATAATAAGGGTGTACACTACATCTGGTGGCTAGCGGTCTTACATCATATTTTGTATGAGGCTTACCCACGTGCTATTATTTCGATTAAAATTCTTCAAACCCGGTATATTAGCCAATAGCGTTAATGAATATTTTATTTCGATTATTAAAATATCTAAATGCAAAGTTTATCCCGTTTGCAGGCAAATTTCGATTTTCATTCCTTAAAAATTCATTGTGAATGAAATTTCAAAATGGCGCGTCGCGTTCGACATCCTTATAGCGTCCTTTACAAACTTCGCGCCTAAAAATTTAATTTTTTTTTTCCTTTCTTTTCGTGGGAGTTCGTTGATTCTGAAATGTTCGTTTGTTCCATTTATATCGTAGGGTTTCGTTGCTTTTCGTAGTCTAGTGACTCAAAAACTTATTTTAGTCGTTAGAGTCGGTAGAAAAACTTGTCCGACTCAATATTGCGAGTCATTATTACGTTAAATTTCGTTCATTCGGTCGGAGAGGACATAGTTTTGAAAATTATCGTGCTGCCTGAGGACTCAATTTTTCTGTTTTTTTCGTCTCTTCCACTGTATGCCTGTTTCAGCTTACCTTTTTATTTTTTGTTTAAAACTTTTGGAATTAGTAGTAATTGTAATAATATAATAATAACGATTAATATAGAAAAAAATTTGTACGTAAGTAAATTGTTAGTTTAAATACAGTATGATACACATTTTATATGGTCCTTTCAAAATGTTTCAGCGAAAATTTGTACCGTATTTCTAGGTATATATACATATATAGTATTCTGTGTTAGTTTGAATACAGTATGATACACATTTTATATGGTCCTTTCAAAATGTTTCAGCGAAAATTTGTACCGCATTTCTAGGTATATATACATATATAGTAAAACATTTCATGAACATGAAAAATTTTCTGGGTTTCATTAGCAGATTTTTTATTATATTTCGATTGCTTGTATATAATAATAGGATTATTTTGTTTATATAGATTTACGGGCTTTTTGCTTCGCTCGCTTCGCGCTAAAATAGAATTACGTTACAATTTAAGGACAAATCGAAAGATCTTAAACATATTAAATTTGTCAGATTATAAGTCGCCGTATAGGATTGTGTTAAATTTTAAAATAAGCAGAATTCGTTTAACTGAAATAGAGAAATTGTGTTGTGAAATTTTCTGGTTTTTTTTTGATTTTTTATATACTCATTAATTATATACTCATTAATTATATACTTACTTATTAACTTATACGTATATATTAGTTATATATATTTATATATATTTATATACTCATAAAATTTGGTAGGTAAGCTGATTATCTATTTTTTTCTCCTCTGTTCCTTTCGTTCATTTCACGACAATTCCGACATATTTGGTAAAATGGCTATTGTATTGTAAAGAAGGATTTCTTGTAGGCCTATCGTTAAATATTGTTCGGAGATTAACCGTTACTACGGTATATGTCTATTGAGTAGTCAATTTTTAGTTATTTAACAAAATTTTAATTGGTTTAACATAAATAATCATAGGATTTTTCTTTAATAAGCACAAATGTTATGCATTAAATTCTAAATTGTGCTTTCCACGCGTAACAGTGAATTTATTAATTATAGGTCTAAAAGTGCGCAGTAAATTTTATTCTTATTTTGGGGACCTATGTGGGTTAAGGTATACATATTTTACTAAATCTGGATATTATACTTTTTTTTTAATTACAAAAATTTGTGTAGAAAATTCTTTTCATATATATTTTCTTTACGTTTTATAAATTCATTCAATAATCAATTTTATTTGTATAGGTAGGCCGATTTTTATTTTTATTTCCAGTTCAATGACAATGGTAAATTTTTTTTTGAAATTTAGATTGTATTCTAAAAAAAAAAAAAAAAGTTTTAATTTGATATTTTAATTTGGGTATTAGAAATAAAAAAGGTCTTTTTTTTTTTAGTTCGAGCGTTTGCATGGAAAATATTACGAAATTATGTTAGGATATAATGCAAGTTCATTCGGTTAGGGATATAGAGGTTCGCTTACAAACAAAGCGACCGCTCTTAATTATGCAATGTTTTGTTTTTGTTTACGGTAGGTTATGTGTATTTGTGAGTGCATATTATCTATTCTTATTTAGTATAATTATGCAAATTTTTAGTTTCACTTGGAAACGATAAATTGCTGGGATTTTTGTGATTTGCAAACCATACTGGGGTTTCTGTTGAAGGAGAGAGTTGTATCTCAGATGTAATTTGCGAATTGCGAGTTCAATTCATATGAAATTTGACGTTTCAAGTTGGAATTACTGTATTAAAATAATTTTTGGTAGTAATATTTAAATTGTTTTTACTTTTTAATAACTGTTTTGGAAAATTATTATTGTTTAAACCTTCAGTCGGGGTTAACTAATGCATTTGAAACATTGACTCAAGTGTACACTCGGAAATGGAGCCTTCTAGATAGCCAGTAACGTTTTTGTGGCGTCTTTGTGTGCTCCCCCTCAAAGGGCAAGAGGGTTCATGATTATCAGAAAATGGATGACATGAAGTTTCTGGGGTTCATTTTTGTCTTTTGTATTTAGAGGTATTGAGGTGATTTCTGACGATAGTTTGAACAATAATAATTCTTAAATTATACTAACAGTTACTATGTATGGGCGCTTTTATATTTATACTGTACAATTTTTTTCGTGCGTTTTATGACTTTTTTTTATCTTCTCCGCTGTAACTGCCATAAGTGACCTTATTGGTAGCTAGATTTGATTAAATTTTTGCGAAATTTTGAGATGTGTAATTTTTTTTCTCTCCGTGAATTTGGCCAGAGCAAATGTGTAGTTAGTATTTCGAAGTGAACTGTCGAGAAAATTCGATAAATTAAATATGAAATGATAAGCAGTACGTACAGAAACACGTTTAGAATAAACTTTTTTGTCGAAATTTCAAAGGCTCGGTTTAGGGTCAACCAAGTTGAATCCGAGTTCCATCAAGTGAGTTAGTCGACCGGATAGGTGATCGATCACCAATGAGAGAGAGAGAGAGAGAGAGAACAACCCAGACTGCGCAGGGACTTGGCGCAGGATGGTTTCGGAAGAGAAGAGAAACTTCGTGTGCAGGGTCTTGGCACACGAAAGTTTCGATCGAAGATGGTCTACTGGTATTTTTCGGGCAGTAGCTGGTCACGCTGCTCGAATGCTTCGCTAAATATGTGTTGCAGCACGCGGTAGACAAGCCACGAGAGCTTGAACGGGTGCCTACGACTGTACTGTCCATACAGACATACAGTAGGTTCGTTGGGAAACGGCCTACGGCGGAGTCATCGTTTGATTGTTGCCAGTAGAAGAGACTTTCAGCTGGACGTAGCAAGAGCAGCGTTCACCGACAAAAGTGGAGATGAGACAAGGCGAGTTTCTTCATCGACTTCTAGAATTGCAAATTCCGTCCAATTCCAGCGCGTGGTCCCGCTTTCAGATATCTCCCCCCCTGATCCTTTTAGAATTGGACGTCTCTTGTTTTTTTTTTCGCCATTGGAGAGAGAGCGGAACCATTATAGCGTGCTGCCCTGTTGCATGTTGATTGATGCAATCCCTTGCATTCTAGCGAAGTGAGCAGGAGAGCTGCGATTGAAAATTGAAGTCCGTTGTCAGCGTGCGGAGTGTCATCTAAACAACGTCCAGCAAATTAATGTACTGATTATAATGTAATGAAATTATAAGTGAAAGGGTGCGATTATTGCCCATAATTGTTGTGTTTTTCGTGAAGTAGTATGTGCGCTCTTGGTCAGTATTTTATGTAAACTTTTTCTTATATTTTTTCTATGTTGCCCTGATAGTAACTGTATAACTATACAAATAATTGTTTCAAATGTAAAGCGATCGTTGATGAGAAATCGCTGGAATAGATTGTGAACTTGGGATTTGTGTAGCCACTGTAAGAAAATTTTCCGTTATTTTTTTTGGCATGTATAGATTAGTTACAGGTTGTAATTTAATTATTAGAGTGAAATGTTATTTTATGCAAATGTGAAAATTATAAAGTTTTCGGTTTTTATAATATGATACAAAATATGTGTGGAAATTGTCATTCTAATTATTTCTTGTCTATCTCAACTCTGAATTGTTAAAGAAAAAAAAAAAAAAAAAAATTGAAAAATATATAAATTTGTTGAATAAATTTATTAACATTGTTCAACGATATTAATAAGTTTTACTAATGGAAAAACTTATTTTCAAGGGGGTGATGCGAGTGTAGTAATGCTTAGTTAAGAATATTAATTTCTGTTTAATTAAATAAGATAATGTTTAATGTAAATCATTTACTAATAATTATGAAATTACGAAAAAGTATGTTTGTTAGATTTAAATTGTTTAAAATGGTTAGAGTTGGCAGTCCTGAATAGGGGAAAAAGAGTGGGCTACCCATAAGGGAGTCAGTCTTGAGGCAGGCGCGTTACGCGTAAGTTGACGAAATGTAACGTAAAATTAATAATTGTGTGTTCCTCTCCGACCTAAATTATTATAATAGAAATTTCATACTCGCATCCCCTAAATTAACTAAACCATTTTCGGAATCAATAAAACCTTCACAAGTGTTAAAATAGAGTATTAATAAACCCCCCTTCCCCCTCTGTTTTGTAACGGACTTTCAGAGTCTTGGCTCGGCGTCGCTACCAGAATCTTTATACGATACGGCAAAAAGAGTGTAGAGAAAGTGATAAATGAAATAAAGAGCCGATAGAGAATAAATAGAGAGCAGAAAGTAGAGTAAATAATGAAGAAAATTAATTAATAAAGGTGTACACTACAATACAGTATATGATTGTTTACATTTCCAGACTGCTCAAGTTCAGAACACTTTCATATGATGACCACCATTCGTCGACACAGTACGTATTTGACGATCGAATTCCATTTGAGTATTAGTCAAAAAATTCTTGTGGAATGGATCCAATTCTGCAAGTTAAAATTCCTGGACAGAAATAAATGGCAAGACCCGTCGTCACATTTCACATATTCAATGCTCAGCAGAAGCCTGTTGTAAGTCTGCTCAAGTGTTTTTAAAACTGTATTTGCTGACATTCTTAGAAGACCGAAAAAAGTGTTGGTTGTTTAAGGCATAGTTCAAGGTAGGTTATATCTAAATGAAGACGCACCATGACAGTACCCCCATTAAACTAAATACCTTTTCGTAGCAACAGGGGCGTACCTAAAGTATTTAGCACCCGGGGCGGATCCTTCCTTTGGCCCACCCCCCATAAATAATTTTAAAATTTAAACACACAGAAAAATATATTGTTTGCAAGTAGATTTTTAAACAGTACAGTACTGTCATAAGCAAATTGGAAATAAGAAAAATGCAGGACATTAAAAATTCAGTGAACAGGTAATACTGCATTTTATTTTATACAAAAAACAGGAAATCCAGTTTCAACGCTCAGCCTATTCTTCAAAGGTAAATAGAGAGGATTCAAAGTCTCTGCTTTCGAGCCTTAATTTCTGCAAATTGATCAATGACCTCATCAAAATTCACCTTCTTTGTTCAATTGAAAGTAAAGCCACATTTGTCAATCTTGTCTGACTCATGGTCGAGCGAAAGAAATTTTTTATCAATTTCAATTTGGAAAAACTTCTTTCACATGAAGCAATAGACAAACAGACAGTAAACTCCAGAAACTGCAATGCTGTCCATTTCTTTGCCTCTTCAACGCTGATTTTGGTAGCTTGCAAATGCCTCCGAAGGTCGTCCAGTTTCCACACTGATATCTTCATCAGAGAATTCATCGAAAATCTGAGTCAAATTTGGAATATACTTCCGAAGTTTTCTTCTGTTGCAACAACCAAAGTGTTTGGCTGAATAACAGCGAAGATTGACAGAATTTGATCCGTTGCCTTAAAACGAATCTCCAATTCTTGATGAAAGCGATCAAGACATTCAAACAGCCCTTTTTACTTCATCTGGCAATGTGAGACCAGCATTCTTTGTCATCTCTCCTGGCATCCTTTTTCGGAGCTTTTCTCTCCCTCTTCTCTCCATAGAAATGTCCAGTTCCTCACACTTTGTAGTTGCATAATGAATGGCCCTCTCCACAATTTCATTGCGCTGATCTTCAAGAAACAGTTTTGGAGCTTGGAGCTTCACAATGCACTTTTCAAGGCTGATTCCAACTGTTTGCAAATACTTTTGTGTGAGATTAATTTCTTCCAGGACTTCACACCAGAAAGAAAGTACTACCTTTCTCTCCTTGTCCATTGTTGCCTGATGAACTTGATCAATGGTTTTTTGAAGCTTCAACCCTGCTCCCAAGGTCTCCCATTTCTCCAGGCATGAGAGATGCTGCTCAGAAGCCTCATGGTCAGACACCTTTAGGTTTAGCTTCCACCATGCTTGAAACCCAGTGACAAAGCTGGATGTTCCAATTCCTTTGTCATCAAGAGCAAACAGTCTGCAGCAAAAACAAAACAAAAACTTTTTTTTGATGGAGAGTAAACCATCCATGATCTCAAAACTTTCTCGCCATTTGGCAGAGCCTTATAGAACCATACAGTGGTCAGCTGTCGACTCTTCCCTTTGGATTTCTCTCCTTGTCTTTGAACTGCACTGAAAGGTCCATCCCTATTTTGAAAGGGTTCACTTCCCCTCTTAATAAGATCAACTCTCAAGTCATTTGGAACCGGGATTGGCCAAGCAGCGACATCAGAATAAATTGAAAATCTATCCGTCTCCTCTTCTTCATCAGAGTCTTCCTCCTGTTGGTGTGGACTTCTGCTGGCGTCTCCTTCCTCTTCATCAGTTTCACTGCTTTTACATAGAAGATGAATTGCCATCCTCCAATCTTTGCTCTCTCTCATTTGAATCCTCTTGTGAAATGCTTCTTTATTTGCCCTTCAGATTCACCAGACTGAATACCTTCAGGACTTTCTCCTATTGCACTTGATGTTGAAGGCGTCACATACTTTAAAATTGATCCGGACATTGCCTGAGCCACCTCTTCTCTTGCCTTCTACATTTTTCTTTGTTGGAATCCACTGGGTCGATTTCGCTTCATAGTGGATGTTTTCTGCAAAATTTTAAAATCAAAAGGTATAAAGCATGAACATGCATAACAAGCATGAACTATTATGACTTGAAATACATTAACTGAACAAATTGTCTGTGATTATTATTATTAATTTTTTTTTTGGGGGGGGGAGGTTAAGTGCAAACACGACTCTTATAAAAGTAGAAAACTATGAGCATTACTCACGAATAACTAGACCACTGACAAAATGAAAATTAACAGTATATCGAGTAAATAAAGAAGTAAAAAAATTTGTTACAACAGAAAAGCTTTAAACAAGTGGTTCTCAAACTTTTTCCAACCAGATACCCATTGAGTTATCAGATTATCAACCCAGACAAGCAGAGACAATTAATTATTATCAATGCCAATGCATTAACACTAATTCAATATACAGGGTGTCCCGTAAGTCTGGAACCATGGCGTAAAATAAGTAATTCATGTTTCTCCGTTTATGCAAGTGCCCATGATGTCTTTGAGTAAGGAAGAACGCATCCAGGTAATTCTGCTCGTAGGAAATCGGAGTCAGAGGGAAGTCGCTGAGGAATTTAACAGATTGTATCCGGACCGCGCGCCGATAACACACAGCTGTGTCGGCAAACTTGCAGCAAAATTCAGAGAAACGGGATCCATAGGAGATAAACCACGCAGTGGACCTCCGAGGACATCCACCGACGATGACACAGCCGCTACCATCCTCGCTCATTTCACAAACAGTCCCCAAAAGTCTCCGGCGTTTTTATTGCCGTTTTTATCATTTTTCTCATGGTTCCAGACTTACGGGACACCCTTGATCAATGCCAATGCATTAACACTAATTCAATATAGGATGGTATAACGCTAGCTATTATAATTGATATCATTATTTAATAAGCAGGAAACATTAACAAGATATTAAATATACAATACTACACTGGACATTGTAAAATTGTTGAACTTGACTAAGCCAATAACATTAGTACTAATTCAATATAGAATAGTACTGTAGTTGTTGATGTATTATAACATCACGACGATGCATTTACCGGGTATTATAACATCACGACGATGCATTTATAAACACTTAAACATCACTCTGATACCACATTATCAAAAATTACTGGACACTGGTATAAGTACCATGATATTGTTATAAACACCAGCACTTTATGCTTTATCATAATTATTTAATGAAACATACCTCATGTATGTGGAGTCACAGTGTCAAGTGAACAAGACTTGGAATGTCAGTTGCAGCCAGCTGGCTATGCCCAACAAACTGATGACTAAAACGTCAACAAACGTTCGTCTTTCGATGTATTTTTTATCAAATATTTAATTTTTCGTTTGTAAATTTTGTATTGCCAATAAAAATAAAAATTTATTTTATAGTGGAAATTAACATTAAGCTGTTGTAATGGTTTGAACATTTTAAACTTTTTTTCTTACTTTGGCGAATTTTTCATTTGGTTTGAAAACTTGTACTGGTATTTCAACTCTCCCGATGGCACCCCCATCCTGGCTGTTACCGGGGCGGACCGCCCCCTCGCACCCCCCTTAGTACACCACTGCGTAGCAAGCATTACGAGCAGATACTGGAAGTGGCACCACAACACGCACGCACTGGAGACCATCCTGTCGTGATCTGCTCCTATAATAAACTTAAATATGATTTTATTTATTAATGTGATTGGAAATATATTTTCGCCTTTAATACTATTAAAGGAAAAAATATATTTCTAATCCCAATGATATAAAGAATCCGGGACATTGGGCATCTAGGAGAGTGTTTAAATGTTTTCCGAAAAATACAATGCCATTCCTGAACTGTCCAGGGCATTTCTGGACGGTTGGCAGCCCTATATGGAATGGATCCAATAACCTCTCATTAATTATTTACGTGGATTTGTCACGATACAAAAGTATTTTAACATATTCCTAAAATTAAAATCGAAAGGGTTAAGCTCGGTGATCGAGGTGGCCATTAAGGCATGGTTCAGATTAATCAGTTAATCATTGTTTCGAATTTAATCATTAATTGATCAAAAATATTTTCAGAAAATGATGAGAAATGATTAATTTTCCTCATAATTTCAGTATCATTTTACCTTAAATTTTGTAATGTATCATTTGAATTTGGTACTTTTTTGCGTGTATAAACTGTCTAATCCGCCCATGCCTGATTTCTTGAACTGAAGCAAACTAAATGTTTGAGCAAAATGTTTTCTTCGGTCTTATCTCACGCAACAGAAACAATAAAGCCCTTTCTTACACTTTTCAGAAGTATTTAATTTTTAATAATTTTTAATCAGTTAATCATTGAGTAATTATCATTCATCACTGTTTCCTAAAAATGATTAACTAACCATGCCCTAGTGGCCATGCTACTGGTTCTTCACGAACAGTAACATGCTGAGTAAAGGCTACAGCTAGAAAGTTGCGAATAGCAAGGGCAGAGTGGGTATGCGCCCCCATCTTCGTGAAAGGTTACACTCCTTACAGTCAGATGGTGAAGAAAAATGCTCGCAGTATGTTAAGATATAGTTGGCTCCAGTCCTGGTACAATTGTCAAAAAGAAATGGACTGAGTACGTAGTCACGTGACACAGCACACCAAACGTTAACGTTTGCTGAATCCCATACATGTTGATGTGTTTCATCGCTGAATAGGCCGTGGTGGACCAATAACATGGCCACCTTGATCACCCACATTGAATTTTTAGCTATGAGGATATATTAAAACACTTTTGTATAATGATAAACACGGGGATCTGGCAGAACCCGTAAAGAATCACAGAATATTGGATCTATACACCAAGAGCATTTTGCTAATGCAGTAATGGGGTTCGAGAGTCGAATACTGGGCAGTTTGGAAATGCAAAGAACCATATACACTATATTGTATTTACAGTATAGTAAATAACAATAAAATAGAGGGCCAATTATTTTCGTATCATCCTTTCTTGGATACCCTTTCTACATTATATATATATATATATATATATATATATATACACAGGGTGTTTGAAAACTTTCTGTACAAATTGTAATGGGGGATAGGCAACACCAAGACAAACCCTTTTCGTCTATAAGTGTATGTCCGCTGCCATTCGGCGCGAGAGGGCGCCGCTGCAATTGGCTAAAAGGTGAAGTGGGCTAGACTCGCGCTTGCCGCGGGCATTCTTAAATCGGACGTAGTACGCGTAACATGGAGCGCTTCACGACTGCTGAGATGGCTGACATGCATATGGTGTATGGGGCTGCCAATGGAAACGGAAGAGCTGCTGTGAGGTTGTACCGACAGCGCTTCCCAAACAGACGTGTGACAAAGGAAGAAATCGAGGCATGTTAAATCGGGCGATCTCGGTGGCCAGGCTACGGGCCCACCCCGGCCTATCCATCGGTCCCCAAAAGTGGCGTTCAGATAATCCCGCACATCGTTGCTGGAGTGTGCTGGGGCCCCATCGTGTTGAAACCACATTCGTCTACGAATAGCCACGGGAACATCTTCCAGCAGTTCCGGCAACGTTTCTTCAAGAAATATCCGATAAACCCGCCCGTCGAGTCGAGCAGGCAGCAGGTACGGCCCAATCAACTTGCCATGGACGATACCCGCCCAAACATTGACGGCGAACCGTTCTTGATGAGCATGCACCCGTGTAGCATGTGGATTTGCGTGCACACACACGTGAGAATTGTGCATGTTAAACACACCCTCACGTGTGAAACAGGCCTCATCTGAGAACAACAGCACATAAGCCGGAAAATTAGGCTGCACCGCTGTCTGCTGCAGAAACCAGCGTGCGAATTCCACACGAAGAGGGTAATCCCGAGGTTGTAATGCCTGGACTCTCTGACAATGAAACGAATGTAACTGCTGCTCGTGCAACACTC
The DNA here is from genome assembly GCA_023014485.1 of Bathynomus jamesi. Lineage (NCBI taxonomy): Eukaryota > Metazoa > Arthropoda > Malacostraca > Isopoda > Cirolanidae > Bathynomus > Bathynomus jamesi. The sequence goes on along the minus strand of JAJOZX010002919.1, from coordinate 362,005 downwards.
TCCAGACCAGGTCGTGGTTCACACCGAGGATACGTGCAACACCTCGCGTGCTTGCGCTTGGATTGTCCTCAAATCGCCGTAGGATTTCTTCTTCCATGTCAGGAGTGCGCACGTTTCTCTCCCGACCAGTGTCATGCATGTTTGCATGGAATGTTCCAGTTTCCCGCAGTCGCCGATGCAAATGCGCAAACGTTTGGTGGTTTGGCACACGTCTGTTTGGGAAGCGCTGTCGGTAGAACCTCACAGCAGCTCTTCCGTTTCCATTGGCAGCCCCATACACCATATGCATGTCAGCCATCTCAGCAGTCGTGAAGCGCTCCATGTTACGCGTACTACGTCCGATTTAAGAATGCCCGCGGCAAGCGCGAGTCTAGCCCACTTCACCTTTTAGCCAATTGCAGCGGCGCCCTCTCGCGCCGAATGGTGACGTCAGCGGACATACACTTATAGACGAAAAGGGTTTGTCTTGGTGTTGCCTATCCCGCATTACAATTTGTACAGAAAGTTTTCAAACACCCTGTATATATATATTATATATGGGATGATGATGATGATGTCGTCTGTCTGTTCTATGTTCGCTTATACACACCTAAACGGCTAAGGTAATCTGCATATCGGATTTAGCATACACATTAAGAGAGAGCTAGAGAAAGTTTTATTAACACACCCGCTCCTCCTAGTCTTCCCACAGGTTATGTTTCGGGGGTTTTTGCTGCGCAAGGCGCAGCGGGAGTTATATATATATATATATATATATATATATATATATATATATATATATATAATTATATATATATATATATATATATATATATATGATGCAAACAGACAAAGAAAAAGAAAAACGATTCCAAGGCCTTTCGTGTATTCAGAGCTACACCTCGTCAGGGAATGAAGAGAGAAGGCAAGATGCCCATAAATATATACAACGTGGCGGAAACCAAAACAATTCGCACATACTTAACAATCGTTAATGAGAAGCGAAAGGAATTTTAAGAAGATATTGTCAATTTTATACATTCCCGCACTATTATTGAAATTGTTTTTAAAATGGATAAATGCACATTCTAGAATATTTCATTCAATTATATTTCTGTTTTTAACAAGCGATTTAGAACTATCCCACTTGATACTATGATTACATCTATACATACTGTATGGTTACGTTAAACAATGCATTGGAATTATTTGCTGTTCTACACGCATATTTATGCTGTTTTACCCTAATACAGGGTGTCTCAAAATACATGCAACCCATGTCACTGCTAATAATTCTGCCAATATTAATGTTCTCGTTCTATTTTTTCAGATTTGAAGAGAGGAGACGATAACAACTAATAATTATCAATCAAAATGCCTTGGACAAAGGAGGAAAAAATATTTTGCGTCACTACTTATTTGGAGACGAAATCATTCAAAACTGTGCAAGCGAAATTTCGCAGGAAGTTCAACTTCAACAATTATCCCCAGAAAAGCCAAATTTATCGTTGGGCACACAAATTTCAAGCCACAGGATCAGTAAACAATCTCAACAAGAAAGCAGAAACACCCAGATCTGGCAGGAAGGTGACTGCAAGATCTCCTGACAATGTGAATGCGGTGAGAGATTCTGTCGGAAGGAGTCCGAAAAAGTAAATCCGAAGACGTTGCCAAGATCTGGGTCTTTCACGTGCGTCAGTGCAAAGAATCTTGATCAAGGATCTTCAGCTGTACCCATACAGGATCCAGATCAAGCATAAACTCACACCAGCTGACATGGCAAAACGTGTTGTGATGTGCCGGTGGTTCGAGAACAAGATCGAAGAGGATCCGCATTCACCCGATCTGAACCCCCCAGATTTTTATCTCTGGGGGTTCTTGAAGGACCACGTGTATGAGAATCGTCCTCAATCCATTGCTGAACTGAAAGTGGCCATCACCCAGAAGATTCGTGCCATCAGGAAGGAAGAGTGTGTCAGAGTGATTGACAACTTCGCTCGTCGGCTTCAAGTGTGTCTGCAGCGCAACGGCGGTCATTTGGAACATGTGCTCTAATAAATGTATCCTTTGATCTAGAGACCTCAAATCTTCAGTTTTTAATTGTTATCATATCAGCTTCCAGGAAATGTAATCTTTTTTGGAGTTTATTTTCTGAGTAATAAATTATTATCATGTCAATGGGTTCCATCTATTTTGAGACACCCGGTATCTAACGTTTTACCCGTTTGGCCTATATATACTGAGTTACATTGTGTACATCCGATCGAATACACACAACCAACCACATTATCCGGGCTATTCTTTATTAGGCGTGATTTAACAGTATTATTATACTTAATGACTACATTGATGCCAATTGCTTTAAGTAAAGTCGGAAGATATTGAAAATTAACATGATAAGGTAGGCTAAGGATATTTTTACGCTCAAATTCCTGTACAGTTACATTGTTATAATACCTATTCTTGGCTTTCCTAAGGCAGTTATCTAAAAATGAAATAGGATAACATAATTTAGTACCAATATTCATGATATTGCATAACTCGGAATCTAAAAATTCACGACTGACAACTCTCAATGCTCTAAGAAACTTAGCAGAGAAAATAGAGGATTTAATCGAGGGATGATGGTCAGAATAAAAATGCACATAAGGTATTGTTAGAAGGCTTACGATAAACTTCAAATTTGAACTGATTAGAGCATCTCCAAATTTTTAGGTCCAGAAAAGATAAGCTTCCATCATTTTCTTTTTCAACCGTGAAGTTAATAGATGGGACTAAATTTTTGAGCCTACCAAGAAATAAGTCAACATCCAAATTATTAGGCCAAAGGCATAAAATATCATCTATATACCCGTACCAAACCAGGTTAAAATTAATCGTAGCCAAAATTCTACTTTAAAAAAATTCCATATATACTGTAAGTTAGCTAGTACAGGTTAAAGGGGATTTCCCATCGCCAATCCAAACGACATAGCATAAAACTTATTTTCAAACTGAAATTTACAATCTTTGACGCAAAGCTTAATTAACTCAGTGAGAGTGTTGTGTTGAACAGGGAAAGAATATTCAGAGATCTTATTTTTTTTAAAATCAAGTAGGTCATCAACAGGGACTTTTGTGAATAACGAGCATACATCAAAACTTACCAGTTTGAAATTAGGGTCATTAGGAAACTTCAGTTTGTCAATAAGATCCATGCTATTTACAATATGTGACTTAGAAATAGAACCAACTAACGGCGTTAATAAACTAACCAACCATTTAGGTAGCTTATAGGTTACGGAGCCTACTGAGCTAACAATAGGCCTCATGAGATTATTAACTGTGTGTGTGTTTTTACTAAGCAGTACAGATATGGTAGTGACGGATTGATACTAAGAAACTGCTGCGAAAGCTCATTATAGGTATTTTTTAATATTTCTCTTAATTTTCTGTTAAACATTTTATTAACATCCTCCAGTGGGTCTCTGTTTAGAGGTTTGTACGTGTCACGATCACTCAATAACGTATTCATCTTTTCAACATAACTGTTTTTGTCCATGATAACGATCGAATTAGATTTGTCCGCTTTAGTAATATGTAATGAATCGTTATTTTTGGGTGTTTTTAGGGCTTTTTCAAACCTCAAAGGATAATTCGATTCATACCTCGTATTAAAAGCACTATACACACAACCTTTGGCTAAAGTAATAAGAGCCCAGTAAAGTCTAAAGCTTAAGGGCCAAATTAAATAAAATAAATAGTCGAGCTTCACAATTATTCATGTCATTGTAAATTGAAAAAAATTATTTATTTTATTATTATTAATAAAGTTTATTCTATTCTATTCTACTTAATTTTTCAACTTTTGCTGCTACACATTCTACGTTGCTGTTTGAGGTACTTATAGTCATTTCTGCCATATGCCTTTCGTGTGTGTAAATATCACATCCTCCTTTATATCTTCCCATATATATATATATATATTATATATATTATATATATATATATATATATATATTATAACTGCAAACACGCAGTATAATTAACGTAAAGAACGACGCTTTGTATAGGAGAATTATCCGCGCAAGATGAGAGCGAAAGAACGAAACAAATGAAAAAATGAGGTACCCACCCGGGAATCGAACCCGGGATCTTCCGATTGCCGGTTAGATATGATAACCATTAAACCACAGGCCTCACTCAAACAAATGTCGTAATTCCTCTACATACGCGCAGAAACCAATGCCCCAAAGGGGCACCTCCGCATGCCGTAACATTATATACATTATAACTGCAAACACGCAGTTCGATTCCCGGGTGGGTACCTCATTTTTTCATTTGTTTCGCTCTTTCGCTCTCATCTTGCGCGGATAATTCTCCTATACAAAGCGTCGTTCTTTACGTTAATTATACTGCGTGTTTGCAATTATAATGTATATAATGTTACGGCATGCGGGAGGTGCCCCTTTGGGGCATTGGTTTCTGCGCGTATGTAGAGGAATTACGACATTTGTTTGAGTGAGGCCTGTGGTGTAATGGTTATCATATCTGACCGGCAATCGGAAGATCCCGGGTTCGATTCCCGGGTGGGTACCTCATTTTTTCATTTGTTTCGTTCTTTCGCTCTCATCTTGCGCGGATAATTCTCCTATACAAAGCGTCGTTCTTTACGTTATATATAAGCACACCGGACAAAAAATTAGTCACCCCTAATAGCACCGATAGTAGGAAGTTCAAGGTCACACAGAGGGCGCTGATGTAGCATTGGTAAGTGACAAGTAGCGGTGACGTAGCACACAGGATCAGATCTGTTTCGTGAGGTGGTGAAGAACAAAGTGTGTGTTGGATATAGTCTGCAAAATGGGTCGTGAGGCAGACGTTACTCAGTGGCAAAAAGGAGCCATCGTGTTTGGCAGAGCCCACGGACACAAAATGTCTGAAGTAGCCCAATTTGTTGGTGTGTCAACGCGTACTGTCCAGCGAGTTTACAAAGAGTGGTGTAGTTCGCAATCAACTGAAAATCGACGGCGTAACTGTGGCCGGAAAACAATTCTCGACAATAGTGACCGCCGCCATGTTTCTCGTCTAGTAACTGCAAATCGTTTTCAAACCAGAGAACAATTGCTCCAAGAAACCAATGAGGTTCTCCAGCGACCAATTTCCGAACGGACATTGCGACGAGAACTGCATGCGATGGACATCTGGAGCAGGGTACCACGGAAGAGGCCGCTGTTAACAGCAAGTCACAAATTGGCACGTTATAAATGGGCTCAGAGGCACAAAAACTGGACTGCGGCAGATTGGAAACGTGTAATTTGGTCCGATGAGTCCCGTTTTTGTTTGTTCTCCAATGATGGGAGGCGACGAGTACATCGCAGGTCCAATGAAGCCTTTAATCCTGAATGCGTCGAAGGTGTTGTTCAGGCTGGAAACAGAAAGTGAAGCGCAGGAATAGACACCCACGGACTCTGGCGGAACTTCGGGACCGGCTGATGAACGAGTGGCAGCAAATCGATGTTCAGTACATGCACAACCTCGTAGAGTCTCTGCCTCGCCGGATTCGTGCGGTTATCAAGGCAAGAGGCGCCGTCACACGTTATTGGGTACATTCTGAGAGGGGTGACTAATTTTTTGTCCGGTGTGCTTATATATATATGTGTGTGTGTGTGTGTGTGTGTGTGTGTGTGTGTGTGTGTACAAGTATTTTTATCTTGTCTCCTAAACAGAAATGTTTGTTTACATATATTGCGTAAGAAACAAAAAGTTAATTTGTCTTTATACGCGAAGGCATAAATGTTAAATTAATAAATTATTATTTGTTACATTTGAGTTTTGATTATTTGATTAGTTGACCAGCATCATAGTGCCTATATTCAAAGAGAAGGGAGATGTACAAGATTGCACGAATTATAGAGGGATCAAGCTAATATCACATACAATGAAGATATGGGAGCGAATAGTGGAGAGTAGGTTGAGAGACGAAGCGGAAGTGTCAGTGGAACAGTTTGGATTTATGCCGGGAAGGAGAACGACAGATGCAGTTTTTGCATTGAAACAGTTGGCAGAGAGGTACAGAGAGGGGCAGAAGGCGTTGCACATGGTTTTTATTGACTTGGAGAAGGCATATGATAGGATACCACGGCAGGAAGTTTGGAGATGCTTAAGGGAAAAGATGGTACCGGAGAAGTGTGTTAAACTGATCAAGGGGATGTACAGGGGAGTAACAACTAAGGTGAGGAGTAGCGTGGGTGTGTCAGAGAGCTTTGGGGTGGAAGTTGGTCTGCACCAAGGATCAGCTTTGAGCCCCTTCCTTTTCAATGTGGTATTCGATGTGTTGACGGACAGGATTAGAGGGAGGCGCCGTGGTGCATGATGTATGCAGACGATGTTGTGTTGAGTGGGAGACGAAAGAGGAGGTGGAGCAGCAGTTGGAAAATTGGAGAGAGGCGTTGGAAAGTAGGGGGATGAGAATTAGCCGAAAGACCGAATATATGAGATGTGATGTGCAGCAGGACCGAGGGTGGGAAGTGACATTGAGTGGAGAGCGTGTTAAGACGGTGGAGTATTTTAAATACTTGGGGTCAACAGTGGATGCAGAGGGGGGAGCAGAGAGAGAGATAAACTGTAGAATACAGTCGGGGTGGAAGAACTGGAGAGACGTATCAGGGGTGCTCTGTGATAAGAGGGTCCCAGTGAAACTGAAGGGAAAGGTATTCAAAACAGTGGTGAGGCCGGCAATGTTTTATGGAATGGAGACTGTGCCAATGAAGAAGAGCAATGAAAGAAAAATCGATGTGGCTGAAATGAAGATGTTGAGATGGATGTGTGGAGTGACGAGGAGGGATAGGGTCAGAAATGGGCATATAAGAGGACCAGTGAAGGTGGCGGAAGCATCTAAGAAGGTGCGGGAGGCCAGACTGAGGTGGTATGGACACGTCAGGAGAAGAGAGGAGTAATATGTGGGGCGCAGAGTGCTGGAGATGGAGTTGCCGGGACGGAGAAGAAGAGGAAGACCGAAGACGAGATGGAGGGACTGTGTGGTGGCGGACATCAGGGAGAAGGACTTGGAGGAGGACGTGGTATACGACAGAGGAGAGTGGAGAAGACGAACCAAAAACAGCGACCCCATGTAAAGATGGGATAATAAGCTGCGGAAGAAGAAGTAGTTACATTTGAGTTTTGGCACTGTGAATGAAGTTTTTGGACGTTAAAAATGTAAACCGTCATATTGTTAATATTAAAATAAAAATTTGAAATTTATGACAAATCAATTAATTTGTTAAAAAGAGGGAGTTGTTGTTCTAAGCAAATTTTTGTTTAATGTTAAAAAAAAAAAAGTCACCTCACTTTCGGATATACTACTATGTTTTTCAAAATTGATAAAAGACTTAGCAATTAGTAAACTGCTGGGCTTTTTTGGGACAGAAAATCCTAACCCAAAACCTAACGCACATATCGTATTGAAGTCTAGCTCATGGGACGACAAGTTAACAATATTACTAAAATCACTTTAAAATGATTTTTTTCAGTCCAATAACTATTACGAATTAAATCCTCCAGTCTATTGTTTAATTTTCTGTTCTGAGTTCTGCATCTTCTATGTAAGTAGTTGTAAATATCGTCCAAAAGTGTACTTCTCCAAACACGAGGAACGGTGGGAAAAAATATATCTTTTCTTACTTCTTTTCTGCCTTCAGAGAATCCGAAGTAAGAAAAGATAGATTTTACTTCGCAGATTGCCTGAATGCCAGGCAAAGTCCGAAATAATACTTTACTTTGGACCTTTACTAATCCTATGCAGGCATTCCTCAGATTGCCTGTTAAGATTTAGACAAAGTGCGAAATAAAAGAATATTTCGGTCTTTGCCAAATACCGACGGAGAATCCGCGGAATACCTAGGCCAGGGGTTCTTAACCTCTGGGTCGCGACCCAAAGTTTGGTCACTAAATTGTCATTTATCATTTATTTATGTTATCCCTAATCATTTTACCATTATTATTTATTTTATTACCTATTACGAGTGAACTGTTTGAAGGCATTGGTCGCCGAGCTAGCCCCCCTACCAGAATTTGGATCGCAGCCTAAAGAGGTTAAAAACCCCTGACCTAGGCAATCTGCGGTTTACCGTCTCGTCGGAGTTTGCCGGTAAAATATATATATTTCAATCTCTGAGGAAGTTGTAGATCCATTTCGCCATTTTGCCTATTATTCCAATATGTTTAATTTTATATGCTATTATACCGTGATCACATTTGTCGAAAACTTTAGTAAAACCCATGTATATGACAACGTAGTACAGTATATACCTATATACTGTATATACACCTTTCCTTTCAACCTTTCAAATGTTCCGTGCAATGACTCCTCATTTCACGAAGGTCAAGCATGTCGCCCCCTCTTCCCGAGTTGGTCTGGTGAAGTAGACAGTGGGTTTCTTGTACTTTCCACCTCACATAGCCAGGTACACCTGGCTCATCGGGGATTGTTCTGAGCCAGGCATCTAATCTTCTTTTGAAGATGACCACAGCAACACCATTCGTGTTCCCTAGTTTTTTGGGCAGCTGATTAAACAGTCTTGTTCCTCTCACAACAAAACTATTTTCTTTCAGGGTTAAGGATGTTCCCTGTCTCGCCTTTAATTTGGGAACACGACACAGTCTCCCTTTTCTACTTTCCACTGTTGTTTGGGGAGTTATAGTGTTCAGAGTAAGATTAGGGGCTAGTTTCACCATTATTTTCCAAGTGTAAATAATGGTGTATCTTACTCTTCTCCTCTACAGCGAATATAGATTTAATTCCTTTCCCAGTAATTTAGTTCTTTGCACCCCTTGATCTTGGCTGTGAAGCTTCTCTGAATCCCTTCGAGCTGTCTGATGTCTTCTTTTTTACATGGGCATGTTAGGACCGAGCAGTATTCTAATTTGGTATGATCAGTGTTTTCAGTAGAGGAATCATTATATTCCTATCCCTTCGTTTAAAGGTTCTCAGTATCTGCCCAGTTATTCTCTTTGCTCTGTTTACTGCAATGTTATTTTGTGTTTCAAATTTCGCATCATCAGTCATTACAACTCCTAAATCTTTTGCTTTAGAATTTCTCTGAATTTCCTGTCCATTTGGGTTACCGTAACAATTGAAATTTCTCAGTGTTAAACTTCATATTGTTGTCTACTGTCCACTTGTAAATTCTGTTCATGTCTGTTTGTACAGATCTTATATCCTCTGGGTTTCTTATTTTTCTACTGAGCTTTGTGCCATCGGCAAAGGATGTTTCTGTGATGTCTCTGGTAACGTCCTCATCTACAGTATGTCCGTTAGCATGATTATGAAGAGTAGTGGAGCTAATACTATTCCATGTGGTACTGAGGTGAGGACCTCTGATTCTGATGAAGATATTGCTTGTAATGTAACGACTTGCCGCCGCTCACTAAGGAAATTATATATCCATTTCTCTACTTTTCCTATTGTTCCCATATATTTCAGTTTATATATTATGAATTATGATTACATGGTCACACTTGTCGGAAGTGCATCAATAATGTTGTTGTAGTGCTCCATTAGTTGTGATAGGCATGATCTGCCTGATCGAAATCCATATTGGTTATCATTGAATTTTTTCTGAGTTTCCTAAAAGTCATAGATTTTCTGTCTAACTATTCTTTCAAATATTCGAGTGAGATGAGACGTAAGCGACACTAGCCTATAGTTTTTGGGTTAGGATAGATCTTCTCCTTTATATATACACTTTGAGTTAACCTTTATCGCTTCTATAGCGTCGTCGTCGTCGTCTTTTTTTGTATGCTTCTCAATTAGTTCCTGTATGACGCAATCGATACTCTGCAGTTTATCATTTAATATTTTTCTGATGTTGTTGTCTTTGCAGTTACTTAATTTTGCAGTCACTCTTTTTCTCTTTCGGAACAATTACCTCTTTTGTCTCTCGAACCTGCTTCTCTTTTCTCTTTGTTGTATTTTTAGGACATGTCTTTCCATAATTTCCAGCGTCTTCTCTAAGGTTATTAGCATCTCTTCCGTTGTCTTGGCCTTAAAGATGGTTTTCCATTCTATTACTTCCATGCTGGATGCAACACATTCCCACTTTATATCTTTGTAATATATATATATATATATATATATATATATATATAATATTATATATATATTATATATATATATAATATATGAAAATTATTTCACGAAAGTAACACGTGAATAATATTTCTGATGAAAATAACCACAAAGGAAAAAGGAAACAGAATCGCGCTTGAACACCATTCTGTGTTTCCTTTTTCCTTCGTGGTTATTTTCATTATATATATATATATATATATACACACAGACCGTGCATGGAACAAGGAACTCTTCTGGGAAAATTAAATCCACTATAGTCCGAATAAGTAATGGTAAATGGCAAATACCATAGTTTTTCTTTTTCATGATGCAAGCCCGACGTGGGCAACGGGTCTCTCGCAAAGAGGTCCCATAAATATAGCTTCCCTCACCAGCTATCTGCACAGCAGACAGGATCCAGCTTTGGGACATGGACCTGTCTGCTTTGCAGATAGCTGGTGAGGGAAGCTACATTTATGGGACCTCTTTGCCCACGTCGGGCTTACATCATGAAAAAGAAAAACTATGGTATTTGCCATTTACCATTACTTATTCGGACTATAGTGGATTTAATTATCCCAGAAGAGTTCCTTGTTCCATGCACGGTCTGTGTGTATCATAAAAAACTCAGGGAACCATTCTGAGTTCATTCCCATATATATATATATATATATATATATATATATATATATAATATATATATATATATATATATATATATATATATATACAGGGTGGGCCGTAAGTTTCCATACATAGGAAAAATAAACATTTTTTTATGGACAACCATTTTTATTTATATAATATGCTCTACATGGTTGCCATTGTTTTGAAAACACATTTCAATACGTGTTCCCCACTGTTGATGAACACGCATTAGCACAGTTGACGTTATGCTTGTAATGGCGTTGGTGATACGTTCCTTTAGATGATTTATGTCTCGTATCTTTTCCTGATACACCATGGCCTTCAAGTGCCCCCAAAGATAGAAATCAAGGGGGGTGAGATCTGGGGATCTGGGAGGCCACTCCACAGGACCACGCCGACCAATCCAAGCATCCGGAAACTGCTGATCCAAATACCGACGCACGTGAAGACCATAATGAGGTGGAGCTCCATCTTGCTGGAAGTAAACTGGGAAGTTACCTTCCTCGTTTAGCAGGGATGGGAAAATCTCTTCTTGCAACATGTTAAGATACCTTTCGGCATTAAGATTTCCACTGACAAAAATTGGTCCAATAATTCTGTCACCCCATATCCCGGCCCACACCATCACTTTACCGGCACCTTGCATCTTCGTCGGACTCAGCCAGTTAGGTTTAGCATTACTCCAATAACGTATGTTTTGCCGATTAACCTCTCCATTGACGTAAAAATTTACTTCATCAGTAAACAAGATCTTACAAACGCATATTCTTAGGGTATCTGAAACATAAAAACAAACGTTTAAATTTTCCTATGTATGGAAACTTACGGCCCACCCTGTACTATATATATATATATATATATATATATATATATATATATATATACCACTAAACTACGCTCTGATGCTGATCGAGAGACTGTTAGCTCGAATCCGCGCGAGGATTTTGTAATTTCATAGACCCGTGGTGGGGTGGGGTTCGCATTCCACGTTAAGCAATAGGCCTAAGGTGGTGCGACAAGCATGGCTTTCATCAGAATGAACAATTCGGGGAGTAGCATAACGCATAACTTATCTCTATTCAATTCACCACCACATTTCAACATGTGAGTAGCTTCATACAAATTTAAAGCCATTGCGCCTTCTACACTTATTTTACGTTCACTATTCGACTAAATTTTGAGATGCTTCACGAATTTCAGTTATGTTGGCTACGGTTATGAAGCTTAAAATCTTGCCAGATTTGTTATTTTCATAAATTAACGATCTCGCTAACTTCTTCCCTCGATTATTTATTTGTACATGTACATATTTATGTATATATTGAATGTGTATATTTTTGGGCTCACACACACACACACACACACACACACACACACACACACACACACACAGTTTCAAAAACTTTGTACAGAATCGGAAGTTGCTTATAATCATGTTTGCTTTAGCACAAAGGCTTCCATATTGTTTTCTTATCTCTGAGTCATCACTCAAGGAGCTGATGATAATTTGACCCAAATGCTTAACCCGAGAAAACCAGCATGGCCTATTACAATAAAAGTACTCTTGTTTTTCGCCAAATTATGTTTTTATTGTACGCAAGTTAATTTTTATTATTGTTTAGTAACAATATATTGTTTCATTCAATCTATGAATTAATTTTCATTATGGGGTCACGTAGACCCGACACCAATTACATATGTGCGATCCTACACAGCTTGTTCTTCCTCTTTTGGTTTACTTCTCATTTGAAACTAATATCGGCAGTGTTTTTAGGGCTTTTGGGCTGGAATTTCTCCAACTTTGGTTTATGACATTAAAAGGATATGTTGGTTCTGTACACATTTTTCGCAGATTTTTAGAAGACGATCCAAGTCTTTTACAGAAGGACTTATTAATAACATATTATCGGTACAACATCCAACTTTTGCTATTAAGTGAAGTGATTAAACCATCAACATACACCTTAAATAGCAATTTATATATATATATATATATTTTTTTTTCCAAACTTCCTTGTAAGTTTCAGAAATTTTTTACACAAGTAGTTACATACCTTTTTTACAAGTTTTTTTTACCACAGTGTCTCCATCCTTTTCTACGGCTTTCCTCCACCTCGAAACAAGGGGCCTTTATTCCTTGCTGGTAAAAGTCCGCTGGGTTCCGCTGGAGCCACCTCTTAACCTCCTCAACAACCTCATCGTCACTCTGAAACTTTCTTCCACGAATACCATCCTTCATTGGCCCAAATAAATGGAAGTCTGAAGGTGCCAGATCCGGGCTGTATGGCGGGTAGGGTAACACAGTCAAGCGCATTTTTGTGATGGCCTCTCTTGTTTGCAAACTGTTGTGTGGTCTTGCGTTATCGTGCAAAAGAAGGACATCTTCCAGTTTTCTCTCCGATCGAACTCGCTTTATACGTCTCTGGAGTCTCTGTAGGTTAGCAATATATGCCTCCGAGTTGATTGTTTGTCCTTTCTTCATAATGTCCAACAGACTCACCCCTTTCATGTCCAAGAAGATGATGGCCATAACCTTTCCTGCAGAGGGAGCCATTTTGAACTATTTCTTGCGTGGGGACTCTGCGTGATGCCACTCCATGGATTGACGTTTTGTTTCAGGTTCAAAGTGGTATACCCAAGCCTCATCATCCCCAGTCACAATTCGTGAAAGGAAGTTATCCCTCTCTGTCTCGTATCGAACCAACGACTCAGAAGCAATTTCTTTTCTTTGGGCTTTGTGATCTTCAGTCAGTTGGAGAGGAACAAACCGTGAACACACTTCTGAGTATCTCAGTTGCTGAATTATCGCATTCACACTTCCTTCACTAATTCCTAGATCCAGTGACAGCTCCTTCTATGTGAAGCGCCGATTTGATCGAATGATGCTGTTAGCACGTCGCATAGTGTAAGATGTCAAAGCCGATGCCGGGCGACCGCTGCGTGGCTCATCATCGAGGCTGGCTCTCCCTCTCTCTCCGATGATCTTACATGTTTAGACCAGTGTCCAACTGTGCTTCGATCAACAACAGCATCTCCGTAAACGTTTTGTAGACGTTTGTGAATATTTTCAACTGTTTCCTTCTCTGCGGTTAAGAACTCGATAACAGCTCTCTGTTTACGACGCACATCACTGTCAGACGCCATTTTTGAAACTGCGTTAACCATCGGTTTTATACAAGGGCGTTTAAAAGCGGTTTTATACAAGGAGGGGAGGTTCAAAGTGGAAAAATCCGGTTATGTGAAGCGTAGAAAGTTCAAACTTACGGCCCACAAGATATTTCAACCCCATGGCCTATTATTTAGCTAAGAAAAAAGGGTCGGGCAAAATATATTGAGTGCCCCTAGTATATATATATATATATATATATATATATATATATATATATACTAGGGGCACTTAATATATTTTGCACCATATATATATATCTCAGGTCATACCATAAGTAATGGCGTTTTTTTACCTTTATTTCCAAATGAAAATAAAACTGCATCAAAATAAATTTTAATCAATTTTATATTTTCCTTCACTTTCTATGACTCTCTGCCATCTCTCTACAAGCATTTCAATTCCATATTGATAAAATTCCTTCGGTTTAGAAGCAAAAAACTCGGAGAGGGCAATGTTGATAGCCTCGAAACTTTCAAGTTCTTTCCCGTCAGGGTAGTTTTGAAGACTTCTGAACAGGTGGTAATCTGATGGTGCAAGGTCTGGTGAATACGGAAGATGTGGAATTTTTTCCCAACCAAGCTGTTCAGTATTGGCAGTGGTGATTTGAGCAGTATGAGGATGCGCGCTGTCCTGTTGAAACACACCACTCTCGCGATTGGCCAAAGAAGGACGTTTTGCTTGCAATGCAACACTCCGTCTTTGAAGTTGCTGACAGTAGACTTCGGCTGTAATAGTTTGATTGGGCTGCAACAGTTCAAAATAAACCACTCCTTGAATATCCCACTAAACGCACAGCAAAACCTTCCTGGGGTGCAGATGTCCTCTTGGCTGTGGTGTAGCAGATTCCCCAGCACTAACCCACTGCGATGACGCTTAACATTGTGATGAAGCACCCAATTTTCATCCCCAGTAATGAGTCGATTCAGAAACGATGCTTGAAGTTGCCGAGAATGCAATGAAGAGCAAATATTCACGCGATCTCTACAGTTGTCTGGTGACAACGTATGGGGAACCCACTTCCCAAGTTTCGACACTTTTCCCAGTCGTTGCAGGTGGCGATGAACTGTGGAACCGGTCGAATTTAGTCGTTGGGCAAGTTCTTCAACAGTTACAGCAGGATTTTCTTCAAGTGTAGCTATCAGAAGGTCATCATTGAACTGAACAGGTTGGCCCGAGCGCGCTTCATCAGTTAAGCTATAGCCACCAGACCTAAACTTCTGGAACCATCTTTGACATTTCCTTACATTTAAAGCTTCCTCCCCATAAATATCCTGAATATTTTTTGCGGCTACAGTCGCGTTATTTCCTTTTCTAAACTCAAAGAATTATATGCCTGGTGTGTTCCTCTGACACCTCCATCTTATCCGTAAGGGTGAAATAAACGAAGATTGTTAACACGATGAAACTTCACTTGGAGTGAGAAGTAACATGTCTAAACACATAAAGATTCAAGTTTTCCACAAAATATACAGAGAATCATGTGCAAACACGACGCGAGTTTAGCAATGCAAAAAAACGACATTACTTATGGGATGACCTGATATATATATTTTTTTTTATTGAGGTTGTTTAACCTCCTTCGCAATCTCTAAGGTCATATGACGGAGGGGACCTACAGCTTTACGTCGGATCCGAACCACGGGTGGCTAAATCTGGGCGCGGAGTACGGTCTCCCATCCAACTACTACCCAGACCCAATGTCGCTTAACTTCGCTGATCTCCGGTGTGTGTGTGTGTATATATATATATATAGACCCTATATGAAAATGAAAATGTTTATTGGCAGACTATAGTCCATATAAATATTATTAATACAATGACAGTTCACACACTAAGGATAAAAATATATACAGTTGATTAAAAATAATACAGTAATGTCGGAGTTAAGTGGAGTTAAAGACAGACGTTTTTCGGACCAAGAAGTCTATAGCTTAGAGCAGTAGTTCCCAACCTGGGGTCCCCGGACCCCTGGGGGTCCGCGAAGTACTGGGGGTCCGTGAGCTTTCAATATTTCGAGAGGCTCCACTGGAAATCGTACATTTACCCACGATAAGGGCGCTCAGACTAAAATTTCAAGTTTCCTTGCTCTTGGCTGGAATTATTAATACTTTTTTAATATGCTGTATTTTAATTGCATACTCTCTTATATGTCCTTTATTTGATAGTGAAAAATGAGAAAACGAGTTAATTATTAGTTAATAAAAACAGTTTGTTTGGTAGACGGAATCTTTCAAAAACATGGGGTCCGTGGAAAAAAAATAAAAATAAAAGGGGTCCTTTGTGGTGAAAAGGTTGGGAACCACTGGCTTAGAGGATAAACGGCAGGACTCATGGATAGCTTGGATAATCGGGTTGGTTGATTTTTTAATTCTTTGCATTAGACTGTGTTGAGCACGTCTTGTTGCCTCCGGGAAGCTCGGGACATTGCGGGTAGCAAACATTTGCGAAGCTGAGTATCTCGGGGGTAATTTATGTAGGAGTCTAAAAGACCTGTTGTACAGCAAATTTAGGGTTCTGCCAGAACCTTTTTTATAATTCACCCAGAGTTGCTGTCCGTATATATTACTGCAGAAAGTACGAAAGAGAGTGTCCTTAGCTTCACTTTTATAGAACCGAAAGTTCCTTATAGTCATATTCGCTTTAGCACAGAGACTTCGAGCTGGTAATAGTTTGACCCAAATACTTAAACTCTTGTACTTCCTCAATTACTTCACCATTCATTTTAAACCTTATATCAGCTGGCTGATTACAGCTTTTAGGATGAAATTGCATAACCTTAGCTTTTGTAACATTAAAAAGAATATGTTTCTGCGAATACACTTCATAAACTTTTAGTAGCCGATCCAGACCTTTAACAGAGGGACTTATTAACACCATATCATCGGCATAAACTAAGTTATTATTTATCTTTGTGTTATCTATACAACATCCCACTGTTGCCTCATTAAGTGAAGTAATTAATCCGTCAATATACACATTAAACAGCATAGGGGAGAGCAAGGAGCCTTGCCTCACCCCGCAAGAGGAGCCAAAACATTCAGATAGTACATTGCCCCACCTAACGGTAAAAGATTGGTGGGAATACCAAAATTTCAATAAATTTAATATGTACATGGGAACCTTCCTGTCTTCTAGTTTTGCAAATAAAATATTGTGGTTCACTCTATCATATGCCTTGCTTATATCTAGGAAACAGCTATAAATAGTTGAATTACTGACAATGTATTTACATATTGTTTCTTTAAGTACATAGATACACAGGTCAGTTGAGTGGGACCTTTTAAAACCAAACTGATTAGTAGATGTCCATAGGTAATCATTTAATCGGAGTAACAAGAGTTTTTCTAGTAGTTTCGAGAAGCAGGAAGTGACAGCAATAGGCCTGTAATTATTGGTGGACAGAATGTCTCCATACTTATTTTTGACCAGGGGCAAGATATATACCCTCATGAACTCTGCATGGATATAGCTATAAGCAAGCATGGCTGATAAGAACAATGATATATGTAGACATACTACGTCATTGGCATATTTTAAGTGCTCATTCGATAGGTCATCTACCCCTGACGCAGAACCAGTCTTTAACTCTTTAATTAACTTCTTTACTTCAGGAACTGATATTAAAGTATTTTCTCTTGTCCCTCCCACAGGCGTTTCGCTACAATCTATCTTAAGATTATCCCTACTCGCACTGTTGAGAATGTTAGAGTAGTGGTTTTTTTAAAATTTCATCCTCCCCCGACACCACATCGATTGTCGGAGGGAGGACACTTTTGACACCCGTTTGATTCTTAACAAATTTCCAAAATTTGTTATTATCGTTATTTATGCGAGCTTTACATGCTTTTGGTGGTCGAATAGACTCTTCTTCCTGTTTACATCGTCTTATGGCCGCCTTATACTGACCCCTACTTCTACACATATTCATGTATACTGGTCCTAATCTGGGTTTACCATGAAAGCGCCACAAATCGTAGGAGTCTTTCGATTCCCTCTTCAAGGGGGCAATAAAATCATTCCATCCAGGAATAATCTTCGTATGATAGTTGTAAGATTTAATCAGGGGGCTTCCTGCTTCTCTTAACAGGGATACTATCTTGTTATAATACCTATCTATGAGTTTACAGTGAGAATCATTTGAGCAAGGATTATTACAGGCAAGATGCAAAATTTCTAAATTATTAAAGAGGTTTATTGTATTCTATTCTCTGTTGCATATTAACATTATATATATATATATATGTTAGTTTGCGTAATTGATATTGTTTCCCGTAACATTTTATGTGATTTACAGATGAAGGTATATTTTAAGAATAAATAAACACTATTAAGCTCTTCAAACTTTTGTTTTCACATTGTTTAATATTTTGCAGAAAACTCAGTTTCGGAACGTGGTGAAAAAGAAAAAATATGTACACGAAAAGATATAACACAATAAAACAGCTAGCACTGTGGGGTTCTGTTTGAATAATAGGCGTGCCCATATTGCTCCACTTTTGGGGTACAAAAGATATTCGTCACCATGTTCTATTAAAAATTACACATGCCTTTAGTTACGATCTCACTAGGCCTTTCATCGTGGCAAACGTGAGTGTGGTGGTAAGAATATTTCAAGTTATTCATATTCACTATGTTGAGGGCTTCTAATATTGGTTTATAGTCGCGAGATGCAGCATAACGTAATACCTCTTGCCGTACCTTTCGTTAAACAGTTTCATAATCTGCAGTTGCATTCCACTTCATTGTGTGTACAATAATTTATTTGTGTACTAAACGGCTATGAAATTAGGTGAGGATAGCTTATCAGATTAGAAGAGGTTAGATTACTCTTGCACAGTTGCGATTAGCGTTAAAAGGCATTTAGGTTACGTTAGGGCAGGCTAGTTTATTAGGTGGACTGTGCTAAAATGATGTTTAATAGGACAGGTTAGACGGGGTTACTATTCAAACTACAATATGTACAAAATCCTGTCAGACCTTCATGTTTCAAGATTTTAAAACATAAGATTCACCCCCCCCCCCTCTGACTCGAATGTTGTATAAAAAATTTGTGTATGGTACGTTGATGAATAGATTGTTGCTTGGAAGAGCTATAAAAAGCAGCTAATATTTAAGACCATTTGGATAGTTTTGATCTTATTTCCTGAAGAGTGGCCTAGAACTGTTTCTGTATAAAGAAGGTAAAACCTTGAGTGCAATAGATTGCATTACTTGAATTTCAAGGTGTGCTTTCCTAAACATTAACAGTTAGTAGGGAAACATCTTTTGTAATTAACAATCTCAGAACTGGAAAACCCGAAAAGTTGTCCAACAAGAATGAACAATGCCTATAGCCATTATCTTTAAGGAATAGAAAGAGGTTAAGCGATGAATTGAGAATAGAACAGGTAGATGGTTTGGACATCATTGCCCAGCCATCAACAGTACGAAGAACATTTTCTAAATCAGGATTTGAAAGATGTTTAAAAAAAAACACTATTAAGAATGGGATACGTGGTTAAAAGACTGAATTATATACAGGGACGTTGATATTGGACTGTGGTAGAAGTGATCAAAATAATTTGGAAGGATGGGTCATGAAGAGTTTCAATTATTTGAATGTAACTGAAGACGGTATGTGTAGTGGACATACAACGAACATATGAAACCTATAAGGATCCTTGCTTGAGGTCGCTAGTTAAGCATGAATG
This sequence comes from Bathynomus jamesi, assembly GCA_023014485.1. Classification (NCBI taxonomy): domain Eukaryota; kingdom Metazoa; phylum Arthropoda; class Malacostraca; order Isopoda; family Cirolanidae; genus Bathynomus; species Bathynomus jamesi. The sequence goes on along the minus strand of JAJOZX010002919.1, from coordinate 342,429 downwards.
TGGCGCAATTCAATTTTTTGGTGTGTGCATCTCAGATTCTGGTGATTGTAAAGCTTAGTAAACTGTCATAATTGCATTAAAGTAATTAAATCTCTGAAATGGGTAATGAACGGCGTATAAAATAAGAGATATGTAAGAAATAAGTAACTGGAAAAATAAATAAATAATTACTAAGTCCACAGAGGAAGGGCAGACCGTGATTGGGAAAATTAGTTCTAAGTAAGCAGATTGTAAGTTGTCGTAAATTGACTAGATATGTGATACCTTTAAAAATAAACAAACTTGTAGTTGCAACTCTGTTGAGTCCCTTCAGTTAAAATAGCATAACTAAATGGTCATGGATATCGTTTATTTATTTTACATGAGATATGACGTTTCTGTAAGTCAATTCAAGTTGATATACCACATCTGACAAATTTCTCCTATTAACTTTGACCAAGGTTAGAATGGAAATATAGCAACTGACAAATTGCTCTCACCGAGGACCTGTTAATCATTGTTGAGATTCAATTCAAGGGTTGTTGTTGGTGAAGTCTTTATCTCTATGGTTCCAAGATAAGGTTTGTTTGTTATGCGTAAGAATATAATTGAGTATTTGATTCATGGCTCAGAAAAATTACAAATATATTTCTATTTAAAAGAAGAATCAGTGTAGATGCTGAACAGAATGCTGAGATATCAGTAAATACAGCTTGGCTGGACGTAGAGGATGGAATGATCCCACTTACAGATAAGTGTGAAATAGACAGATAGGAAGAAGCCGAGGGCATTGGAGCCTCTGGTGTAATACACTACATTTCAATTGCTGGATAACCGATAAGAAAAAAGAAAACAAATCTGAAAGTTATTGGTATATTGATGCTTGGTACAAAGAGCGTTTGAACCTTGATGCTCCCTCTAACGATGCATGATTTATTGATTCAAACTTTAACCTACAGCAAGATTGATTTATTGATTTTAAAGCAAACAGATTATTTCTATTTTGCAGTACAAAGAGTAAATTGCACGTAGTGGATCTGCTGAGAGGAAAAAATATTTTATAATATACAGCCTATCATTAATTTAATTTTCGCCCTTTTCAACTAGTTATAAATGAAGGACAACTTGTAAATTGTGTAATTAGTGTTATATAGGTTACTTTGGTAATTCATGCAAACTATTCGAACCACAATATGTACAAAATCCTGTCAGAACTATCTGCTTCACGTTTTTAAAACATAAGATTCAGCCCCCTGACTCAAATGTAGAATAAAAATTTGTGTAGGGTACGTTGATGAATGGACTGTCGCTTGGAAAAACTATAAAAAGCAGCAAATATTTAAGGACATTTGGATAGTTTTAATCTTATTTCAAGTTCACAACATGGATCTAGATTAAGAAGGGTTTTTAGATTTTCAAATTTTTTATCTGATCAGGTAGATGATGGACATAATCTAGCTTACACATTATTTATTTGGAATTTATTAAGACACTTGACAAGGTTTCACATAATTCCAAACCATCCTTACTGATAAAATCCTTCTTATTAAAATTATTCTCCAAACCGATGAATTCATCTCTTTGATACAAAATGTTTTATTTTATTATTTAAGGTTAAAATCCTACTTGTAAACTTCTGTATTTTATCTATTTTATAAAATTTTCATCCAGTTCTCTGTACCAATATTTTATTTCTTCTGAATTTCTATTTAACTTGAACTTCTCATCTTCGTGGTTACTTGCCAAATCAATTATACATTATATACAGTAGGTTTATCTCAGCTCTCAGACAACTTCTTCTCTGTCTCACTGGGATACGTTGTGTATAGTGAGAGGTCCAATATTCTTATTTTTACAGCTAGATGATTCAGATCAAGGACTAAGTAAAATATCTAAAATTTACAAATGCTACAAGAAGTAGGATACCTAATCATTCCCAATTATTTATATCTGTTCCATGGATACAATTAAGAAAAGAATATTGTTATTAAAAAATTTTGTATCTTTGCTGGTAAAAAATAATAATTAAAAGATGCTCTGGTTAGAAAGCCTGTCAGTAAGAACCAAGAGATTTTTGGGAAGAATTAAAAGTATTAAATAACAGTACAGTGTCTCTCCCTACTAACCTTGGTATCAAAGGGGAATATTGTACTGACATGTGTATATATATATTTTTTTATGTAGGAAGGAGGGACCAAGGGCAAATGTCCCGCAAAAGTGGCCCTCCCATAGAAGAAGAAGAGCCAAAATCAAGGTCCGGCGTTTTCGAGATGCCTAGACACTCTGCGTTTGAAAGATGGGAGGTCATAGACAGGAGGAAAGGTGGACTGAGGAAGATTGTTCCAGAGATAACCGGTTGAGTAGATGAAAGACTGAAAATACCGATTAACCCTTGCATTAGATAGTTGGATAGAAAAGGAATGTGTAGAAATTCTGGTACTGCGTGCTCTCCTTAAAGGAGGAGGCATGCAGTTAGAGAGTTCAGAAGAGCAATGTCCGTTATGATAGCGACAGTAAAGAGAGTGAAGCAATATTGCGGTGAAGAGAGAGGTATTAAAGACAATCAGTAAGAGGCGGGGAATTGATGAGACGAAAAGCCTTTGATTCCACCCGGTCAAGTACGTCTGTGCGGGTTGAACCATCTCCACACATGAGAAGCATACTCCATACAGGGGCGAACAAGACCCCTGAACAGAGACAGCAACTAATTGGGGTGAAGAAACTGCGGAGGCGGTACAACACACCTAACCTCTTAGAAGCTGTTTTAGAAAGAGAGTATATGTGATCTTCCCAGGAAAGATCACGATAAAAGGAATCGCCAAGAATGTTAAGAAAAGAGGAAGGACTGAGTTGTATGTTGTTGAATGTAAGGGGATTGTAGTGTGGAAGATTGTAACGAGTAGACAGATGGAGGAACTGAGTTTTGAGGCATTGAAAGCCACAAGGTTTTTCCTGCCCCAATCAGAATTAGCAGAAAGATCAGAGGTCAGGTGCTCAGAGTGGAATCATCGGCCTAGGAGCGGATAGGAGAGGAAGTGCGAATTAAAAGATCATTAATAAATAAAAGGAAGAGAGTGGGTGACAGGACAGAGCCCTAAGGAACACCCCTGTCCTGTCAATAGCTTTAGGAGAAGAACAGTGGCCAGCTACAACTGCAGCTATAGTTCGGCTTGAAAGGCCATTAGAGATGAAGGCACAGATAGAAGGGTAGAAACCGAAGGAGGGACAGTTTGGCAATTAAAGATTTGTTCCAGACTCTATCAAGAGCTTTTGATATGTCTAGCGCAGTAAGAAAAGTTTCACCGAAACCTCGAAAGGAGGATGACGAAGAGTTAGGGAGATATGCAGGAAGATCACCAGTAGTGCGTACCCTGTGGAATCCATACTGACTATCTGAAAGAAGATTGTGAGAAGGAAGGTGTTTAAGAATCTTCCTATTAAGGATAATAATTTAATGATTGGGGTTGTTTAACCTCCTTCGCAACATCTAAGGTCATATGACGGAGGGGACCTACAGCTTTACGTGGGATCCGAAGCACAGGTCGCTACATAATCTGGACGCGGAGGACGGTTTCCCATCCAACTACTACCAAGACCAAGTGTCGCTTAACTTCACTGATTAACGGGAAGCGGTGTTACAACATTGGCTACGACGTAGGCCTCCTATTAAGGATAGATTCAAAAACTTTGGAAAAGCAAGAAATCAAAGCAAGTGGACTATAGTTGGAGGGTTCAGAGCGGTCGACCTTCTTTGGGACAGGCTGAATGAAAGAGAACTTCCAGCAAGAAGGAAACGATAAATTTTTAATGTGTTCGTTCCTCCATATCCAGAAATTTAACATCAAATAAAACTTATCTGAAAGATAGAGAGCAACCATTTAAAGCTAAGCGTATTCAGACCTAATTTCGTGTGTATATATATAATATTATATAATGTAGGATCACAGAATTCTGAACTCGCAGACACCTCACATGATGTCGATATTTTCCATTTCTGAATCTGAATTTTTAGCGACTCAGCATTCCAGTTTGATTGTATCTATAGCTGTAGTTTATAGCTATTTACCTATCTCTCCGTTTATGGATAGACAGGTAGATAGATAAAATGAGGTGATTTGGATGATAATTAATAATATGTTTTAAGTGAAAATTTTCATTTGATGCGTTCATTGTTTTAGGGAAATTTAGTTGTAATGATGGTAATATCGTTGTTAGCTAATATTTGTAAGTCTGTGCACGTTGTACGAATTACCTTCGGTGTTTATTAAAGCGTAATCATGTTTGTACGCTTATAACATCAGACAACCGTTGGATACATTTGGGTATTTCAGAAATACTACATTCCAACATCGGTACACTGAAGAAATGGAAATAAGTTTTAAACTACTGCTATTACCACTACAACTAATAATAATAATAATAATATTGGCTCCTCATACCTGTAACTTCTAACTTCCAACAGATAAATAGTGTAGAATCTGTTGAAGAATGAGTAGAAATCAACCTCAGACATAAGAAGTCATTCATATTATATATATATATATATATATATATACACTTTTGCTTTACTTTTGTTGAGTTTGAACGACGGTTCAGGATCGACCTGCACCCCTCTGCAGCATCCCGCCTCATTTGCGGGATTTGGTGAAGGGAGGAATTGCTGTCTGATCTCCTTCTGAAGTCGTAGCCAGCCACGCATGGCTGGTCAGGGACTTTGCACAGGAATCTGTACAGCTGGTTCTTGAAGTTATTCAGGTCGGTGTACTGGAGGTTCCTCACTTCTTTTGGAAGGACATTGAAAAGCTTTGGGCCCCGTATTCTGAGGGTATTTTCCATCCTCGTTTTCATGGCCCCTTGTCTCACCGCAGCTGGAACCGTACAAAATCTTCCTCTTCTCTCATTCCAGTTTATTTCTATTTCATTTCTGAGGTTAGGGACAGAGCCCTCAAGTATTTTCCAAATGTATATTATTGTGTACCGCTCGCTCCTTTCAAGAGAGTAGAGTTCCAGGGATTGTAGTCGAGACCAGTAGTCTTCACCTTCCGTTCCATCTATGTTAGACGTAAATGTCCTTTATATAGCTTCATTGTTCGCAATGTCTCGTTTTCTGTGTGGGCTTCTGAGTACTGAGCAATACTCAATTATTGGTAGGACTAGACTCTTCCATAATTTGAGCGTGATGTTTGCGTTTTGCTGCGGAAGCTCCTCCAGATGATTCCCATTATTTTTCTAGCCGTTGTGATTTTGATTTTATAGTGCTCTCTGAATTCTGCATCCGACGACATTATTACTCCAAGATCCCTGACTTTCTTTGTTAATACCATATCTTAGAAGTTTAAATTTTTCTTCGTTGAACTTCATATTGTTGTCTTCTGCCCACTGGAATAATGTTTCAATGTCGTTTTGAAACTTTCTTATGTCATCTTCGTTCAATATTTCCTTACATATCTTTGTGTCATCTGCGAAGCATGATACAATACGGTCCTTAATATCTGCATCAATATCTGCAATCATTATTATGAACAGCAAGGGAGTTAATACTGTCCCTTGTGGGACAGAGCTCACGACTTCCGAGACTTCCGATTTAACTCTTTGCGTCAATAAATTAAATACCCACCTTCTTAGCTTTCCAGTAATCCCTGTATTCTTAAGTTTGTGTGCTATGATTCCATGGTCACATTTATCGAAGGCTTTACCAAAGTCCGTATATATTACATCAATGTTTTGTCCTCGACACAATGTTTCCAATATTTTCTCCTGGTGGTCTAGTCGCTGTGCAGGCATGATCTTCCCGCCCTGAAACCATGTTGATTTGGGTTGTACAAGTCTTTTTCTTGTAGGTAGTAGGTAGTTTTGCCTCTAATTATACGTTCAAAACACTTTATAAGGTGTGAGGCAAGAGCCACTGCCGATAATTTTTGGGCATTGCTCCGTTACCACCTTTAAATAGGGGGAATGTTCGCGTTCTTTAAGGGAAGTGGAATTTGTCCTGTGTCGAGTGATTTCCTCCATAGTATGTATAGCGGTTTTGCAATACTCTCTGCATTTCTTCAGAAATGTGGCACTCCATGTGTCTGGCCCTGGCGCTGAATTGTCTCGCATCTGTGATAAGGCCGTAATTACATCTCCTTCCGTGAACTCGAAGTCCATTAATAGGTTTTGCCGGAATTTGTTCTTGGTTGATCTGTATCTATGTCGAAAAATTCGTCTGGGTTTTCCACTTCCATCTCGGACTTACGGGTGCTAAACACAGATTTAAATTGTTCCCTAAGCAGTTCACTTATTTCTTTCGGGTCAATTGTGTATTCGGCCTCCCAGTTTATCAACGGTCCAATACTCTCCTTACACTGCATTTTCCTTTTCGTAAACGTGTAAAAGTATTTTGGGTTATTTTTTTTATGTTTTCTGCTACCTTGATTTCCTCCTCGTTTGTCTTATGTATGAATGGTTGCTTTAGGTCTAATTCTATTTCGCCAAGTTTCTTCTCTAGTTTGAGTCTCTTTGCATCAGTTCTGCATCTGTGGAGATGTTTTACGGTTTGTCTTCGTTGCCTGAATAGTGTCCTGATTTTCCTCTCGAGCTGCCGTTTTCTTTCCTGTCTCTCTGGAATATGTTTCAGTATTATAGGTTTGATTTCAGTCTCTATTATACATAATATTTCCTGTGGAGTCTTCTCGTGAAGTGGCAATTCCCAATTTACCTCCTTTAAAGCTGTATTTACGTTTTTCCAATTTACTTTCTTCGAATTCATGTTCAAACCTTCAAATATTTCATCTGCCTCTCTAGGATGCGTTTTCGGACCTCTGTGTGCAAACTTCAATTGTATATCGATGAGGTTATGGTCCGTTACTTTTTATTTATTATTATCTCGTTATTTGTCCAGATTAAATCCAAAATGTTTTCCTTTCTCGTGGCTTCACAGATTTCCTGGGTAAGGGCGTAATGTTCCAGGATATCTAATAGCATTGTTGCTTGGGTTCTATCGTCTTTAGTAATGTTGCCACGAAACTTTTCAACATATATAACTTCGTCATTTTTCTTCCATGATGTGAATGGGAAATTAAAATCTCCGAAAATTAGAATATTTGTTGCTGGAGTTTCAGTTATTTTTAATATGTTTTCTATTTCATTTGTAGCAAATTGGAATTCACTTTTTCTGGTGTTTGGTGGTCTGTAGATGTTCATAATGGTTAGGTTCAGTTCGGTCAACTTCTATTAGAGCCTGTGATTCGAGGTACACGAGTACACTAATAGGCGCGTCTATAGGGTTGGCAAATTCCATCCTGACTGAGATGTTCCCACTTTGTTGTGGACTTAAGTGTGTATTTATACTAGCAGATAAGTCAGGGGTAATATCAAATGAGTAAAGGTTAAATTCTTCGACAAATTCTTTTTGCGTTACGCCAAACCCAAGCTCGTCACAGGCACCGGCATTATGAGCCAGACTGCTATAAGCTCTCCCGCAGAGCGGGAACACAGCGTCTGATGAGTAATCAGCAACCATAGGCCCTCCCGATGCAACGCCATTTACGTATAGAGTTATATTCTTATGGCCGAAATTCTCGAATTTAAAGGCGCTCTTTTTATATTTTCCATTCGTTGAAGCGTGATCTTGCATTCCAATTAATATCCTTTTAGGTAGAACTCCCAGGGCCACGTTTTCTAGCTGCTTCGAGGCCAACCCGACAGCACCGTGTACAGTTTCATCTGTACTCTGTTAATTGGGTATTTTACTGTTGCGTGTATTAAACTGTTTTCAATTTTTACATATTTCGGGGAACTTAATTTCACTCGCCGCACACGTAAATATGTTTCCCTGATGTGAATCACAACGGGTTTTGCGCCCTCTTCTTGATCAGGTCCCAGATTTATGCAGATCTCAGGACTCGTGCGGTTGAGCTTTAGTTTCAGGTCGACGCCGTTCATAGGCAATTTCTCCTGGAACGTGAAGTCTGTATGAAGACGCCCAAAACACTCGTATATCTTTCTTTTAGAATTTTTAAATTTATCCTTTATACTATTTTCATTTTTAGTCTGATAATACCGTCGGCGGTTAAAAAGGTGTCCTTCGCTTCTTTTGGAAAGTTGAGAACATTTTCCAGATAGGCTCGTAGGTGATAATAACCCGTTCTTGCCGAGATGTTAACCTGATTTAAATACACCTCACACTGGCTGAATATGGAGTGTAGAAAGTTGGTTTCAGGGTATGCAGCAAAGCTGGGCACTTGCGTTTTTTTTTGCGGTACTGCGGTACTACCGCACTACCAAACCGGTACCGCATAACGCAGTACCGCAAAGGATCGCTGAAAGTACAGCCTGTACTTTCAGCGATCCTTTGCGGTACTGCGTTATGCGGTACCGGTTTGGTAGTGCGGTAGTACCGCAGTACCGCAAAAAAACCGCAAGTGCCCAGCTTTGGTATGCAGAGTAACTATCATTGCAGTCCGTTCCATCTGAATGGGCTATATGCAGTTTAGCGTACATGTGCATGCAGCTCGGATCAAAAAGTATGGGCCTGAGCTGGGTATCACGAATTCTATAGGGACACTCGGTGAACTAATTGTGTTTAATGGGTTAATTGTAATAAAGTCGCTCTGCTCAATAGAAACCTGAGTAGGGGGCATATCAAAGAGGGACAGTTCCGATTTACAACAGTGTGAACTACAGTCTACACAGATGGATGAAACGCGCCATGACGAGTCAGAAATAGTACCACCTCTCTCGACAAGTAGTAATCAGTATATGATTCGTGAGAGTAGTGTCCTCAGCTTATATCAGTTAAAAAATTGATCAGCCATAGGCTTCATACGCTTAGAACACTTCTTTTTTATGTCCTTTTATGTTTAGCGCCACGTGTTGGTAACCCCTTCTTCATGACAACCCTCTTCTTCCCGCCACAACGCATTTTTCTCTTTGCATCTTTGATGATTTCGTCCCGTGTACGTTTTAAATGTTTTTTTAGAGCTTCGTTAGGTTTGGTTCCACCCATTATGTCTTCTACCGCGTTAAAATCTGATTGTGACGCCTTCCTCCCGAGGTATCTAGCCCCCCTCTTCAACAGTGGGACAGCGGTGCGTAGTATGGTTGAAAAAATGGACCTGAGCCCACTCCCACGCTCATATCTCACTGTTAAGCTCCCATCACCGAATGGGAAATTTTTTCCCTCAGTCGTTCTTATATATAGCGAGATATTGGTTAATAGATTAGTCGCAACATTCACATAATGGGGCTTGTCATATGTAATGCTCAAACTTTTCCCTCTATGGTTGGGGATGTGTGCAATGCGCAGCAGGCGCGCCTGGGTGTCCCCAACAAATTGATGCTCTATGATATTGCTGTAAATATAGCACATGTCACGGATGGGCAGCTTTCACCCAATTTCTCCATCTTCAACTGATACATTAAGCTGGACAAGTCATGTTGTGCCTCGTGAAAGGTATCTCTTAGGAGAGCTGCACTACATCGACCCTCGGCCACAATTGTGAACAGCTCTTTATCTTTAATATTTCTACTAAGCGTTTATTTTAATTTCAACGTGCGTGCGGGCGTGTCTATGTTTACGACTTCAAAAAGTAAATCGTTTGTCAGGTACGACTTTTCAAGACTCTTGTTTAACCCCGTCACAATGTCCATGGCTGTGTCATAATGACCGATTCCTAGTGTTACATTTGTACTATAGTACTGTACCTCACCGAACAGGACTGATCGCATATTATTGTCTGAGGTTATGCCTAATTTTTCACACTCATCGATTCTTCTAAGGATCAGAAATATGATTTGCTCATTTTCAAGAGTTAATAATTCGTGGCTAGCTGAATTCACGAACACCAACTTCGTACGAATCACGTTCCAACTCAATGGGCCCATAAAGTTCTGTTACAAAGTTGGCTAGGGTGTTGTTAGGATGTACAGACAGGGAAAAGGAGGACGGGAGTGTGACATAGAAGTGGTCAGGCGCCATGTTGCATACTATTTTAGCTTCATTATTGCAGCAGCTTTTATATAGGTGTTGAAGCTTTCTGGGTAACCAGCCATTTCACCAGGTACATTTTTCTCTTTCCTGAACCTTTGCTGCCTAAAATTTTTCAATTTTAAACACACTTTTTCCTAAATTAAATGTCACTTTCTGCAACTCCTCGCGGTAAAAGCCTCCTGCGGTCTCTTCCCCATTCAAATCTTCAACGTAATACATCATTATCTCACCTTTAGGTCTCATAGCACTAACTTTAAAAATCTCACGTGTCCATCCTTGCTCAAATCCCTTCGCGAATTTATTTCCCGAACGTGATAGCCTTACATAATCATTGATTTTGAAATGTGTAGTGTGGTGGTGGTGCTCCATCTCTTCTCACCTCTGTGCGCGTACCTCTTTCTAAAACTTCATTAGGTGTTGTGCCAATCGTACGGTGATGTGAACGGTTGTATGACGAGGCCAATGACCCCAGAATGTTTATATATCTGTATGTGTTTTATGTGTAAAATAGCGATGCATGCGTTCCTTTATGGTACGTTGAACTCTTTCAGCTAAAGAGGCCTTATGTATAGAACTGCTAGTGTAGTAACTGATATTAAACTCTGTCAGCATGTTCTGAAAAGCGCGGCCTATAAATTCTTTCCCCATATCCGTACAAAAATAGCCAGGAACCCTATCTTCTTTCAACATCAACGTTTTGGTAGCATTAGCAACTGTTTCAGGCGATTTATTTTTCAGGAATTAGCCACAGATATCTAGAGAATACATCTATTATGAATAGGATGTAGCGGTAGCCGTCGTTATACACTGAATATCTTTGCATGTCTGTTAAATCCGCTTGCCAAATAGAGTCAATCGAAGCCGCTGTTGTCTTGGCCGTTTTAAACCTTTTTCTCACCGGTTTATGAAGTGTATAAGCATCCTGCTCCCGCAAAAACCTCTCAACATCTTTTTTCCCTACTCCGTAAACACCTCTGTACAGTCTATTAACGCCGCCATAGGAGGCGGGGTTAGAAATGTCATAATAGCATTTACTTAATATGTTAGCCATTTGCGTATTTTAGAGACACGTGGATAAGGTTGGCCGTTTGTTCTCTTCTTTCTCCTCTTCAGAGACGCTACTGCTGGGGGTGATGGCGTACTCAGTTGTGACACATGCGAGACTTGCTCCAAGTCTTTTAACCTATTCAGATTTCCTATCAATGTTTTGGGAACATTTATTTGTTGTAGTCTTCCTTTAATATGCTTCCATCCTGTTGGTGAGGGCCTGTCCCACTTTCTCACCAGATCATGGACAATGTCGACGATATTGGATCTGTACCCTTGTTCCTTCAACAATGACCTAGCCTGTATCGGCCCACTGTATGATGGGGTCCTCACCCAATAGATTATAAAGACTTAAGAATTTATTCCGCAATATATGTGGGAGACTACTTTTTAATACATGTTCGATGTGATGCGTTCCGTTATTCTTTGGTTGGTTATCTCTAACGCCGGGCCCAGGTCCTATGTCGCAATGCTCAGCGTTGCTCGCGCTGTGCCTAATGACCACGGAGAGCTCTGTCGGATTCTTATAATCTTCGTACTCATGAAGAAATTTCTGCAAAGCCTCTTCTTTACAAGATCCTTTTCTCATCAGGTGACTTTTCACTGTTTAATAGGGCTAACAATTCGCTTTCCATTCTTTTAAGCCTACTTTTACGGGGTTCTAGAACCGTGTCTGGATTCTTTGAACTTTGCAATGAAGCATACACCTCGTGCAGAATCACTACCACTTTCTTCATTATATCAATCTAGTCAGTAAAGGTCCCAAAGCTGAAAATAAGATGGGGAGGAATGATCCCCCTCTTTGTACAATAATTCGCTTTTTCTTCCCCACAGTGTGACTTTTACGAGCGAGCGCACGTATTATGTTCTTGTAACGACGCAAGCGAGCATTCTGAGGGGGTTTCATTGGCACATTACATTTTATAACATTAAGACAGATTTCATAGATGCATTTTAAAAAGTCGGAGTCGATAGTTTTAACAAACATCTGTTGCAGTGCCCGGGGCAATCGTTGATAGATTTTTATTAATTCACGATATTTCTTCAGCCTATTTGTCATTCTGCAATATACACCGTTTCAGACTCGTTTGGGAATATACAGTATTTGTTCTTAGAAGCACCCTAAACGTGCTTCGCGGGTGAAGGTCACAAAGCAAATATCCGTAACGCTGACTTGTAGCTTCTTTATAAACCTCCAGAAACTCCTTACGCTGATTCGGGAACATTTGATTGGCTAATACCCCAATTTGTGACACATCTCTACGTTGCGCGAATAAGACTAGATATTGTGTATTTAACGACTCATCGCGCATGTATCTATTTTTGAAAAATAGATTCTGATTGATGAAGAATACGCTTATGTTAAGATGGTGGGAGAACACTGTAAATGTCTCGGCAAACGTTTCATCCATTTCCAACGTGAGATCGTCAATTACAATGACTGTGTGCTCATTTTCCTTTAACGAATTAACGTCATACACACCTTTGTGGAACAAAATATCATCTTGGTACTTGTTGAACACTGATTGATACGTCGAATAGTACCATATTACTTTATGCACAAATTTTGAGAACATCTCCCCCTTATCTTTAATGATTTTAAGCATAAACACAGTTTTACCACATCCTGTAGGGCCAGATATGATGCATGTGGAGGGGCTTGTAAACCTGAATTTTTCTACAGACTCCATCTCTAACACGTCACACCCCTAAGTGGGTCATTTACAAAATATAACAAAATTTAAGTGCTGCTCCTTATATTCTTGTTTTTCTTCTCCACAGAACCGTGAATGATGACGATGTACAGCCCACCATCGTCGATATCACAGGTGACCCCGATGACCGTGTAACTCCAGAATCCTCCCCCGCTGACGAACCCTCACCAGCGATACCTGCAGCACGCGACAATTCAAAGCGGAAGCATGGTGAAGAACCTTCCACGTCAGGTATAAAACGTGCCAGGATTGCGCCGGTTGTTAGACCCCCAGTAATAGAGCCCCAACCCTTTACGTCTTACGACACAACCCCCACAATAGTACCTTCCTCAAATATACCCCATTATTCCTGTTCAGTTCCGGGTACTTCCTCCACAGCAGCAGCAGCTTCTGGTGCTGTGGAGGAAGGTATAACATTCGACTTGGTGCGCACCACTACCCCCACCCCTGCCATGACTAAAGTCGGTACGTGGTCAGGGTTGACCCTGGATCCCTGTATACCAACGGTGTTGGACTGCGACGCGTAGTTGAGCGTATTGTGGAGTTTGCCCTTCAGAACCGCGATGAACGTGAAGTCCGGACGAGGTTGTCCTTCAGGTTCGGTTCAGATGACGGGGACGTAGATGATTTTTGGGTAGTAATACGGTAATACGTTCAGTTGTTTGGCGGCTGTAGACAGAATATATCTTGGGCCGTATAATGCAGACCTCTCAAAGTAGTACAGCATTCAATATGGACAACTTCATGGTAGATATTGACAGAGTATTCCGGGTTGCTGGTCATAGTGCCACACCTTATACTCTTAATTTCAATTCTCCGGTTATTTACAGAAAGCATTTAAACGTCGATCGTGGTTGCGGCTTTATAGCAATAGTCTTAGCTCATATGTTCACTGTGCTAAATACATGGACGCAAAAAATTTGGTTGCCTACGGTTGTGCAGCGCGCCCGTAAACTGGCTTCAGATTGCAAGCTTGAGTTTGAGTGTAATATGGGTCCTGAAGAACTGAGAAGGGTCGAGCAGGAAATGAATGCTCGTATAGTCGTATTTGGAATGGATGATCGTCGTAGGACTGTGTATGTTTTTAAAAGCTGTGTGAGAGATCGTACAAGACCTCTCCTTATTTTAGGGTTGTCAGAAACATCTATCTCCCCATCCGTAACATAAGAACTCTCTACGCTAGTTATGATATAAATCGAAAATATGGAAGGCATCATGATTTGTGTAAGGGATGTCTCGAGTTTGCGGATGATATAGTGAAACATTGTAAGGAGTGTTACATGTTATGTGAGCAGTGTAAAATCCCCAAATGTGAAAGTTGTGTAGTTGAAGCTGAGAAGAGGAAATGTAATGTGTGTAGACGTACATTTTTCAATAATAATTGCTTTGAGCTCCATAAGTCAATTGGCACTTGCAGGAAAATGAGAATCTGTGACTGTGGCATGTTTCATATGATGGCTGATTGGGGCAAGTTTGTGCATAAATGTAATGAAATTCACTGTTCTACATGTCATGAAAAATATAAGGCGGATGGAGTGAAGCATGTATGTTATATGAAAGATGCTAAGCCTAAAAATAGCCCTTGTATATCCGTGTACTACGATATAGAAACATACACGAACGCTGAAACCAAAGAGGTTATTCCACATTTACTCGTAAGTCAGACTATCTGTGATGAGTGCATGGAGATTGAGTGTGATGAGTGTCACAAATGTCGTAAACGGACAAACATTTTTAAAACGATTGCACATGACAGCCCTGTGAAACTCTTTGTATACTATATTGTCAAATTAGCGGACAAGTTAAAAAAATGACTGTGTATCACTGTATATTCTTGCCCATAACGGGGCGAAATTTGACACACAGTTCCTTTATAAGGAGTTGCTTGAACACGAGTCGTCTGCGATATTTACAGGTGATCCCTTGAAAAGAGGCATCAAACTAATACAGACGCAAATAAGATGTAATGTACAGTTTAAAGACACCCTGCTGTTCACACCTTGTAAATTAGCAAAGCTACCCAAAGTCATGGGCGTAGCCGCTGAAGTTTCAAAAGGGTATTTCCCTTACACATTCCTCACTAGCGAAACTTTAAATTACGTAGGACTACCTCTACCCAAACATTACTTTAACTACACCAACATGAGTGATAGTGAGCGTGAAGAATTTGACCGATACTACAACAGTTTTAATGAAGCTAGTCCATACAATATAGCTGATGAATATGAACGTTATTGCGTGAATGATGTGCACGTGCTTAGAGTATGTTTCCAGGCCTTTAGAAAGATGTACGTAGCCCGTTTCAAATGCGATCCGCTGCAAGTCGCAACCACGATCGCCTCATTATGCTTTACGGTGTTCAAGAATAACTTCATGCCTAAAGACACCTTAGCCGTCATTCACAGAAACAAACACCGAAGTTATGGGCACAAGGCTATTTATTGGTTCATCCAACTACAGCAACAGACCGGGGGGAACAGTTCAAAATACAGACTGAGGAACAATTCACCACATTAAACAGCACACCCATCATGAACATCAATACAACACTCAAGACATTTAATCAGATCAATAATGCAAACAAATACATACCCAAGGGCAAGATTAGGAAATACAACCCAAATTACAGTAGAGAAATAGCCTACCTCATAAGGCAACGTAACAACCTCAAATATAACACAGAAACACCACACACAGAAGCCATAAAACAGCAGATACAACAGCTCAACACAGAAATGAACAACAAACTCAAAGAAAAACAAACAAACATTCAGGGAATTCATAACAACACTAAACCACTCCACAGATACATCCAGGCTATACAAGACTATAAACAGCATTACCCACTCTAACAGCGGCATTCACACCTCACACGCGGCTATCTGTCGCAACCAAAATAATATCCCAACATACACACAACAAGCTAACATTCTAGTTAATCACTACGCAAAGATGAGTCACTTAAACAGAGACAACAACCAGAAACACGCAGACAGGCAAACAGCCAGACACAAGAAAACCTACAGACTCGACACGACCATTACACCCTTCAATACAGACCAGATCATCAAAAACATTAAGAATTCGAAGGCTACTGGACCAGACAACATATCTAACATACACCTTAAACACTTGGGCCCACAAGGAATACTAGCTCTCACAAATATCAGCACATATTCATACCAACACTGTATTATTCCTGGCATATGGAAACAAGGTAAAATTATTACACTACTCAAACCAAACAAAAATCCAACAGAACCAGCTTCCTATAGACTCATTACTATGCACACCTTCCAAAGTAACAGAAAGACTAATCTTACAAATCACCAACCCACATATTCCACTATCGCCTACTCAACATGGATTCAGACCTCACCACTCAACCACGACATTACTCACTAACCTCACGCAACACATCATGGATGGCATCAACTCCAGACGAGCAGCTCAACGTACACTATTAGCAACAATAGACATCAGTAAAGCATTTGATGCTATCCCACGCTTCCCTCTCATAAACAAAATACTCAACACAAACATACACAATAACACCAAAACGTGGCTGAGCAACTATCTTTCAGGAAAATACTCATGTCACATTTAATGGCAAGTCATCCAAAAACAAGCTTTTGTCCGAACGGGGTCCCTCAAGGCTCTGTTCTCTCACCAACACTCTTCAACTTATACATGCATGACATTTCAACACCCATAGATAACAAACTTACCTTATCATCATATGCAGATGACGTCACTCTAACATCCACCCACAACAACATCGACACCGCTACAAATAACCTACAAACATACATAAACAGTATACAAGACTGGCTCACACAGAATGGACTGAAAGTAGCGCCCACAAAATCAACCATCACCTTGCTTACAAGCAAAAGAACACCAGGTAATTCCACAGCTTACACTAAACACCAACATTCCACACACTCACAGGACCAAAATACTTGGGGTCACATACAACATATCATTATCTTTTGCAAACCACATTCAGGACATTAAAAACAAATGTACGTCAAGACTTAACACACTTAGGATACTAACAGGCACAAACTTTGGACACCAGCAGAAAACAACATCACCCATATACAAACAATATATTCGCTCAGTTATGGACTATGCTAGCCCATGCTGGGCACCCATTATCTCAAACACACACATAAACACCTTACAAACAATACAAAACAACGCACTTCGTATCATTACAGGATGCACTCAAACAACACCAATAGAACACCTGCACACAGAAAAAAAAAAATACTGAAAGTTAGGGAACATTTAGACATGAGGGGAACACAATTCATGGGAACAGCGACAACCCACAACACCATTGCCACTACATGTACAATCATGCACCAACACCTCGCACCATTAAGGTAACACCAGAGAGACATTATAACCAAATACTCCATTCCATACCACGCCCCACAGACATCACACAGTACAGAAAACACATACACGCACACCTAACCCACAAAGCACTGACACGATTCCGATGTGGACATCACCCCAACTTACGGCCATATAAACACAGACTAGACAACTCCATAGACGACACCTGCCACCTGTGCCAGGACACACCACAAACAATTGAACACATTATGACAGACTGTACCGCTCTAGCACAATAACGAACACAACACAACATCACTAGTGCGCTGAACCTCTGGTCCACTCCGGAGAGGGCGATCGGTTACCTGCTTGCCGCCGGCTTGCTCGATCAGGGTGGGCTGATCGGCTAAACAACAACAGACCGGGGTATGCATAAAACACGCCCGCAACACGGGGGAAGTACCAATTACGGTCAATGGTCGTGTTTTTTGGGTTGACCTAAGTGAGGATCCAACCACTGGTGAGAAGACTGTGTGCTCCTTTAACGGCTGCTGGTGGCATGGATGCCCATGCCCTGAGGTGTGTCGTCACAGGGGACCTCCATGGAAGATCCCCTGCCGACAGCCCTGCATGGACCCGTAACCGCGATCAACTTATAGGCTCCCAGTTCACTCAAAAGATCGTGTGGGAGCATGAGTATGATGCATGAATGGAAACAGATGACCACTCCCGTGAAGAAATAAGGGCCATCAAACGTTGAATGGTGTTGGACCTCCCTCAAATGCGGTGACAGCTTGTTTGGAGGGCGTACAAACCCATTCAAGCTATACTTTCCGCCTACGGAGGGCGTGAAACTCCACTACTACGACTTCTGTTCTTTATACCCCTACGTGATGAGGAACAATCCGTACCATATAGGTGCGCCTGAAAAACTGGTGGGTCCCACCAAGCCAACCATCGAGGAGTTCTCAGCTAACTTGAATGAACGCTACTTTGAACTCTCTTTCGTAGACGTGCTCCCTCCTCGCGATTTATGGATGCCGATCTTACCCGTCGTTATAGATCACAAGCTCATGTTTCCCCTGTGCGTGAAGTACGCAGAGGAGAACAACGGAGATTGTAATCATACAACCAACTAGCGTAAGATCAGAGGTGTGTATACAAGCCCTGAGCTGGACCTAGCCGTTCGCCACGGGTACAGAATATTGAAGATACGTGAGGTGTGGAGGTTTCAGAAGCTACCCAACCTTTTCACGCCATATATTAACGTTTTTTTGAAGGATAAGGTAGAAGCATCGGGATATCCGCGAGGAGTTGATACCGAAGATGAAAAAACGGCTTATATTCAGCGTTACGGTGCCCATGAAGGTATACAGTTTGGCCGTTCCCAAATTGTTAAGAGTCCTGGCAAGCGCTTTAGTGCAAAGTTGTGTCTAAACAGTCTTTGGGGAAATTTGCACAGAATACTGGCAAAGAGAATGTTCATTTGGCACAAAGTTATAGTGAAGTCTGGGATTATGTCAACGCTCCCGATAAAGAGGTTATGGAGATCGTGAATGTAGGTAATACTTACATAATAACGTACATCACTGAACTGGCCACAGATACCTCACGGGTTACAAACATACCTGTAGCCAACTTCACAACGGCCTACGCCCGCATCAAGCTTTGGGGACTACTGCACTCTCTTGGGCGTACGCTGACACAGATAGCGTGATATTCACAGCGAGGGAGGGTGAATACATGCCTGCTATTGGGGAATTCCTCGGAGAGTTAACTGACGAGATCAAGGATGAGTATGGTGATGGTGCATATGCTGACTCATTTGTATCAACAGGGGCAAAAACCTATGGGGTAGGGTGAGGGTTGGGGAAGATATGGAATATGTCGTGAAGGCTAAGGGTATCTCGCTTAACCATGCGAACCGGCAAGTCGTTAACTTTGACTCGTTGAAGGATCTAGTGTGCTTGGAAGATGAGGACGATCAGCCACCTCAACTCACTGTCGGGACCCACAATTTTCGGGCGCAGAGACTGGGGTATATGAAGGAAATTTGGGGCAGGAAGGTATGCCGTAACACCTATCGGAAACGTTACCATGTGCCTGGTACCTATGATACCGTACCCTTTGGATACCTTAATCCTTGATTGTATTCATATATACTGTATGTGTATTGTTAACGATATGTCTAATTATTACGTATATTTGCTTCAATTAAGGTTTCATTTTCTCCTTTGCGTGCGTGCGTGTGTACATTCCTAAGCTCCGCCCACTGTAAGATCGGCCACGTGACCCCTGCCACTACCTGAGCATATCTCTATCCCTGCTAAAGTACTTTTACCACTACATTCATATATATCTATCACGACGAGGTTCGCAGTGAGATTGTAGCTAAAGGCCTGTGTGAGTTTTTGATAGAATTTAGAGACGAGTATCGACTGTTAAACAGAAAGGAAAAATATGGTAACATGTTTCTCTCAAATAGTGCACCGGTTTATGAATAAAATGTGTTTAGTTCGTGAAATTTCCCCTAAGCAAAAATGTTTGGTGCTAGTTCTGGGGAGTGGGAGCGGTAAAACATTAAAACCGATATTGCTTCATGTGTCTGAAAATTTCTCAAAACGCCTACCCTATATAATGGGATACGAGTATTCACGTTGGAACAGCGCCGTACATGTTTCATCAGCTTATGGTGTGACTCGCTCCTCCCGTCGAACCGATCCGCCCACCCGTGGCTCATAGTCATCTAAGGGCTTGAATCGACTGGACGTGCACTCCTCGAATACGATGGAACTTCCTTTGAGAAGCATTCTCAATGCCTCGTACGATGCGTCCGTGACGAAGTCATTGCGCGTGTTCAGGCATGAAACCAGTACCATTAACTATGTATTTGAAACGATTTGCAGGCAAGCAAACAAACGTAATGTTATTTATTAAGTGTTGAGGAGATGAATAGTCTTCGTGATAGTTGAGAAGTGGGGTGAGGATCGTTATAAAATACCTGTAGGTGTAGGTACAAGAAGAGAACAGATTAGTGATACCCCCTCATATGCCGTTGTTTGTACGTTGTGTATAAATAACGATCAGCCATGCATTGATATACGATTGATGTGGAAGAATGCATCTGATAATAACGTTATTGTCCCTACGCGAAACCGATTCATCCTCGACAGAATGTTTGAAATCGTCGGATTCTGCAAGCTGAAGCCTATATTAGACGCTCGTGTTACGGATATGATTTATTTTGACACGGTTCTTGAATACGCATACACCGCTCTGCTCGACGGCTTTATCGAATGTAGGAATGAACAAGGCGAGAATGGTCTAGAGTGGATGCTTATTTAAAAGGTTTAGACTCTTCGAAATATCCCGAACTTTGGTACAAAGGAGTTGAGCGGTACAGGGCAGAGCTCGCCTACACTGTTCACCTTGAAGAGTTGTATCTCTATATAATGAGTAGCTGTCGTTACGACTTGGAAGATTATTTCAATTGTCGCTATGCAGAGTGAAGAAGAGTTCACGATTGAAAAGCTTGGGTCGGTAAGAAAAAACCCTCGATTGGAAAGGACTATTTATGAACTTGTATTTAATAATGACGTGATACCTAACGATGCCTTCTTTGTGCGAGCTTTTGAGTGTATTCTAGCTGTGTTTAAAGATAGCTTACCACCCGAATGTAAAGTGGGCACAAAAATAGTAGTGAACGATATGAAGGCCATTTATATTGAGTATAGGTATCCCTATAACTTGAGCGGTGAAATAATGTTAAGCCGTATTTACCGCGTAGTGCAAAGCAATAATGATGTGACTGTAGACTCGATTACGTGTAAGTTTAGTGTTTTGCGCAGTAGAACATAAAGTATTTTGATGTATATTTATTTTCAATACATTTAATTATTTAATATAATTGTGTATGTATATATTTTTTTCCTGTACTAATATGTTGATAATTACTCCATCGTTTTGTTATTATTATTTTCAATATATTTAATTATTTAATATAACTATGATACATAGCTGTGTGTATATATATATATATATATATATATATATATATATTTCTCCTGTTGTATATTATTAGATTATATATATATTCCTCGTTCGTATTTCTTATATTATTATTAATTTTTATTGCATATATTCCATCGTATGATTGTATATTTATTTTCTATGTATTTCGTGAAATTGATTCCAATAATTCGTCTAAATAAACAGAATGATGTAATGATGTTTTATTTAATCATTTTGGTTTAAACGATATTATTATTTAATTATACCAAATGGCTGCCTTCTAAAACGGCCGACGGATTTCTAAGCCAACTGTCAAAAATATCTGAATAGCGCAATCTGGCAGCTGAAAAGCTAATATATACACCTGCCTTCTAGGTTTTCTACGTCAACTGGCTGGTTAAGTCAACGGGTGGATTAAGCCAACTGGCGGATTATGGCAACTGACGGAAAGCCATAATATATGCTTTAATTAATTAAATAGCGCAATCTGACAACTTAACCCTAATAATATAAACCTGAACAAGCCATTTACGCCAACTGGCTGATTAGGACCTTATAAGACAGCGGGCGCTCGGATGAACTCTCAATATGCGCTTGGCAGGAGCCAGGAGAACACTCCTCTCTCAGGTCAGGTTTACCCTTTGGGGGGTGAGGCCGTCCCACCTTCTCCCCCAAAGAGGTCAGGTGGATTTCCACAGCTTGCTGGGGGAGTTCCCCTCCCCTTGTTGCATAACCTCTTGCAACATTCCCCCTCCCCTTTGCAACACTGGTCAACATTTGCAATTGCTTTGCAGTCTCTCCTTTTGCGGTCATACTACTGAGCCCAGATAGGGCAGACAAAGCATCTTTAGAAGAGATTCTAAGATGTTTTACCAAGTGCTGGTTTTATTATATAGTCATCTAAGGGCTTGAATCGACTGGACGATTCCCTATGGAATTCCCTATATGGGAACCTCAAGTTTTAACATTAGAAACAAACTTTTAAAATTGCTCAAGGAATTCTACCCACAACTGTGTATAAAAATTATATTCACCCCGTCTAAATCGATTTACCATTTATTTAAATACAAGGATGTTATTCCTACACTTCTTAAGTCATCTATAGTTTATCAATACAAGTGTGACCACTGTATGGGGTCATATATAGGTAAAACTAAAAGACATTTAAAATCTCGTATTTACGAACATCTCGGTAAATCGGTCCGTACAAATTTACCCCTTGGCAAACCACCTAATTCTCTCATACGTAATCACTCGCACAACAATAACCACCCAATTTCACAGTCTAATTTCACCGTACTTGCTGCCGGAAGCTCTGACCTTAAGCTTAAAATTATGGAGTCTTTGTTTATTTATAAACTAAAACCAGACCTAAATTCTGACGAATCATCGATAGATCTGCTATGTTTTGGTTAAGGTACTAGTTTATTTTATTTACATTTCAGTTTTAATGCTTTTACTTTTTTATAATTTTAACTTCACATTTATTTACCTTTTAGTTTTAATGTTTTACATTTTCTTAGCTACTTTTTATAATTTTTTAAGTTTATTTTAAATTGTTATTAAGCAATTTGTATTTTGTATGTGATTTGGAATTTTATTGTTTTAGCCCTGAAGATGGAATTAGTGCATTCCGAAACGTTGGTACTATTAAACCTTGAAGGATGTTTGTATTTTCTCTGGTGTTCCTGTTTATTATTAAACTGCGTTTTCCGCGCCACCAATCAATAGCCGATATAATCACCAAACGCTATGGAAGACCAGCATTGCACATGTATAGAAGACTTGAAAAACTTGACTACAAGGCTAGAAAAACTTCAGTGTGATTTGCGGTTCCTTACTTGCTGCAGAAACCAGGGTTTGATTCCTGGCTTTTTGAGGTTCAAACTTAGTAACTTTCATTTACAAAAAGTGAAACCTATAGGAACTGTCAAAAACAATTACTAGATGCAGAAATTAAATTTAAGAAAAGGCTCAGTAATGAATGTAATCGGGATCTTAATCGGTCTACTTGTGATTTTAAGTCTCTGGTGTCTGGTATAGATTCAACACATCTTTTGAACGTCATTCAGACGGGCAATTTGAAATGTATTGCAAGGGTGAATTTTGTTCAGAACAGGAAACTCCAAAAATTAGGATATAATACGAGTAATAATCTAGCAGCTAATGATCTCATCTTTAATTATTCTTCCAAAGTTCTCAGTGATATTCAAAAATCTGCCCTTTGTAAAGGCCTGAAATTCTCTCTTACTCCAAAGAAACTTAATTTTTACAATTATTTCCTCAACTTTGAGTTATTTTTTAAGAACCTTTTTAAACATTCATTCTTTGACCCACATAGTAAAGGTTTTAACTTTTTATCTAATAATTTACGTAATTTAGCTTTTACTTCATTTTATGCTTTTAACCATTATGGCAATAGATCTAATATGGAGGTGGAAGAGTTTCAAAGTCTAAGAAATCTGTCTTTGGACAAGTCATTGGTGGTTACAAGACCAGACAAAGGCAATGGCGTTGTTCTTTTGGACAGGAATGTTTATGTCGATAAAATGTTAGATATTTTAAATGATTCAACTAGATTTACTAAAGTAACTGGTGACATTTTTGCTTTAATTTTAAAACAGGAAGATAAAATTAATAGGTATCTTAGAAAACTTAAATCTAATAATATAATCTCAGACACGGTTTTTGCTAAATTATTTGTTTCTGGATCCAGCCCAGGCATTATGTATGGACTCCCTAAAATACACAAACCTAATTGTCCGCTTAGGCCAATTTTATCGGCTCTAGGAACTTTTAGTTATAACCTTTCAAAATTCTTGGTTCCTATACTATCACCTATAACTTATAATTTGTATACAGCACGGGATTCTTTTTCTTTCGTTAGAGAAATTACCTCATTAAATAATAATTCTTACACAATGGCTAGCTTCGATGTAAAATCTTTATTTACCAATGTGCCTGTTGCAGAAACTATTGATATACTGTATGTATTGACAATCTTGTTAATAATACTGATACTGTGCAGGGTTTTAATAGAGGCCAAATGAAAGAACTACTAAAATTTTCCGTGGAAGACCTTATATTTATATTCAACGGTGAATATTTTAAACAGACTGAAGGTGTTCAAATGGGTCTGCCTCTTGGTCCCACCTTAGCTAACGCGTTTCTGTGTCATCATGAAGTCAAATGATTGAATGAGTGTCCTTCCAACTTTAAACCGGTTTTTTATAGAAGGTATATTGATGACACTTTTCTCCTGTTTAAATCACCAGACCATATCCCTTTGTTTCGTAATTACCTTAATTCTAAGCACCCTAACATTCAATTTACTTCAGAAGTTGAATCTAATAGCTCTCTGTCCTTTTTGGACATTAAGATAATAAAAACTAATTCCTCTTTTGAAACGTCCGTTTACCGAAAGCCGACATTCACCAATCTTACTACGAACTTTTCTTCCTTTATCCCTTTAGGTTTCAAACGAAATTTAATCTCGACTCTGACCAATAGAGCTTTCAATATCTGTTCAGATTACTTCAAACTACACGATGAACTAGATTTCATCCGAAAACTCCTTGCCAAGAATAATTTCCCTTCTAGACTGGTGGAGACTACAATAGGCAGAACCTTAAATAGACTAATAAGCCCTACAACTAGAGACTTAATTACAGTCCCCAAAGATATCCTGTATTTCACTTTGCCCTATATGGGAACCTCAAGTTTTAACATTAGAAACAAACTTTTAAAATTGCTCAAGGAATTCTACCCACAACTGTGTATAAAAATTATATTCACCCCGTCTAAATCGATTTACCATTTATTTAAATACAAGGATGTTATTCCTACACTTCTTAAGTCATCTATAGTTTATCAATACAAGTGTGACCACTGTATGGGGTCATATATAGGTAAAACTAAAAGACATTTAAAATCTCGTATTTACGAACATCTCGGTAAATCGGTCCGTACAAATTTACCCCTTGGCAAACCACCTAATTCTCTCATACGTAATCACTCGCACAACAATAACCACCCAATTTCACAGTCTAATTTCACCGTACTTGCTGCCGGAAGCTCTGACCTTAAGCTTAAAATTATGGAGTCTTTGTTTATTTATAAACTAAAACCAGACCTAAATTCTGACGAATCATCGATAGATCTGCTATGTTTTGGTTAAGGTACTAGTTTATTTTATTTACATTTCAGTTTTAATGCTTTTACTTTTTTATAATTTTAACTTCACATTTATTTACCTTTTAGTTTTAATGTTTTACATTTTCTTAGCTACTTTTTATAATTTTTTAAGTTTATTTTAAATTGTTATTAAGCAATTTGTATTTTGTATGTGATTTGGAATTTTATTGTTTTAGCCCTGAAGATGGAATTAGTGCATTCCGAAACGTTGGTACTATTAAACCTTGAAGGATGTTTGTATTTTCTCTGGTGTTCCTGTTTATTATTATATATATATATATATATATACACACACACACACAAAATGTGTGTGTGTGTGTGTGTGTGTATATACATATACACACGCGCACACAGTGATGGGACTAGCGGCGCTAACTTTTTACTAGCGATACTGTCAGCGCCGCTAATTTTAAAAAATGTTAACGAAACAGGTAGTGGCGCTAACTTTTTAGAGAAGTCAATCGCTAATTTTTCAAACCCACTTGTACTAAAATTTTGTTCGCTGACAGCAATCTCCATTATAGAAGACTGAGGCAGCACTAACTGCAAGTTGATAATGACATCAGCATGTAGAGGTTTTTGTAGAGATTCCAATATTTTGTTTTGAAAATTAATACAATTCGCTACATCACTGTTTCAGCGATATCCATTTTTATTCTGTAATATGTTGTATCAATGGAACATTTACTCTTTGTCAGTATTTTATAATTTCTTTGATTTTCAGTTTGTGTATTTCAATTAAATATAGACGTATAAATTGAAGACAAATTTATTTTTCCATCGGTTTGTTTTCGCTATTAATATATACGGAAGGAATTCGACTCCAACATGAAAATGTTTTCATTTTCGTAGACTATAACGTCACATTTTTGTACCTTAGCAACCAATTATATCAAGGTGTGTGCTAATATATGTAAGTAAATTACGGAAGGCAGAACACATAAATTGCTGTGGTTTCAGAAAATTTAGCGTTAGCAGCACTAAATGTTGAATTAATTAGCGTTAACGTTAGCGGCGCTACACTTTCTGGTAGTTAGCATTAGCGGGCACAGCACTGTGTGTGTGTGTGTGTGTGTGTGTATATATATATATGCGCCTCGGCGGTGTAGGTGTAATGGTTAGCATCACTGACTATAAATCCATCGGCCTCAGGACCGAAACCCGGTGACAGCAGGCGGCGTGCAGCAAAACCCTGCTCTTCATCCTTCCACACAATAAAAAAATTGGTTGGTAGATAAATGGGTACCCTGGGTAGCCTAGTCGTTAAAACTCTGGGCTGCTAGCCTGCTGATCGGGAGGTCGTGGTTGTAGTAATGTCTAATTAATAATTAAATGTTTGTTTATAAGAATTTAATAATGTTCAATTAAGTTTTGTTAAATCAGAAATTGAAAATGGTTTGTGAAATTAAAAATATAAAAATACTAGTTGGCAACACTAAGAATCTGCTCAAGCGGAGGCTGGGCAGAAATGCCCAATTATCGGACGGCCTTTGTCCTAATAAGGTGTTTTTTTGGTATCATGATGTTTTTATAAATTTAGAATATTCTTTCGTGTCTCTCTCCGACAAAAATGCTAACGTTAATTCCCCCCTCGCATTACCCCGTTTGTCTAAAAGTGTTTCGGTATAAATAAAAAGTCAGTAAAGTGTAATTAAGTGTATAATTATCCTGGTCTCTCTGCGTGGTTCAAATTACAATGACGCCTCGTCTCGGTCAGGTGCTACCCGTTTTTCATATAGTACAGCGAAGCGAGTAAAAAGAGAATGATAAAAGATAAAGAGAAATTGAATTAAGTAACGTAAACAAATGAAAAATTGTAAAAGAGGGTTCGTAAAATAGGGTTCACTATATATTTTGGTGGCTACGCGGTGGCCCTATTACATTCAAATACGGGCATTCCCACGTCTTCTGTACGCATGTTTTGTTTCGGCTATATTACATTGCTAACCGTTTTATAGTATTTATAAAATTGGTAGATATTCTATTTCGATTATTTAAATAGTAAAATGTATTGTGTTCCCCATTTACGAGCAAATTCCGATTCCCAACTATATTTCAAGATGGCGCCTCCCTTCCGAAATTTCGCAGTCAAAATTTTCAGTCGTTTTTTTTCTCTTCCCGTTCGAGTCACTGTTTCAACCGTTCGAGTCAGTTTGAGTCGAAATTCGTGAGTTGTTGTTTTTCTTCTCATGGAGTCAGACTCTGTTTCGCTGCTCGTTTTCTTCAGTCGTGGAGAGAGAGCCATTTGAAATGGCCGCCCGATGACTCATTTTACTTTTATTACTCTTTATTCAGCCTTCCTATTTTGTGTTTACAAATTGTTGTGTGTTTGTGTTTTCGGCATTGGAAATGATTGTGATAATGATAATAATACAATAAGTAATTAAAATTCACAGTTATATGAGATTAAATTATTTTAGTGTCAAAATTGTTACATGCAATTAAATATGGTCGTTTCAGGTTGGTACGTATATAGGGAAAAATGATAAAAACGGCAATAAAAACGCCGAACAGACGTTTGGGAACTGTTCGTGAAATGAGCGAGGATGGTAGCGGCTGTGTCATCGTCGGTGGATGTCCTCGGAGGTCCACTGCGTGGTTTATTCCCTATGGATCCCGTTTCCCTGAACTTTGCTACAAGTTTGCCGACACACCTGTGTGTTATTGGCGCGCGGTCCGGATACAATCTGTTAAATTCCTCAGCGACCTCCCTCTGACTCCGATTTCCTACGAGCAGAATTACCTGGATGCGTTCTTCCTCACTCAAAGACATCATGGGCACTTGCATAAAAGGAAAAACATGGATTACTTATTTTACCCTATGGTTCCAGACTTATGGGAGGAAAGGTCTATACTTCGGGAGGTGATAGTATCGGTCATTGTAAGAAAAAAAGTTCATATGAATATGTGTCTAATTCTGAATGGTTACAGAGATAGAGCTGTTTGAATCTACAAATACAAAAGCATTGTAATGGTAATCAAGAAAAGAAACAATTCCTGTTTCTAACATTTAATGTTTAAACATTGGCATTTTGAATAGTATCAGATACAGAAATGAAACAGTCGACGGTATTCTGCAACAGCAGCTGTTGCACTTCCATCGCAAAAACCGTAGACATACACCATATCTGCATATTCGGCATGTGTGAAGGTGGGTGGCATTCTTAACACTGCTTCAAACACCAAACAATGTCACTCACAACAGTCAGCTATCGATTAGCTTTATGTTACATGCTTACATTACAGCTTACATGGTTCAAGGTTACAGGGAGAGAAGGGGAGGAAGAGCTGGGCGCGCATCAGATTCAAACAGCTCTATCTCCGTAACCATTCAGAATTAGAACCATTCATATGAACTTTTTTTCTCACAATGACCAATACTATCACCTCCCGAAATATTGACCTTTCTCCTGAACACCCTGTATATATTATATATATATATATATATATATATATATATTATACAGGGTGTACATAAAGTCCAGGATCTATTTTTGTGAAGCACTTGAAATTATATGGAATTCAATCATAAAATGATAAAGTGGTAACATTTATTAAATAATTAAGAGTAGGATTCGACGTGACGCCATCAGTATCCCTGCACAGCTCAAATCGTTCCGCAGCATTTCTAAACACATTCTGGAGCATTTGGCGGGGTTATGTTATCTGCAGCAGTTCGGAATACGTGTACGTACGTAAGTTTTCAAGACTCGTAATCTTCGTCTGATAGACGTGCGACTCGATAAAGCCCCATGCAAAGAAATCTAAAGTGGGTTTTAAATCTGGTCATCTCGCAACACAAGGTCTGTTGCTTCCGCGTCCGATCCAGCGATTTGGAAAACGTCCATTTAGATAATCCTGAACAATTTTGGCATAGTGACAAGGAGCACCATCATGTTGATTCTAAGGGGATAGGATTCGTGTCATAACATGACGTTATCAGAATCTATAAATAGACCCAGAAATTGTTTAAACTTCATTCTCTTCATTGGATTTGCATCGGAGTGACGTGTATTATTTACTGGTCAAGATGTATCGAAGAAGGAAGTTTGTTCCTCGAAAAAGGACGTTCCTCGAAGGAAACCTAAATGGCGTTCAAAGGAGAAGATAGTTACAGCTTCAATGAAATTTGTTTATTTATCTAAAAATACTTTTGGTGTTAATAGTGATGGGTTTTATACCTTGTGTTTGGATCTTCTAAATAATGAGTCTAAATCTACCATTTTAAAATTTAATTATTATCAAGTAACAGGTGTATCATTTCATAGTATTCCAGAACTTAATATGTCTGGATATGTGATTAATTTTGAAGATTCAATAGGTCGTAAGAAGGGGGGTAGGGAAAGATTGGAGGGACCTAATGTAGGGATATCGCCATCTCCATATTTAATTGTTCCACATTGTGTTTTGTTTAAACCTAATCTTGATTCCTCTCATAATGCAGAGCAAGTAATGAATCATCCAAGAACAAAGTGGTTCTCACCTTTTAAAGAGTTTAGATTGTATCGTAGATTGAAACAGGTATGTCAGTTAGGTGATTCCGTAACTGCTCAATTCCCTAATACTTTAATTAAAATATCTACAAATGATTTATCTAAACCATTAGGTCGTATTTATGTTGGTAAATATACCCCTGAAGGATCTAATAAAAATGAATATGCATCTACATATGTTAATCGTAATGTATTTTATGTTAAGTTGTACGGTATAAAACAATAAAGAAATAAAAGAACTAAAAATTTCATTTCCCATTGACACATGACGTCATAAAATCTATTTTTATCCCAAATGCACAAATTTCTCTATAGTATTACCTAGAGAAATTTGTGGTGGTGCATTTTCCATATTTGGGTATATTAATGACTGACGTCATAAAGCGTGGATGACGTCACACAGCTCTTTGTTCTAAGTTGCATCCTGCTTAAGAATGGTGCATTGTTTAACATTCTCTAACTAATTCATTCAGACCATTTAGCCATTAATTAGACCATTTAGCCATTAATCTTTTGGCAGCCTCGCAGAGTTAGGTACACTGGCAAAACTGTATTGATTACGGGTGCGAAGCAAAGTTGGACATTTAACAATTGAAAGCAGAGTCAAGTATCCATGCACAGTTCGTATACGTGTACGTAAGTTTTCAAGACTCGTAATCTTCGTCTGATAGACGTGCGACTCGATAAAGCCCCATGCAAAGAAATCTAAAGGGGTTAAATCTGGTCATCTCGCAACACAAGGTCTGTTGCTTCCGCGTCCGATCCAGCGATTTGGAAAACGTCCATTTAGATAATCCTGAACAATTTTGGCATAGTGACAAGGAGCACCATCATGTTGATAGACGACGGTACTAACAATCCTCTCCCCAATCAGCTGAGGTTCAAGGAATTGCTGCAACATGTCCAGATAAATAAGCCCCGTAACTGTAGCTTCACAAAGAAAAAAGGACCATAAACCTTAGATTTTGTTAAACCCATCCAGACATTAACTTTAGGCGAGTCTCTTTCCCAATTTTGGACGAAATCATTCGGTCTTTCATCTGCCCAAATTCGACAGTTATGGCGATTTACTTTTCCACACGTATGGAAAGTGGCTTCATCACTAAAAAGAATGTTGTCCATTAAATTATCGCTCCAGATTTGTTCTACGAGATCAGCACAAACAGCACTTCGTCGAAGGAAATCTTCCTCATGTAAATCATGTAAAACCTGCAAATGATAGCTTTTCTTCTACAAATTAACTTTCAGAATTTTGTGCACAGATGAGTCGGGAGGCCGAGTCTGTGTGATGCAGCACGAACGGACGTACGTGGCTCCTCAGTGATAATTTTGCGTACTGCATTCACGGTAAGATCTGACATACACGGTCGTCCTGATCTTGCTTCATCATTTACAGATCCCGTTCGTTTAAATTTGTTCACCAATTTTCGTATTGTCTTGTCTATTGGCCCCGGCTTATGAAATCTCCTTGTAAACTTCTCTCTGATGTCATTGTATTTCTTTCCATCGATTCGCCAAATTACTATTGCCACACGCTCTTCTGTATTCATTCTAAGGGCTTCTGAAAAGAAAAAAAAAAAAATTATTTTCACAAAAATAGATCCTGACTTTATGTACACCCTGTATGTATATATATATATATATATATATATATATATATATATTATATATATATATATATATATATATTAGAGCATTGTCAAAATAAGTGAGTAACAAAATTTTACAGTATCTAGTAGGCAGTTTTTAAGATTATTCTTTGACTGAATGTATATAATTAAGAATGTCAAGCTGACACATGACCATCATATGTGTATACTTTTAAGGTAATTTTAAGTTCGCTTTCTCGCTTTTTGCTTTCTAGTTTAAGGTGTCATTTTAAGGGTTAAAGTCGAAAAATAATCGTTAAAGACTAATTTATACTGGGTTGATTCGGACTGTTTAAATTTATTTTGCTTGCCGTATATATAATGTGTGAGACATCAAAGGAAGCTAAATTTGTTATAAAAAGATAAAAATTTGTTTAGTCGAAATACAGGGATTGTTTTCCGTAAATTCTTTTGGTAAATTAATTTGTTTTTGATTTTTTTATACAGTGTCCCAAAAAAATGTTTACACATCATATTAACATATATATCAATAAGCAAAATAGGCGGATAGTAAATAGATAGCAAATAGGCTTCTTTAATGTTTAAATGTTCGAAATATCAGCCAGCAGCGTCAATACCTTCATGGTTGTGCTGCTTACTTTAATGTTTTAAGTGTTCAAAATGTCCGCCACTAGCATCAATACATTCTTGACACCGCGCGCAACAGATCGGCATACTGTTCGGATTGCTCGGAGTGAAATGTTGCACAGGCTATTTCAATTTCGTGTCTCAAGGACTGTAGTGTCCTTGGTTTTTCAGCATACACAGTGTTCTTCAGAGTGCTCCACAAGTAAAAGTCTAAGGGTGTTAAGTCAGGAGATCGTGGTGGATACTCCGTACATCCCCTACGTCCTATCCATCTTCTAGGAAAAACAAACATTGAGAAAATTTCTAACGTCATTGTGGTAATGGTGGCGCGCCATCCTGTTGAAAGTAACTCTCTTCTTCCAAAAAAGAGCTCTGATTGAAGGTACAATGTTGTCTTGCAGCATTGATAAGTAAGCAGCACCTGTGACAGTGTCCTCAAAGAAAATGGCCCTATCAGTCTTCTGGCAGACCACACCACACTGACACTCCTGGTTGATTAAGTGCTCGTTCTTCTGTTACGTTTGGATTTTCGGTGGCCCAGTACACACAGTTGTGTCGATTGATAGTACCATTAAGTTTAAAAGTGGCTTCATCGGACCAAACAATGAAATCAGGAAAAGATTGTTTTTCATCACACATGTGCAAAAACCACTCACAAAATTCTTTTCGACGATCTGGATCGTCCTCATTCATTGCATGGAGCAGTCTAG
Organism: Bathynomus jamesi; assembly: GCA_023014485.1. Taxonomy (NCBI): domain Eukaryota; kingdom Metazoa; phylum Arthropoda; class Malacostraca; order Isopoda; family Cirolanidae; genus Bathynomus; species Bathynomus jamesi. Next base: position 309,723 of record JAJOZX010002919.1, on the reverse strand, counting down.
GTATGTACGGTTTCCACTTTTCACGTCGCAAAATGCGATGAACGCTGGATTTAGAAACACCAGTCTCACGAGAACATTGCCTTGTAGACTTATTTGGAGAGTTTGTAAAGGCCTGTAACACGGTCTCAACACTTTCATTGTCAGTTGAAGTGCGACGTCTTCAAGATCGGCCTTTGTTGACGTTTTGCACTGTTCCGTCAGTCTCAAACTTATCACGTAATTTTGTAATTGTTACCAGTGATGGTGGTAATGTTCCAAACTCATTTCTCCAATGTCTCTGTACCTCAGCCACATTCTCCGTCTTCCAGTAGTGCTTCAGAATCCACTTACGTTGCTCAAACGATAACTGCAATGCCGCCATTTCCTGTAACAAGGGATACTACTGTTATTTAAGTAGAATACGCGCATATTACTATCATCTAAAGTGTGCATATTGATATATAATATATATATATATATATATAATATATATATATATATATATATATATATATTAATATGTATGATGTGTAAACATTTTATTGGGACACCCGGTATATTCATTCATTTTTATTTTATAGGTGGGCTGGCTTTTTGTTGCCTAATTTTTAAATTTTTTCCATGAGTTTTAATGAAAATTCCAAGTGATATTTTGTACGGATAGGCTGGTTAAATTTTTATTCTGAAATTAGACTTTATTGTGACGAGTGTTTTTGTTTGACGTAATTTGCGTATAAATAATGAAAGATGTTTTTTTTTACGTTCGCACGTTTTCATAGAAAATATTACAAAATTATGTCATGATGTAATGCAGTTTCATTCGGTTCGGAGTATTTTTATAGAGGTTCGCTTACAACATAAAGCGAATACTTTTCATTATGCAATGATTTGTTTTAATTTTTGTTTACGGAGTAGGTTCTGCTGTAGTTTTGAGTTCATAATATCTGCTTTTATTTAGAATAACGATGTAAATTTGTATTTCGTTTCACTTGAAAACGATAAATTACTGGAATCTTTATGATTTACAAACCATACTGGGCTTTGTGTTGAAGGAGAGTGTGGTCTCTCAGATGTAATTTGTGAATTATGAGTTTTCTTCCTATGAAATTTAGCGTTGCAGGATGGAATTAATGTATCAAAGTACTTTTCGTATTAATATTTTAAAAAATTTTATTTAATGACTGTTTTGGAAAAATGTTTTATTTTTTAAACTTCATTTGGGTTTACTCGTGCAATTGAAACTTTAGCTTGAGTGTTGACCGGAAATGGAGCTTTTTAGATTGCCAGTAACGCTTTTGTGGTAATATGTGTGTGCTCCCAACAAAGTGTAAGATGGCTCATTGATTATCGGGAATTGATGACATGAAGTTTCTGAGTTTCATTTTTGTCTTTTGTATTTAAATGTATCGATGTGATTTCTGAAGGTAGTTTGAATAATAATATTTTTAAAATTATAATAACGGTTACTATGTATGGGGCTTTTATGTTTCTACTGTGTAGTTTTGTTTCGTTGCGTTTGATGATTTTTTTATTATCTTCGATGTAACTGCCATAAGTGACCGTATTGGTAGCTACGCGTGATTAAATTTTGCGAAATTTTGAGAGATTTGTCATATTTTGCTGTAAATTTGGCTAGAGCAAATTATAGTTATTGTTTCGAAGTGAAGTGTCGAGAAAATTCGGTAAATTAAATATGAAAAAGTGATAATCAGTAGCAGTACAAACTTTGATATTTTTTGTCAAAATGTCGAGAGACTCGATTTGGAAGCAACTAAGTTGGATCCGAATTCCATCCATTGAGTTTAGTTGATCGATCACCGATGAGAGAGAAGAGAAGAGAAGAGATGAGAGAGAGAGAGAGAAGAGAAGAGCGACAGAAAAGAAACCGAATGCGCAAGGACTTGGTGCAGGAAAGTTTCGGTCGAAGATGGTCTACTGGTATTTTTCGGGCAGTCCTGGTCACGCTGCTCGATGCTTCGCTAAATATGTGTTTTAGCACTCGGTAGGCAAACCACGAGTTTGAACGAGTTTCAACGAGTGTCTAAGGCTTTACTGTACATAGAGACATACAGTAGGTTCGTTGTGAAACCGCCTACGGCGAAGTGATCGTTTGATTATTGCCAGTAAAAGAGTCCCTCAGCTGGACGTAGGAAGAGCAGCGTTCATCGACCAAAGTCGATATGAGAGAGGCGAGTTTCTTCGTCGACTTCTAGAATTGCAAACTTCGTCCAATTCTGGTGTGTGGTTCCACTTTCTGATATCTCCATCCCCTGATCCTCTTAGAATTGGACGTCTCTCTTGTTTTTTTTTCGCCAATTTGGAGAGAGCGGAACCTCAAGCGTGCTTACCTGTTGCATGGTGATGCAACCCCTTGCATTCTAGCGAAGTGAGCAGGAGAGCTGCGATTGGAAATTGAAGAAGTCCGTGGTCAGCTTGCGGATTGTGATCTAAAGAACGTCCAGAAATTAATGTACTGATTATTATGTAATGAAATTATAAGTGAAAGGGTGCGATTATTGCCCATATTTGTTTTGTGTTTCGTGAAATAGTATGTGCGCTCTGGTCAGTATTTTATATAAGCGTTTTCTTCTTCTTTCTATGTTGCCCTGATAGTAACCATGTAACTATATAAATAATTGTTTCGAATGTAAATTATCTTGATGAGAAATCGCTGGAGTAGATTGTGAACTTGAAATGTGTTGTAACCAGTGTTCAGAAAATTATCCGTTATTTTTCACGTAACAGATTTGTTACAGATTGTAAATTGATTATGAGTGTGAAATGTTATTTTATACAAATGTTATGAAAATTATAAAGTTTTTTTCGATTTTTATAAAATGATACAACATATCTGATGTGTGGAATTTGTCATTATAATGATTTCTTCTCTATTCAACTTTGAACTTGTTAAAGAAAAAAAAACTGCAAAATAAATAACTGTTGAATAAATAAATAAATTTGTTAAACGATATTAAATGTTTGTTTATAAGAATTTAATAATGTTCAATTAAGTTTTGTTAAATAAGAAATTACAAATGGTTTGTGAAATTAAAAATATAAAAATACTAGTTGACAACACTAAGAATCTGCCCAAGCGGAGGCTGGGCAGAAATGCCCCAGTTATCGGACGGCCTCTGTCCTAATAAGGTGTTTTTTTGATATCAAGATGTTTTTATAAATTTAGAATATTCTTTCGTGTCTCTCCGACAAAAATGCTAACGTTAATTCCCCCCTCGCATTACCCCGTTTATCTAAAAGTGTTTCGGTATAAATAAAAAGTTAGTAAAGTGTAATTAAGTGAATAATTAATCCCACGGTTCTTTTGCATTTTTCGAAAGTGAAATGGCTCAACCGTCAGCCGCGTCCGTATAAAGACGGAGAGAAAAGAAGTGATAATAGAAAGAAATGAAAATAATGAATTATAAAATGGAAGGAATGGAAATCACTACATGATATCGAGTCCGAGCGAGGTCTTTGTAATTTCTGACCGCCCGTGGTTGGGATTCCACGTTAAACTGTAGGTCTAAGGTGGAGTGACAAGCTTGGCCTTTGTCAGAATAAACAATTCGTGGGGAAGCAAAACAAAGGTTAAATGAAGGTGTGTGTATATACAGGGTGGGCGGAAAGTAGCTCCCTATTTTGGATTGGTAAGAAAATACGTATATTATCCATTTATTTCAGAAGAAAATAATGAAAAGGTAGGCATACATGGTAGGTTTTCTCTAAAATTCAATGTGGGCTCCAACTCTTTCCACCAGCTTCTGGAGCCGCCCAGGAATGGCGTCCACTGACTTTAGCAGGAACTCCGGCGGGATGGAGGACATGCCTTCCCGAATTCGGTCCTCCAGTTCTTCCAATGTCCTCGGTTTGGTGCGGTAGACTTCTTCCTTTACCCACCCCCAAAGAAAGAAGTCGCACGGTGTCAAGTCGGGGCTCCTGGCTGGCCATTGATGTGGACCACGACGACCCATCCAACGCCCAGGGAAGTGGGCATCCAGCCACTCACGGACAACAAGAGCGAAGTGCGGAGGGGGCCCATCTTGCATAAATATCAGATCGTCGATGTTCTCCCATGTGCTGACAACCGGCCGGACCTCGTTTCGCAACATAGCAAGGTACCGCTCAGCATTCATGGTGTTGCGCAGAAGGAACGGGCTCACAACCTGATCTGAGGTCATACCACACCACACCGTTACACTGAACCGATTCTGCCGTTTTTCAGCGGTAACCGTGCGACTTCTTTCTTTGGGGGTGGGTAAAGGAAGAAGTCTACCGCACCAAACCGAGGACATTGGAAGAACTGGAGGACCGAATTCGGGAAGTCATGTCCTCCATCCCGCCGGAGTTCCTGCTAAAGTCAGTGGACGCCATTCCTGGGCGGCTCCAGAAGCTGGTGGAAAGAGTTGGAGCCCACATTGAATTTTAGAGAAAACCTACCATGTATGCCTACCTTTTCATATTATTTTTTCTGAAATAAATGAATAATATACGTATTTTTTTACCAATCCAAAATAGGGAGCTACTTTCCGCCCACCCTGTATATACACACACGTAAAAAGTAAACCCTCTTATAACACGGTCTCAGAGAGTGCAGTTTCAATACAACACGCTTAAAAATGTATGATCCGTATTTCAGACAATGGGGATCAGTTTCGGTATAGTACGACAGAAAAAATGACACAGAGGTTTTGGATTCCATTGTGAAAAGCTAGATGCCGACGAACTTATCGCACTCACGAGTGAAGGAAGGAAGGACTGAGGAAAAGGAAGACAGTGAAGAAGTTGATGAACCTTCTCGACAGTTGACTCTAAAAGTATTATCGGAACTTCTGAAAAAGGAATACTCTGAAGGATTTCGCAGTCCAAACTGACCAATTTAGAACGCGGTCTTCAGTTTTGGGAGAGGCATTGAGAGAACTTTGGCACCGTATCAGTGAGTTCTACAGGGAGAAACAATGTTTTGCTAAGCAGTCGACCATCACCGCTTTCTTCACGCCTCTCCCCCGAGCCACCGCCGTCGCCATTGCTACCATCTCCACCACCTCCATCACCCGTTTCTTCCCCGCCCCTTCCGAACAGCAGCGCAGTACAGGCCACTATACCAGCGACACCCAGCCTCAGGAGGCGTGATGACAGCGGGTAACCGCTGCGTACAGTAGTGTGCCAGTATTTATCGCCCCTTTCCCTGTATTTATTTCTCTGGTATAAAAGGGGACGAGGTGAGGGTCCCCATAAGGTTAAACATTCCTATAATCCCTCCTCTTATCTACAATAAAGAGAGGATGATAAAGATCTTATCTTATAAAGATAAGTATCCACTAATAAACTTTCTTTAATTAATGGCTACGAAAGCTTTATGCAAAAGCAAGCTATTTTCCTCCAAATAAATATGGTTTTGACTTGTCCTTATAATAATCTAAACAAAATAAAGTCTGACAACTGCATTTTTGGGGAAGTTTGATCATTCCAAGCATTATTTGTGGAAAGCATCCGGCAGTAAGACAAAGATGTAAAAAATAAAAGTTAGAAGCTACAGAAGTTACAAGCTAACAAAAAGTAAATGATCCACGTTAGGTTACAGAGAGAGAGAGAGAGAGAGAGAGAGAGAGAGAGAGAGAGAGAGAGAGAGAGAGAGAGAGAGAGAGAGAGAGAGAGAGAGAGAGAGAGAGAGAGAGAGAGAGAGAGAGAGAGAGAGAGAGAGAGAGAGAGAGAGAGAGAGAGAGAGAGAGAGAGAGAGAGAGAGAGAGAGAGAGAGAGAGAGAGAGAGAGAGAGAGAGAGAGAATTATATATATATATATATTATTCATTTATTTATTTATCGTGCGTGCGTGCGTAATGAATATTCTATATTATTTTATTTACCATTTGTAGGCAAATGCATATTAAAAGCTCTCATCCATTTAAAATTTCTTACCCTGTTCCCGGCATAAATAAATAAATACGCATTAAACCTATTCATAATTCATTTCAGAAATTCACACTCGGTCCGAATTCAGAATAATATTTCATAGTTAAAATTAAAGACAAATCCCATATGAACCGTGCCTACCCCACTTTTAATAAAAAAATGACATCAATCTCTTCAGACGCAGTAATGTGTGACTTGAAAGAAAAAAACGTTTCAGAAATAAGAAAACGCTGTCTTGTAAAGGAAAAAACAATAACGAGATACGTTCCTCGCCCACTCGTATATACGCTGGTGATGCACTGTGATAGAATTTAACCGCAAGAAGTGATGATTAATGAGAAAAAAAAAGTTCTATTAAGTGGTGAAATCATGTAAACATTAGTTATATGCGAGCAATAAAATTTTTCTTCAAAAACTTCCACAAGAAAAGAGGCACATTAATTTCAGCGTTGCGAGAAATAAGCAATTTTGGCACTATGATTGGTTTAACAAGAGGAAACCAGTGAGAATTTGATATACACGCAACTTTTCGAACGTCACGAACTAATAATGTCGTTATGTGGGAGAGGCATGGTATAGAATCGTAACTAAAGTTTATAATAGCGAATATAAAGGTAAATGCACTTCCGGTTGAAGATTTAATAAAGGTGCATTTAAAGCTATTATAGTGAATAATGCTGGAACAAATATCAAAATGAACGTGGAGCAACAGTTAATCAACAAGAATTAAATGAAAACAATTTACTAAACAAACGTCAATGGATGCAACATCCTAAAAGGGAAGGTAACGCCGAACGGTTGAATCTCTGGATTATGCCACATTTTCTCATGTAATCGGATTGTCTGGAATTAAGCGTCTGTGCCAAAGGGTTTATGATATAATGCATCTGTGCAGACATGACGTTAGATAAGGCTCATTTGCCTTCTAGATTTGCATCGGTAATTTACTTAACTCTTCTCATTTTTGCTTCTTCCGAGATGAAATAAAATTAATGAGGTGAAATAAAATGGGAGGAAAAGCATATTGCAAGACACAAAATTCTTCATTTTGTTCCATTTCAGTCACACACACACACACACACATATATAATATATATATATAATAATATATATATATATATATACACACACACAGTATTTCATCCATGTACATTTTATATTAAAATATCAGCCAGTTTTTTTACATAATCATAAATAAATGAAGTAATACCCCTCCGGAGTGTCAAACATAATCTTTGTAAGGTTTTTCCTTTCATAGTTTCGTTATTAGATCAAAACATACTCTATATATATATATATACTCACCAAATACCCAAGCCAGGATTAACCATTCGACGAGACTCGGTGGCGCTCCTCTCCTTGTGGTTACGTTGGTTGAAACAAAATTTTTTAAAAAAGGGTGAGATTCGAACCAATTGGAAACCACCGCTTCTATCCGCTGAGAAGCCAATATTAATAGAACTGAAAAAAAAAAAAAGAATTTATAAGTAGTGTGTGCCTGTACCAAGTAAAGTGCACCGACTCTTTATAGGAATTTGCACATTTCCTATACATTTTCGTTTTCAATCTGTATCTCAAGTAAATTTTCGTTACTGTACTAATCTTTGGTTTAATTAGAATTATTGATGTAGAATCTCAAACGTGAATATATAATTAGTCAGCAATTGAAAATAACGTTTCTAGAAAACGTATGACTACTTCCCACTCGCAGTTCGAGAATGAAAATGCACACGGTGAAAAATCTAGTTTTGAGAAAATTTTTTTTTTTTTTATTTAACAATGTCACTCCATTCCCATTCGCGATAAAGGAGCCAAAATTGGAATGGCTAATATTGCCTATTCTAACTTAACCTAACCTAACATCAGTCTAACCTAACCTGGACCAAAGTGGGAAAACCGTAGCTGAGAATGAGAATGGCATGAAGTGGGAATTAACCGCTCTGAAAATCCCTCCTTTAATAATCTCACTTTCGGCTTTCCCACTCTTTGGGGCGGAATAAAATGGGAATGACATTGAGTGGGATTATACCAAACGGATTACCCAACGGAGAAAAACTAAGTTTCTTTCAAATACTGTGTAATTATATTTTTAAATATAACTGAGAGAAAATGTAAAATAAATTGCGTGAAAATACTAATTAATTAATGCATTTCCACGAGTAAAGACTGTTATACAGGGTGTCCCATAAGTCCGGTCTCGTAGGAAAATTTATTTTAAATTAAATTTACAAACGTAATACATTAGAACTAAAACAAATGTTCAAATTGATATCTTGTTTTGTGACCTTTTTTGTTGCAGGTAGAACAACACGCAGTGGCTAATATGGAAGCGAGTTACACTCGTGAGGAAAAGGCCTCCGAGGCCTTTTCCTCACGAATGTAACTCGTTTTAGTTCTAATGTATTACTTTTGTAAATTTAATTTACATTAAATTTTTCTACGAGACCGGACTTATGAGACACCCTGTATATAGTTTTATCTATTTCTTTAGTGAGAAAAGCAAGGAAAAAAAGTGTGGAGGAGCATGACATAAAAAGAGCTTTAACGTTTAATTAAAATAAATACTTATTTACTCTTTACTGATTCAGATTTTAGAATTTCTTCATTATTTCGTTCCAACGTGTCAAATACATAAATACTTATACGTCAGAGGCTTCACACACTCGTTAATTAAAGCCAGTTAATCTGAGGATTATTGTCATTATACGCCTCAGTGAACTTTATTATTAATTATTATTATTATTAATAAAGCAATTATGATCTTATAACTTACGTAAAAAGGTGAAATAGGAAGCGGAATGACAAATAAATTTTATAAAAGGTTTTCTCATTGTTTGCCCAAGCGAGGTGTGAGGAGCGACGATGTAAACAAAGGAAAAGAAAGGAAAAAGAATCCCAATTTTCACAATTTGTAGAGCTTGAACGACAATATTTTTTCTCCTGAAACCTGGCAACCCATCGTACCACATTGATGCCAGAAGTTGCTGGACGTTGGGATGAGCTACAAACTGAAAATAGGAAAATGTAGTAATAACTTTAAATTTATTTATTTAAATATTTAATATTTGATTAGAGGAGGAACCACATACTTCTGAAGGCGCAAATCTTAAGTAAGAAAACCGTGGACAAGCGTATTGTACGGGAGGAAGCTTTGAAACGAGCGTCACCCAGTCCTGGTTAGGTTTTATAGGCCTCTAGTGTGAGTTATGTAAAATTAAATTAGGCATATTAAGGACTATAAAATTGCGTTTTGAGGAATTTGTCTACAACTTTTTATGGGTAACCTGAAGATCAGCGCCCCCAGCCTCAATTACCAAATGATATCTTCGTTAAAACTAACGAAAATATCACTACTTAATCATAGCACAGTATAGACCTAACCGGGCATAGTATAGTTGACCTAACCTGGCATTCAATATAATTTATTATATTTGGTACTGTAAAGAAAATACAAGAATACATGGAAGGGGGCCCTGATCTCCCGGTGATCCCTTTTTATCAACGATAAAGTCTATTACGAAAAACATTTCATAAAAAATCTCGTTCTTCTCAACACTCAAGATGTTGACAGAGCAGATCTCTGTCCATTTGGTCGACGAGACATAACACCGACACTCGAAAAAACTGTTTTAACTTAACTTATACTAACCTAGCCTAGCCTAGCCTAGCCTAACTTAATCTAACTCACAATATCTTGTCGATTTTCTCACGTCGATCAAATGACATTAGGCCGGATGTAGCAAGAAAAAAATCTTTGAGAGAGAATATATTTAACACTTTCATACCGTATGGCAACATATGTGAACCCAAACTTCCATGGTATCTTCATTCCAGTGTAATAGTTATTTAAGGATGATTTTTACACCAAACTTTTCGAACCTTGACGTATAGCTTAGGCATAAAAGAGCTAATTTCTTATGAAATTAAAAAGGGTAACGTCACACGCTTCCTAACCTAGCAAAGAGATGGATTTAAGTTTATTTCGTGGTCTCCGAACCGCTAAACTTGATTTAGTTTTCCTGCATCATCGTAAAGATGACCAAATTGGCCCGTATTAACGTAAGAAGCGTTTCTTTTCAAAGTGACATTTCACAACCCTAAATATTGGCTGCTTTGTAGGTTTCATTATGTTTTCACTTCCTTGTATACTGCCTTTGCTGGCTTCAGGCATGTGCATACATAGGATTTAAAGAAACTCATGGTTGTTTCACTCCATCTTCTCAGTCCTACATCCGAAAAAAAAAGATGACAAACAATGATACAACATACAATAACGTCATTTTCAAGGGTATCTTTCATACGCTCACTTCAGAATAAATATATGTGTGTGTGTGTGTATATATGGCAAAATACCATACACACGTACAAATATACATATAAATTAAATATAATTAAATATAATATAATATAATTAAATATAATATGCAGGGAATGCATGTTAATATATTCTACTGTGCCGAGTATACTATGGGTACATGCATCAACTTTGGAATGTATTTTAAAGAGAAGCGTCAACATTCTACTTGACTGTAAGCACTATGGACATCATCCACGCCTCGCATACACTAAAAAGGTCTAATAAATAATTCCTTCAAGAATTATCGATTAAAAATAAACACCTACATTTATAAGATACATTTATACGCACATTCCTTTACGAAAACTGTTTATCTCATTATCAACACATGGATGTGGACGTGTGTTGCAATATTATAAACAAGATCTGCTCTGTTTCAGATAAATGTGCTGAAAGAGAGAAGATTACCATCCATCAACCGTGTCATCTGTTTACGTGCGCTTCTGAATACCGAAGAATACAATTTTCGAGGAATTTTACGCGCTGTTTACAAAGAACTGAAGCCGAAAATGAACTCTGTTGACAAAGAGGCAATTTCAGGGATATACATTGTGTGTGTGTGCATATATATATATATATATATATATATATATATATATAATATTATATACACACGTGTGTGCGTGTATACAATAGTTTTTAATACACTTTAAAATGGCGTCTCTAGAAGATATCACGACTTTAATAACCCTTTCATTCCGGTTATGCATATGCAATAATGACCAACATTACATTATTTGAAATATGCTCATACCTCATCGTAATGAAAGAATTAATTTAGCTTTTTTTAATCACTTTCATTCTGACTTTATTTGTTTGTGAACCTCCTTTTAATTCACCTTCTGGAGATAAACGACTTTCATAAAAATGTCCTTCGAAATTGTTAGAAACTTTAAAGAAAATTTCTCTTCAGAATCTTAAAAGTTACGCCTCAAAAAATATTAAAACGTTTTTTGACGCGGACGAGATAGAGTTTAGACGGAATTTTGAAGCAACTTGAATTTCAATTGCTTTCTTTAATCTTTGTCTTTACTTCAAAAGAAATTAAAATTCTTTGGTGTTCAAAATAGATTTCAGGTGTAATTATAATAATAATAATAATTATAATAATAATAATAATAATAATTATAATAATAATAATAATAATGTCATATATACAGGGTGTTTCACAACCGATCTGCTATACTTTGGGGGTGATTTTCGGGGTGATATCGTGATATCGAGTAAAAAAGTTAATACAACATAGGTGCTATTTCCAACCGTTGCGGAGCTACGGACGTTTTAAGATGTGCAAACAACAAATCCCTACTTGTGTATAATTCGATAGATGGCAGCATTGGTGGTAGTTTCCGTTAACGAAGTTACCACTACTAATCCTCAGTTTTTCTTTCAGCTGGTTCTGATCTGTGGTACGAGACACTGTGTTGTGCTAAGGTGAACAATCAAAATGAATCAACAGTTCACATCCGCTGAATACGCTGATATCCATTTCATTTATGGGTTCTGTGATGGTAACAGTAGAACGGCAGTTGAGGAATATCGAAGACGTTTTCAGAACGGCCGAATACCGAACAGGCAAGTGTTTGGTGACACACACCAGAGATTAAGGGAAACAGGGACAATTGGTCCACGTAACTAAGAACATGTAGCACGACGGCCCGTTGCTGTGGAGGAGCGCATACTGGACCTAGTACAACGTAGCCCAACTACCAATGTTCGAAGGATTTCTAGACAAATTGGTGAATCCGCATCGCGTGTATGGCGAACCATACATGATGAGGGTTTGTATCCCTATCATTTGTAACGTGTGCAAGCTTTTCAACTGGATGATTACGATAAACGTGTTCAATTTTGCAAGTGGATGGTTATGCATCGCCAAATTCTTTATCACATACTTTTTAGTGACGAAGCACAATTCATTCGGGATGGAATTAACAATAGACGAAATTCCCACTTATGGTCCGCCGATAACCCCCATGGTATCGTTGAAGGAAACTTTCAACATCGATTCTCAGTGAATGTTTGGTGCGGTGTAATTGGAGATCAGCTGATTGGACAGTTTGTTTTGGAGGAACGATTAACTGCTGATACTTATCCAAACTTCCTGACGAACGAATTGCCACTTTTGATGGAGGACGTGTCCTTGGAGACAAGGCACAGGATGTTCTTTCAGCACGATGTGGCGCCACCACATTTTGGTCGTCATGTTACGGATTACTTGAATCAACGGTACAAGAGTCGTTGAATTGGTCGTGCTGGTTCATTATCGTGGCCCCGAAATCTCCGGACCTAACCCAGTTAGATTTCTTTTTATGGGGCCTTATGAAAGAGATGGTCTACAAGACCAAAGTACAAACGAGAGAGGAACTCTTGCGTCGGATTATGGATGCCGCTGCTTACATACGAGAACACCCCGAAAAGATTCAATGGGCAGTGGGCTCTTGTTTGGAACAGCAAGGCAGATTGGATTGAGGAAGATTGTTCCAGAGTTGACCGGTTGAGTAGATGAAAGACTGAAAATCCCGATTAACCCTTGCATTAGATAGTTGGACAGAAAAGGAATGAGAAAGGTTAGAAAGTCTGGTACTGCGTGCTCTCCTTAAAGGAGGAGGCATGAAGTTAGAGAGTTCAGAAGAGCAATGTCCGTTATGATAGCGGTAGTAAAGAGAGAGTGAGACAACATTCCGGCGAAGAGAGCGAGATTGAAAACAATCAGTAAGAGGCGGGGAATTGATGAGAGAGAAAGCCTTTGATTCCACCGCGTCAAGTACGGCTGTGTGGGTTGAACCACCCCACATCTGAGAAGCATACTCCATACAGGAGCGAACAAGACCCTTGTACAGAGATAGCAACTGATTGGTGGTGAAGAAACTGCGGAGGCGGTACAGCACACCTAGCCTCTAAGAAGCTGTTTTAGAAAGAGAGTATATGTGATCTTTCCAGAAAAGATCAGCAGAAAAGGAAACGCAAAGAATGTTAAGAGAAGAGGAAGGATTGAGTTGTGTGTTGTTGAAGGTAAGAGGATAGTCATGTGGAAGATTGTGACGAGTTGACAGATGGAAGAACCGAGTTTTTTGAGGCATTGAAAGCCACAAGGTTTTCTCTGCCACAATCAGAGATAGCAGAAAAATCAGAGGTCAGGTGCTCCATAGCCGTGCTACGCGAATCATGGAGTGACTGTTGAGAGGGACGCTTTGGGAAGTGGGTGGAGAAGTGAAGAGTGGAATCATTGGCATATGAGTGAATAGAACAGGAAGTGCGAATTAATAGATCATTAATAAATAAAAGAGTGGATGACAGGACAGAACCCTGGGGAACACCACTGTTAATAGCTTTAGGAGAAGAACGGTGGCCATCTACAACTGCAGCTATAGATCGACCAGAAAGAAAATTAAAAATAAAGAATAGAAACCGAAGGAGAATAGAAACCGAAGGAGGGAAGTTTCGAAATTAAAGCTTTGTGCCAGACTCTCAAAAACGTTTGGTATGTCTAGCGCAATAGCAAAAGTTTTACCGAAAACCCGAAAGGAGGATCACCAATAGTCAGAGAGATATGCAAGAAGATCGCCAGTAGAGCGTCCCTTGCGGAATCTATCCTGACGATCTAAAAGAAGATTGTGAAAAGAAAAGTGTTTAAGAATCTTCCTATTAAGGATATATTCAAAATCTTTGGAAAGGCAAGAAATCAAAGCAATTGGACGATAGTTTGAGGGTTGAGAGCGGTCACCCTTCTTTGGGACAGGCTGAATGAAAGCGAACTTCCAGCAGGAAGGAAACGTACCGGATGAGAGACAAAGACGAAAAGAGTTTGCCTAAGGCAGGATATCAGCACGGAAGCACAGTTCTTAAGAACAACAGGAGGAATACTATCAGGACCATACGACTTCCTAGAGTTGAGCCCAGATAGTGCAGAAAAAACATCTTTAGAAGAGATTCTAATTTCAGGCATAATAAAATCAGACGGGGTAGGAGATGGAGGAACAGCACCGGAATCGTCCAGGGTTGAATTGTAAGCAAATGTTTGAGCGAAGAGTTCAGCTTTGGCAGGAGAAGAGACGGCAACTGTGCCGTCGGAATGGAAAAGATGAGGAAAAGAAGAGGAAGTAAAGTTGTTGAAGAGATTTTTAGCTAGATACCAGAAAGAGCAAGAAGAATTAAAAATGGATAGATTTTCACATTTTTTTCGGCTGAAGGAATTTCTGGCGAATCGAAAAACAGATTTTGCACGATTCCGAGCAGAAATATAAGCTGAGTGAGAGTCAGGAGTTGGATAGCGACGATACTTTCTGAAAGTCTCCTCTCTGTTGCGGATAGCATTAAAACAAAGTTAAACCAAGGTTTTTTGCATAAGTAGTAGAATAGAATATGGAATGTACGCCTCCATGTCCGAGAGAATCACTCCCATGATGTGCTCAGCACACACAGAACCTGGCCACGGAAGCAGTAATCATTCCGTGGGAAATCACAGAAGTACTGCCTAAGTGCCTCCCAATCAGCGGCGCCGAAGTGCTAAAGGCGCCTCCTCTTGGGAGGATCTAAAGGCCGAATTGGAGCGATAGGATAGGAAACAGATAAGATTGTGATCGGAGGAGCCCAATGGAGAAAAAAGTTTCACAGAGTAAGACGAAGGATGAGAAGTAAGAAATAAATTCAGAATGTTGGGCCTATCGGGGATACAATAAGGTGCTGGACAATCTGCTCTTGGTCATTTAGGATAGAAAAGTTGTAAGCTAGTTCACCAAGGATGTTAGTGAAATGGGAGGAAAGCCAAAGGTGGTGGTGGACATTGAAATCTCCTAAAATGGAAATTTAAGCAAAGGAAAAGCGGCAAAGAATGTATTCCACTTTGGAAGTGAGGTAGTCAAAGAATTTGGATATTCAGTAGAATTAGGAGAAAGGTAAACAGCAAAGATGTATTTAGTTTGAGATTGGCATGTGAGCCGTAGCCAGAGGGTATAGAAATCGGAAGATTCGAGTTCGGGAATACGAGAACAAGTTAGGTCATTACGTACATATACGCAACATCCACCTTTGGAGTGAAATTGAATATAGAGAAAGTGGGAGGATACAGAAAAGGGGTTGCTGTCAGTCGTCCTAGACACCTGAGTTTCAGTGAGGAAAAGATGTTTAGAGGTGGTGTTGAACAGATTGAAAATTTGAGAAAAGGCCACGAATGTTGCAGAAATTAATGAAGTGAGTCAGGCAGAGGTCCAGAACATCTCGAATGGGCGGTAGCAAACCCAGACCCGCTGCCCGTGTCTGCGTTCCCAGTGTCGGCAGGGGGGGGGAGCCAGAAGTGGGGACATTTATGATCTCCTCCCCAGGGGACTCCAAGGCTCTTGAAGTTGATGCCATTTTTTTTTTTTAATTTTGAAAAGATTATGTAGTGTGTAAGATGCGTGTGCACGTAGTGAGAAATAGGAAGAGAAGTGTGTGTTTGAGAGCATGCTGGACTTACAGGTTTTGGGGTTTAATCTCCCTCAAAGTACGCTCCTTCTGAAGCCACACACTTTGCCAACGATACTGCCATGTTGAAAACATTTTTCGAAAGTACTTTTCGGAATGGCCAAAAGCTGCTCCGGTGAATTTCTTTTAATGGTCTCAACATCATCGAATCGGTGTTCCTTCAGGGTTTTTTTGAACTTTGGAAAAAAAAGTCGCATGGAACCAAATCTGGCGAATATGGAGGCTGCTGTACTTGGAGGGTAATGTTTTTGACCAAAAATTGCTGGACAAGTTGCGACGAGTGAGATGGCGCGTTATCGCGATGAAGCATCCAGTCTCCGGACTCCCACTACTGCAACTGTTTCCTCCGAACTGCTTCACGTAGACTTTTTTTTTTGTGTTTCCGAAACTCAAACATACCCTGAAAGGACACCGATTCGATGATGTTGATACCACTACAAGAAATTCGACAGAACAGCTTTTGGCCATTCCGAAAAGTGCTTTCGAAAAATGTTTTCAACAGTGGCAGTATCGTTCGGCAAATTGTGTGGTTTCAGAAGGAGCGTACTTTGAGGGTGATTAAGCCCCAAACCCTGTGAATACCATATTCTGTCTATAATCGCATCAGTCCGGATACGTTTTGAACAAACCTCGTGTGTGTGTGTGTGTGTGTGTGTGTGTGTGTATTAGAACCTGCCAAAGTGAGCACCTTTGCATAGTGTTCATCCGATTAAAATAACCACTTTCGTACGATCCCAGCAAGTATTATATATTTACAATGTAAATTTTTCCCAGTTGACCACTTGCATATTGTGGAAAGCAGTGGCATCGCTAAAGGAGTGTTCTGGGAAGGCAACTGCCCTCCACCCAATTCCAGCTTGCCCCCACCAAAAATTGCCGATGTCAAGCTAAAAATGTAATAACAAAGATTGCAGTAAATATTTTTTTTTAAATGTAAAAGCAAAATATTTTTAAAAATAGATGTAACAATAAATTATACGAAACTGTAAGTTGATGACATTTATTATATTTATAATATTCATAGTACAAGGTCACTGTTGCCCTCCACCCCCGCTCCGTTAATTTACTTGCTCCTCCAAATTTAGAACTTTACCCGTGCGTCTGGTAAAAAGTGACTGGTTTTAATAAATACAGCTAAAACTAATTTTTATTCAAAATTGAATCTGTTAAAAATTAAAATGACCGTACGATTTTAATAAAACACAACAGACTAACAACTGAATCCTTGTCATGACCCATACCCATGATTTCCAGAAAATTGTTTTCACAGTTGAGTAAACAAAGTCAAAACGATTGCTTTTCAGTGCAAAAATACATCGTTTTCTGAAAAATTAGTGGAGTAATCCGTTTCACAGCCGAATGAAATGATTGGAAAAAGCCGATCACTTTGTTATTGGCTCTCTTCGGAGAAATATGGATCGTTTCTAAAGTCAACACTTTTGTTTGGACTCGCTAGTAATCACTTTAAGCAGGAATATATATATGTATATGTATATATATATATATTATACAGGGTGGCCCATAAGTCCCAATGGTTTATAATTAAAGCGAAAATCCATCTAGCGGAGCTCTCACTGACGTAATCGATTACTAAGGAAAGAAAATTTGTCGAGGTGGTTATATTTTGCACTTTGAATAATCAATAAATATTTTTAAACTTATTATACACTTTTTACTGCGTTTGATTTTTTTGGTATTTTCGCTTTACTTATAACCGATTGGGACTTATGGGCCACCCTGTATATTTAAACCCAAAAAGGTGGAAAAAAGTTTGGTTTACAATATCAAATTTATATAAAATGATTCGTCTGTATGAGATCTGCAATAATGACCGATATTCATTATTACTATACAACTTCACCTTTAAAAAGTAGACTAAAAAAGCCTTGAAAAGAGCGGTTATGTTTTTGTCGAAACGTTGAGACGATTAAGAGAGATTTTAGGAGTTTTATTATTTTTGTTATTTATGCTATTCTTTTTCAAAAAAGTAGTATTCAGTATACTTAACATGTTGTGTGTGTGTGTGTGTGTGTGTGTGTGTGGTGTGTGTGTGTGTGTGTGTACATAAAAGCAGTATGAACCTAAAAAAATTTATACTCAACTTCCGCATCAAACGAAGGGTATTATTTTTCTCTGAAAATATAAAATAAAAACAGAAATTTGCAGTAAATGTTGAATTTGGTTTGATCGCTTTTCAGAGGAAAAGATTATAAAACACGATATATATATATATATATATATATATATATATATATATAATATATATATAGTATATATATATATATATATATATATATATATATATATATATATACAGGGCGTCCCAAAAAAATGTATACACACTTTAACAGCTGATAGCTCAATTGATGTTTCTTTCTTTCCAAGTTAAACCCATTAGAATTAATAATGGCAGTCAGACTAAGCTTTGAACAAAGGAAATTCATTCTAAAATGCTACTGGAAGTGTGAAAACGCAGTTGAAGTGCAAAGACAGTTTAGGAAGGAGTTTCAAACAGATCCACCAACGCGACTTACCATCACTCGAATTAGAGGATAAGTTTTGAAGCCGATGGAACTGTTCAGAATGTCCACAAGAAGCGTTCCGGAAGACCACGGACATCGACAAGCCCCACAAAGAAGAAAGAGTACTGGAAACGTATCACCAAAGTCCAAGAAAATCTGTGCCGGCAAGCGAGTCGTGAGGTAGGAATTCAGAATCGTCTGTCCAACGCATTTTGAAGCGCTGTCAATGGAAAAGTTACTCCAAGATTAGTCCATTCTATTAATGAAGATGATCCGGACGAAGAGTGGAGTATTGCGAGTGGTACTTGGCACGATGTGGATGTGGATTGGACGAAGGGGTTCGTAGAATACCCTCCGCGTTCACCAGACCTCACACCACTAGACTTTTTTTTATGGGGATACTTAAAAGACAAAGTCTACGCTATAAAACCTGCAACAGTCGCTGAATTGAGAGCAGCCATTGAACGAGAATGCACACAAATACCAAACGAATGTTTCGTGATGTTTGCGATTCCATTGCTTCGCGTTATCAGCAGTGCCTGGACCAGAAGGATGTCAGTTGAAAACAGGCGTTGACAAAACAATTAAATAATGTCTGTAGATTCGATTACATTTTGAAAATGAAATGTATTTTAAAAACACTGCCTTTATAAGTATTAAAGTGTGTATACATTTTTTTGGGACGCCCTGTATATATATATATATATATATACTGTAAAAACCGATGTACAGTGAATTTAAAAATTTCGGAATCATTGGAAATATCTCTCTCTCTCTCTCTCTTCTATCTCTCTCTCTCTCTCTCTCTCTCTCTCTCCTGTATATATATATATATAAAGATAATTGGATAGAATGGATTAGAATTAGGTAGATTTCACATTTTTATCGAATGAAGGAATTTTGCGAGTCGAAGAACAGAAATATATATATATATATATTATATGTTGTGAAACATATTTAATATAATAATAATAATAATTTAAAAAAATAAATATTCCCATGATTCCAGACTTTTGAAACACCCTGTATTTCTATATTTTGGCAACTCCAATAGAAAATCCTAAAATATGAGATGATAATGATACAAGTGTGAGGTATATCCCACAAATGAGGCGGGATGCTGCAGAAGGGTCAACCGCAGGTCCATCGTGAAAACGTCTTTCAAACTCTCATAAAGTAAGCATTAAAGTACAGTACAGTATATACAAAAATAAATGGCGGAGCGATATGGGATTTAGATAATATTTCACAAAACTTTCAATGGTAAAAAGAAAACTCTCGCTATATACTGGTTAATAAGTTTATATAGATATATATATAGTATATATAAGATAGAATATATATATATATATATATATATAATATATATATATATATACTGTGTATATATATATATATATATATATATATATATATAATATATATATATTATATATATATATACTGTATAGATATATATATAATATATATAATATTTATATATATATAAGATCTATATCATATATATATATATTATAATATATATACTAAACAATATTATCTACATAACGACCGCTCTGGTTTACGTTCTGTTTTTTGCTTTACTAGATAAGTCAGACGGGGTTAGGTCAAGTTTCTTTTACTATTATTACTATTACTAACTATTACTATTACTATAATTGTTATCATAAAATTTTAGTAAAAAACAAATCGTCGTTTCTTATTCCATGGCAATTAATCCTGTTTGAATTTTAAAAATTTCCCTGAGGATTGAGAGAGAGAGAGAGAGCGAGAGAGAGAGAGAGAGAGAGAGAGAGAGAGAGAGAGAGAGAGAGAGAGAGAGAGAGAGAGAGTTACAAGGATTACAAGGAAAAGAGTACCTCAAAAGGCCTTGCGGCCCATACCGAGGAGGTACCAATGGCAACGGGTGCCAGGGAAAATTTTGGAAAAGTTTATTTTTCTTTCAACTATCCTAGCAGTAGTAGAAAACTGGATAGAAAAGTAGAAGGCTCTCTCCACACCCTCCGCTCCCTCCCTGCCAGAGGCAGGTACGGAAAAGGTTGAAAAAAATACCTTGACCCTGGAAAAGTAGCCAAGGAAATTTTACAGGAAAGTGGAGAATATAAATAGCTCTATACTTAGTTTGCTCAATGAGAGTATTCAGTACTTTGTCTAGCCTATTTTTAAAACATTTACACTTTGACTGGAAACAACCTCTGAGGGAAGTTGGTTCCAGATATTAACTATTTTATAGGAAAAGAAATTTCGCAGACTGAGGTCCTAAATGAGAGGAGAGAGGAGAGAGAGAGGAGAGAGAGAGACGAAGGGTAAATAAAATATATAAGGAATGTAAATACATACACAAGAATTTAAAATTTATCTACCAAAGGATTTTCACTTGCTAAAAATATTTGTTATTTACAATAAAATAAACTAAGTTGATTTAAAGGTAGAATTTCTGAAAGAAGTTCGCCTAGAAAAATAAAATTTCTAAAATGCATAAGAAATTACTAATCAATTACGACTGGGTTTTGTCTCTGGAAATGAATGATAAAATAAAAAATCTCTAAAGAAAACCAAAATACCAGTTACCAATTAGTATTTGTTTGTACTTTCTAGAAACGTGTTTATGGGCGAACTTTTTTCCGAAATTGCGCGTGAAACATCTGTGCGGTATAAACAAATTGAAGGAAGCGTATTCTGTAGGCTTCTATATTGTCGCCTATGCGAGCTTCATCAGAGAATAAGCCCAGAAAATGAACTGCTTAATTTGGCACAATGTTAATAGAGAGCTACAACCAAAATGGCACTAGTTTACGCATTAAAACCTTCGTCCTTAAAAAACTTATTGACGAAAGAGTGACTAAATACTTATGAGGTAGAATAAAGCGCCTACTTTAATCTGCTAATAACTAAAAAGCTCTTAATTAACCGGCATATGCTTGATGAATTAAAAACACCCGTAAAAACTGAACAAAGTCTGGCCAATGTACAGTATAATGCATCTTCCGATTTTGAATTAAGTTAAAAATGAAAGAGACACTCTGAACAGAAGTAGACCTTTCGCTCGAGGTTTCATTGTCTTTTCTCAAGCGCGGACAGTTCAACTTAAATATTGAACCTGGGATACAAAGGCTAGTTCATAATCTTTAAAGGCGTTACTAACCTAGGCCTAGCTCAATAAATAAAATTAATAAATACATGAGAGACAAAAGACCTAAGCCTGCAAACAATAAATACATAATTATAATTGTTTTCTTATCTTTAATTCAAACAATAAACAAACTGCGCTACGATTCCACAATATTTTTAACCACACCATCCATACCTCTAGGAGCAAACAATAGAAAATTACATTAATATACAAATGAAATGTGTGTGTGTGTGTGTGTGTGTGTGTGTGTGTGTGTGTTGTGTGTGTGTGTGTTGTGTGTGTATCATTTAAACAACCGTTTTTAGATATTCGAAATATCTAGTAACTATTTCAAAACGGGTATTCTTCATTTCAGAAAGCTAAGTTCGTTATAAAATATCGAATAGATGTTTCGTATGTACAACTAAACGTCTACTAAACCCTGGAATTTAGTGAGAATTTGCATTCTATGAGATTGCAAAATTAGACTGCTAAAATTTTTGCCTTAAAAATTTAATAACTAAAAAAAAAAAAAAAACTCTTCCTCGCGCTTAATACGTATTTGTCCAAGAATTCGAGTGAGGAGACGATTTATGCTTTCAGGATACATAATCTCCCACGAGCGAGAGAGCTTTGCAAGATGTTAAACGTTGAAAAAGAGCGTTCTTCATGAATTGATCGCTCATTCATATCGCTGATAGATATATATATATATTATAATATATATATATATATATATATATATCTATATATATACTCATAATTTATATACAAGGTGATTCAAAAATGTTTCTCAGAAATAACTTGTTCCATAAATATTTTTGGGAACGCCTTTTTGGATCACCCTGTATAGGATGAGCCATAAGTCCCACTCGGTT